>JAJEJO010051252.1:0-85395 GCA_020662805.1 Glaucomys volans
TCTGTATGTCATATGCAACCTGATTAACTCTCTGACCATGAAATTAGGAACTACTGTCCACTTCATAATAGATATTTAGTCAATATTCTCTGAATGAATTAGTTTCAGATGTTTTCAAGAGACCACAATTTGTCATTTGACAATAAAAATCATCCCTGTGTTTCTCCTGAATGGAGAAGAGGGGCAGGTAGTTTGGGTGCCAATTGCTATTCCTGTTATGACAGATATTGCTTGCTATTCATTTATACTTTACATGCACGGGCTATGATATCTTGTCTCACTTGATCTGCAGGAGAATCCCATCATTCCTGTACATCTAAGAAAGAGAAACTCAGATACTTAAGTGATTTACTTGAATTTTTAGAACTCATAAGCAGGAGAAATGATACTCAGCATCAGGGCTACCCAAGATCTAACTCTGCATTCTTTTCCTTATTATGGTTTGGATGTGGTTTGTCTCCACCCAAATTCATGCTGAGATTTGATTGCCAATGTAATGGTATAGAAAGGTAGTTGACCAGCAAGAAGTGATCAGGTCATGGGAGCTCTACCTATATGAATGAATTAATGTCTTTCTCCAGAGATTATATTAGTTCTCTCAATAATGTGTCAATTAAGTCAGTATGGCATGTTTCTTCATTCTTTTGCACATGTACTCTTTCTCATGTGTGCTTCCACTTCTCCAACATGAGTTAAAGCAGCATGAGGTCCTCACCAGATGCAGTCACCCTATCTTGGATTTCACAGGCTCCAGAATAATCAGCCAAAGTAAACTTCTTTTTTGTCAATATTCTTTAATAGCAATAGAAAGTGCACTAAGTCTCCCCTTGATGACTCAACCTCCCTGTTTCCTCCTTCTCTGTCACTCCCACCCTCAAGTGCACCCCCATAGCTATCTCCTGTTTCATCCTGAGGGTGAAGACATCTGTGCAGTTGTCAACATTTTGGGAAAAGTCATTTCTTCCACAAGGACTCTGCTGTTTTCCATTTAAATCCAAAATCCAAACATGTACCACTCAGCACAGAAGTCACCTCTACCAATTGGTCTCCAAGTGCAAAGCTATTCAATAAATACTGATTAGAAAGTTCAGGGAATTATGACACTCCATGACCCCACAGACCCCATGCTGTAGCCTCCATCATAATCGGAGCTTGTAGAGAATCCCTCCTTTCCTCGGTACTACATATAGGATTTTAATCACAAATTTGCAGCTCCATCTCATTATGAAGGGGAAAAATCCCTCACAATATTGTTAATTGGTCTAAATCTAATGTGATGTGTAATACACTCAGCAGGATCCTCAGGCTCTCTTGAAATAGAACAGTAAAACACCTCTTAAATCTAAATTATATTTGAAATAGCAGATTAGATTATCCCAGCATCCTCAAACAAACTGTAGCCTGCTGAAATTTATCTTATACTTTCCAAACAAGGCAGAGGTTCCAGCCTGACATGCTGAATGCTTTATGAGTTATTCTAACTTGAAAGTCACTCCAGGGTCTTCCTAATAGATCAAATGTCTACTGCCTGCAAGTAGACCAGAGTTCTGGCACAGGGTTCAGACCTCATAACTCTGAGGAGATGGAGCTCTGAGGTCAGGCTGACCTATCTAGGAACAGGTTACATGCTTCAGAATCAGACAAACTGAGCCCAGGGTCAGCATGGCATTTACCAGCTCTGTGACCTTGCACAAGTAACACAAGGAACTTAGCATCACAGAGCCACTGATTCCTCTTTGGTAAAGTGCTGATAATTCTGTGTGCCCTGAAGATGTGTGTTGTTTAGGGATAGGATAGGAAAGCAGCAAGTCTCATAGCAAACACTCAATTAATTGTAGAGATCATCATTATTATTACAAGGGAGGACTGAGAACTTTTAAAAAATCTGCTTACAGCTGTAGGAAATGAAACAGTGGATGGCATAACCATGTGAAATCAACTCTTCCACATTTGTAGCTTTGGTTTTTATTTTTTATTGACAGTTAATAACTGTCTGTCTTTGTGGGATACAGTGTAATATCTCAGTACATGCATATATTTTATATTGATCAACTCAAAATATTCAGACTGTCCATCATCTCAAAAATTCATCACTTCTCTGCGAAGATAGCATTCAAAATCCTCTCTTCTGTTTTAAATTATACTAATTGCCATTCTGTATAATAGCACACCATAAAGTTTTTTTTCTGATTATGACATTGTACACTTTGACCAGACTTTTTAATTAATGTTTTACTTTTAGGTAATATGAATAATATGCATATGTGAAAAATAGTGCAGAGGTACCTCATTTACCTATTACCCATTTTTTCAATGGAAATATCTTGCAAAATTATAATTACACAGTCAGGTCATTGTACTATTCTCCACACAGTAAAGAACAACTCCATCATGGTGAAAATCACTTTGTTGTTCTTCTACAGAAATGTCCACCACCTCCTTCTCCATGTTGTTTTTAACCCCGGCCAAGCATGAATCTCTCCTCCATTTCTATAATTTTATCATTTAAAATGCTACATAAGTGAAATACAGTTAGTTAGCTTTTGGAATTAGTTTTTTCACTCAGCATAATTCCCTGGAGGTCCGTCCATCCACATCACTGCATGTACTCCATTCCTTTCCATTGCTGAATAAGATTCCATGGTATGGATATACCACAGTTTGTTTAGCAACTTATTTGTTGGAGGACTACTGAAGCATTTCTGTTTTTGAGTTATTTCAAGTAAAACTGCAATGAATATTTGTGTGGAGGTTTCGGGATAAACATAGGTTGATTTCTCTTAGTAAGTATTGAACCATGTGGTAGTTACATGTTTAAAAAACTGACAGATTTTTCCAGAGTGGGCGTTTTAGTCAGCTTTTTTGCTCTGCGTCAAAAAGACCTGATCAATATAATTGTAGAGGAGGAAAAGTTTATTTGAGGACTCAGGGTTTCAGAGGACTCATCCATAGATAGCCAGCTCCATTCCTTAGGGCTCAAGATGAGGCAGGACATCACAGAAGAAGAGTGTGGCAGAGGGAAGCAGTTCACATCATGATCAGAAGCAGAGCAGAGAATCCACTCACCAGATACAAATATATACCCAAAGCCACACCCCAATTCCCATCTCCTCCAACCACACCCTGTCACTTCAGTTACCACTCAGTCAATCCCTATCAGGAGATTAAATCACTAATCGGGTTAATACTCTTACAACCCAATCGTTTCTTCTCTGAATGCTTGCACTGTCTCACATGTGAGCTTGTTGGGGACACGTCACATCCAAGCAATAACAGAGGGTGTGTATTTTCTACTTTTTCATCTACAATGGATGATTCATTCAGCTTCTCTGCATTCATCCTATCAAGTGATATTGACATTGTTTTTATTTTAAGCATTTTGATAAGAGTGATGATATCTCATTGACTTAATATGATAATGGATTTTTTCTTAATGGCTAATGATATTGGACAATTTTCCATTTACTTATTTGTTATCTGTAGGTTTGGTGTAATGTCTGTTCGTATCTTTTTGCCTGTTTGCTAATTGGGTTGATTATATTTTAACTGCTGAGTTGAAGATTTACATTCTGTATTCTGAACTGGTTCTTTGTTATATGTAGTTTGCAAACTTTTTCCTCCAGTCTGTAATTTGTCTTTTCATCCTAATATAAGGATTATTGCTAGAGCAAAAGTTTTTAATTTGATGCTTTCCAATTTATCAGTCTTCTTAGTATGGGTGTGTATTTAGTGCCAAACCTGAAAACTCTTTGCTTAAGCCTAGATCCTGAAGATTTTCTCCTGTGTTTTGTCTAAAACTTATGTAGTCAGTGCTTCACATCCACAGGTCCTGCATCCTTGAATTCAACCAGCTGTCAACTGAAAATGATAAGAAAAAACTGGATCTGTACTGAACATATAAAGAGTTTTTTCTTCTCATTATTCTCTAAACAATATGTTATAACAATTATTTTCATAGTATTTACAATGTGCTATGATTTATAAGTAATCTAGAAATAACTTAAAGCACATGAGAGAATGTGTGCATGTTATATCCAAATAAAACACCATCTCTGAGACCCCAATTACCATGTAGTTCTTCTGTCTGCATCCATTAGATTTCAATTTGTTAGACACTGAATGGTGACATACAATCTTCATTTCAAACCAATTCCCACATAACTGCTACATAGGCACACTTAAGAGTGTGCCAACTTTTGATACCCAAAGTGGGAATCTTACAAGTTAGGTCAAGTGTTCTTAGTGATTCTTACACTTTAGATATGAGGTGTCCTCTAAAACTCATGTGTGAGACAATGCAAGAATTTCGGGGGAGTGAAATGATTAGATTATGAGAGGGTTGAGCTCCTCAGTGGATTAATCCATTGATAAGGATTAACTGGGTAATAATTGGAGATAGGCAGGATGTGGCTGTAGTACATATATCACCTGGGGTGTGCGTTTGGGTTTTATATTTTATCCCTGGTGAGCAGAGCTCTCTCTGCTTCCTACTTGCTTTGTCTTGAGCTGCTTTTTTCCACCATGCCCTTCTGTCATGATATTCTGCCTCTCCTAGGACCAGAGCTATGGAGTAACTGACCACTGACTGAACCTCTGAAGTTGTGAGTCAAAATAAACTTTCCCTCTTCTAAGTAGTTCTCCTCCCATTGTATGGTCACAGTGACAGAAAAGCTAACTCAAACAGTGGTATTAAAGAAAAAATTAATTAATGATTTTTATTAAATCATAACAAGAAGACTTTATTTAGGGCCACTGTGATATGTATAGGGACCACTACAATGGAGTGTTACAATGGGAGAGACAGATTGGGCTCAACTTGTGGAAATGTATATCCAAGGAGCAGGTTGGAAGTCAGTAGTTGGAAAATTGCTAAGAGGAAATATCAAGGGTAAGGGGGATTCTCATGGACGGTAATGATACATTACCTTCTGTGATGAAAGATGAGGAAATGAATCAGCTGTGGAGGATGACTGGATAGTGAGGGTGGAAGGTTCTTGCTAAACTGACTTAGCAAGGTTCTTGCTAAAATTGCATTTTATAATGAAGTATACAAGTGAATTTAGGAAAAGGTTCAGGAACTTGAATAACAGTTAGTCAAGCAAAGACTCTGAGAGGACAGGGATAAAATACAGAGCATGTAAAGATTTGGACATGAGTAAAAGAAAGACATCAAGATCTTTCAGGAGGGTCTCTACATAGAATATGGAGTGGGTCAAAAATGCCTTTCTCTGCTCTATAGAATCATAATCCTCAAGTCTCTCACTTGGCCTGAACTTCCTTTAGAGAGGCATTCTCTGTGCACTGATATCTATCTTTCTTTACTTCCTTTCCCCAAACTACTTCTAAAGACAAAACTATAAAATGAAGGGTTTGAGGCCTTAACCTCTGCTGGAATTAATTTTCCTGGGTAAATATTCCCCATAATAAATCAGAAATAATTTATTAAGCTCAGAAGAAAAATAACTTAAGAAGATGAAGATATAAAATTGAATTTATTATTTTAACCACACAAAAAAACTCATCTCTCTTTTTCATGAACTCCATATTTTTCAGTGTAAGAAAAAAGACATATTGCATATGTATGAAAATCATTGCATCTATATTGTATCCAAACAGTGCCAATGGAACTAACAAATGCATAATCAGTCCAGCCCATTCCTTTGAAAATAAATTGATTTTTCAGCACTTTTCTCCAAACTCCAGTTGCTTTGAAAACAAAAATCATTTTCTTTCTTCCTGACACCAGTGCATTTTAAATGTGAGCACTTTCTCATCTAATGATTGTATTTGTGGTTTCCTCCCACTGATTGGACTTATCTAATTATCCAAATAGCTATTTAAATAGAATGCATTTTCAGTAATGTCTTAAAGTGCAGCTTGAAGGGATGCAGCTATCTGTGACCTTTATACCAGAGCCACCTTCCTCTTTTCAGCTCTGAAAGAAATATGGCGCCATGAGCAATCCTGACTATAACACTTATGATGTTATTATTATTAACTTACTGTTATTGAAATCCACATATTTTAATTTTTTAATTGCAATATGGCAACTACATGGCCATAAAGTTGATTGAAAGTGTTTGTATAAGATGTGAAACTGGCTGTTTTCTACTTACAATAGTGTATGAACTCAGATTTATCACTGAAGCTCATCTTTTTTGACACTTTTATGCAAATAAATGGAATTTGAGAGATTTTGTCCCACTTTGTTCACACTCAGTTAGGGTCATTACCTTGGTATTTTTCACCAATATATGTTCTCCACTTTGAAAACATCCTAAATAAGTTTTTCTAAAATCATTTAGTGTGACTTTGGGTTGAGGGTCTGAAACAGTTGGTTAAGATGTATTCCATACATTAATGATTTTGACTTAAGCACATGCATTTGCCAAAACCCAATATGTTACTAAGCACTTACTTTATGACAATTTTTCTCCTCCTACATGCGTTACTGATGCAGTCATTGCCCTTATAAACAGTCATGCATCACTTAACAATGGAATACACTCAGACAATGTACCTCCACAAAGCATGCTGTCAATACTGTACAAGTAAAGGATTTTCAAGCAACATCAAGGGACAGCAGTAGCACAGAAGAAAGGTTGAAGAAATGAATGATGCAACATAATCACCAAATCAGAAAGATATTACAGAGAATAGTCTTTCTGGAATGGTAAGAGGCAGAAGCCCAAAGATGCAAAAGATCAATTTCATTTGTTTTGAGTGTCCTGTACACAAGGACAGGCATGGTATAGATTTTCTCATGATTATTTAAAGCTCTGATGAACATTTTCCTCTTTGGTAAAAATGGGTACATAGCATATACCCATGCTATAACAAGGTTGTAATGATAAAAAAAAAAAAGGAATTTGATTTTTAAATGCAGTACAGGACATATACTTATTGGGCAAGTAAAAAAATTAAGTAACAGGAAAATGCATGGAATTCCTCCAGGATTACCTGGCTGGCAATCAGCAGAAGGCTAAGTTTGGCTTAATCATGGAACTTCAATGACCAGCAAGGCCCCTCTTCCTTTTAGTGGTCCTTTAGTAACCCGAGGAAGTCCCTGAGATAACCATTTGTCTTTCTAACCTGAGCAAATTTGACAGCCCTCTTGATAACTTTGGTACCTTATCATCAAGGTGACTTAATGCAGAAAAAACCAAAGGTAGAATGTTCTCTCTGATGTGTGGATGCTTGCCCACAACAAGGGAGGGGGAGATTAGAAGTTCATTGGACTAGACAAAGGGGAATGAAGGGTAGGGAGAGGAATGGGAAAAGATAGTAGAATGAATCGGACATAACTTTCCTATCCTTATATATGAATAGATGCCCAAAGCAACTCCACATTGTACACAACCAAAATAATGGGGTCCTAATTGGAACAAGTTTTACTTATTCTATGTGTGTGTAATATGTCAAAACAAACTCTACTGTCATGTATATCTGAAAAGAACAAATATATAAAAAAGCAGATTCCCTATTATCATCACAACTCCTATCCTGCTGTGAATAGCTGGCTTTATTAGCAAAAGAAGCAGAGAAAGAGAATTTCTATAACTGCATTTCCAGGAATCTGTTAAAAACCTAACACCTTTTCTAAGATATCTGCCTCTTCAAGATTATCTCAACAACCAATTCTTCAGTGTTTCTCAGAGTTTTAGTCACCTAATATATTAGTTTCATGCAAGCTTCTTCCTCTCACATCCAGAATTTTTCTCAAAAACACTTGATCCCATATAAATCTCTACAGCAGGGTGAGGGAAAGCAAAGAATAAAAAACGTAGAATATAGAAAATATTATATTAAAACCCCTGCTGGATGAGAAACACTTCCAGAATGGCAGAGATAGGATCTACAAAAATCTGATCATCCATGAAAGTAATAAGAACACTAACAAATATTGGCATAATTAACTTCTAAAAATGTTTGACTTATTTTAACTATCAAGTAAAGCTTGCATGTATTTATGGCATAGGCATTAGTCAGATTTTTGCAGCTATGACAAAATACCTCACAGAATCAGTTTAAAGACGGTTAAGTCTATTTTGGCTCATGGTTTCAGGACGTTCATTACAGAATTGGTTAGCTGTGCTGCTTTGGGGCCCGCGGCAGCACACTACATCAGCAGAAGAGCATGTAGTGGAGTAAATCTGCCCACTTCACAATGGCCGTGAAGCAAAAAGAGAAGGAAACTCTGGTGTCCCAATAGCTCCTTCAAGGGTACTCTTCCAATGAACCAATGTCCTTCAATTGGCCCCACCTCTTGAGGGTACTGCCACTTTCCATTAGCACCAACGGCTGGGTACCAAATCTTTAGCATATAGCCCTTTATGGGATATCCCTGATTCAAACTCTACACTATACAGCATGTTTTGAGATACATGAGTGCTCACATACACACACACACACACACACACACACACACATTGTGAAAAGGGTAAATCAAGATACTGACTATATGTATTTTCTCACATATTTATAGTTCTTTTGTGTATGGTGATGACACTTACTCTCTTAGCAATTACCGAATATAAAATACATTGTTATTAACTGTTGTCACCATAGTGTGCAGTATATCTGTTGAACATATTTCTCTTGTCTAATTGAAACCTTGTGTCATTTGAGGCTCTCCATCCTCCAACATCTGTTAACTACCATTTTACTGTTTCTAATTCACACGTATGAGATCATGTGATGCTTGTCTTCCCGTGCCTCCCTTATTTCACTTGGCACAATGTCTTTCTAGTTCACATATGTTGTCAAAAATGTCAGGCTTTCTTTTTTAAGGCCAAATGGTAGTTCATTCTGTATATATACCACATTTTGTGTATCCATGTATCTGTGATAGACACTGAAGTTGATTCCATATTCTGACTTTTATGAATACTGCTGCAATCAACATGAGCATGCAGACATCTTTTTGACATATTGATTACTATCCTTTATATATATACCAAGTAGTGGGATTGATGGATTAAATGGTGGCTTTATTTCTGTTTTATTTGAGTAACCGCCATACTTTTTTTTAAATCATGCTCATACTTATTTATCTTTCCACCAAGTGTAAAGTATAAAGGTTCCCCTTTCTTTACTACCAACACTTATCTTTCATCTGTTTGAAAATAACCGCTTGACCAAATGTGAGGTAAAATAATGTTTTTTTTTTTTTATATACCCGTTGGCTATTTGTGTGACTTCCTTTGAGAAATATCTATGTAAGTCCTCTGCCCATTAATTATACAGGCTGTTCACTTATTTATTTATTTTACTACTGAATTGTCAAAATCAACTTTTTCAGAACTCTAGAAGTTAATGAAAAGCTTGAAACAACCTCAGGATAATTTATTCTATAAATGTGTCTAAGTCTCATAGTGGAGTTTTGTGATGTTTAAACTCTCCCATTGCCATTATCTTCTGTCTGGTTCCATATTGACCTTGAAAATGAAGAACTTTCCAATCACAGTGAAAACCAGCAGTCTAATAGCAGCTGGAGCCATAGAAGAACCGTGGACTCCAAACATGCTTAATTCTCAGAAAATAATCATTATTTCATCTACATAGATGCCCCTGGATGTCTTCCTCCCCACTCACTATGTTCTCTTTGTTGAATCTGATTCAGAACTTGCTCAGTGAAAGCAGTTATTTCTCCCTAGAACTTCTGGAAAAATAAAAATGGCAATTATTTAATACTAGAATTGCCTAGGTTGAAATATACCTTGGGAAAATAGAATGAGCAACATACTGGAAAAGAAAGCTGCTGAGACATTTATAGGGGACTTTGAAAACTACAATATATTCCTAAAAATCTAAGGGTAGGCCCATCCCTATGGAAGTACACGCATGCTTGGAAGATGACCCTAGTATTCATCACTGAGGGACAAGTAGGAAGTGAAAACTGGGGCAGAATTGTAAATGACCAGATCATTGAATACATGCCCCACTGTGTTCACAAAGGCCCTAAGCAAAGACTTGGAGATCTGTTAATTTAAAGCTTATAAGAAAATATTTGTTTAATAATTTTCTCACCACTAAGTTAACTGAGTAGACTAGAGTGGCAACACATGACAAAGAATAGATTTTACATAACTAATTAAGAAATCACCAAAAATAAACAAAGAACAAAAATAGCAACAACAACAAACCCTGGAGGGAGAGAAAAAATTTGATATTCAGATTTGTCAAAGTATATTATTTAAATATTCAGTTTTCAACAATAATTATGAAGTAGGTAGAAGGAACATAATAACATATTAACATATTACAATAATTATGATGTAGGTAGAAGGAACATATTAACATATTAACATCAGGAACAGGAAAAGGTTATCTACTTTCACATTTCTATTTTTAGCAATTTAAAAGAAATCTAAGTTGGAGAGAAAATTAAAATCATATTTGAGATAGGTTCTACATACAAGACATGATCTTGTATACAAAAAATGTTAATGAATCTGCTAAAAAACTTAGAATAATTTCAATAAGTTTGCAAGAATCTGTAAAAACCAATTGTATTTCTATATGCAAACAATGAACACTCTAAAAATAAATTTAAGAAAGTAGTTGTAGTTACAATTTGTCCAAAAGGATAAAATAACTAAATTTCACAAGTACAAGACTTTTACAATAAAAACTATGAAATAGTAGTGAAATAAATTAAAAGGTACCTAAGTAAATGGAGACATACCCACATTTACAGACCAAAATAATATCACTAAAATGAAAATTCTCAGAAACTAATTGATGGATACAACATAATCTCTAATACAATCTCAGCTGACATTTTGTAGACAGTAACCTATCCATGTAGAATGCAATTGACCCCAAATGGTCACAACAGTCCTGAAAATGAAGGACAAATTTGGGGACCTATACTTCTCAGTTGAAAGACTTATAAAGCTACATTAGAAAGATGGTATAGTAGTGGCATAAGGCTACATATAGAAATAAATGCAGCAAATATAATCTAGAAGCCAGAAATAAATTCTTACATTTATGATCAATTGATTTTCAACAAGGGTATTGGGACAATCAAATGAAGGGAGAAAGAAAAATATTTTCAAGACTCAGTACTGAACAACTGGGTATTTACATGCAAATGAAGGAAGTTAGACTCCTACCATAAATCATGTGCTTATCACTCAAAACCATTCACGAATTTAGTGCAAAATTTTAAAAAATATCTTTTAGGAAAAAATACTTACAAATTATCATAACCTTGGATTCGAAATGGATTCTAAAAATATGACACCAAAATTGTAAGTGACCAAAGAACAAGTATATAAACTGTAGCTGATTAGGGTTAAAAATTAGTTGTTTACCATCAAAATTGTTGTCTGTCATCAAAATTGTTGTCTACCATCAAGGAAATAAAAAGGCAACCTAAAGGATGAGAAAACAATATCTCTAAATCATATACATGGTAAAGGACAAGTGTCCCAATCTAAGAAATGTGTAAATAAATTGAATAGATAAAATTTCAAAGAAAAATATGCAAATGACTAAAAATCTCAAGAAAAGATGTTCAATGTCATTAATCATTAGAGAACTTCAAATGAAAGTCACAGTGAGATGCCTCTTCATGAGTACTGTATTGACTAAAAACAGACAACACTGTGTTGTTGACAGAGTGGGGAAATTATACCCCTCAAATATTCCTGATGGGATCCAAAAATTTTGCAGCCACTTTGGAAAAGAGCTTGGTAATATACAAGAATGCCAAGCATGGACTTACCATATGACCTAGCAGTTTTACTCAGAGGTTAATATCTGAAAGAATTAGCTGTATATGTTTACACAAAACACCTATACTACAATGCTCCTAAAAGCATGATTCTTAATAGCCCAAAATAGAAATAACTCATATGCTCATCAACTAATAAATGTCCTATCTAAATACCAGAATATTATTAAACAATAAAAAGGAATGAAATACTGGCACTTGGTCCAACAATGGTAAATTTTGAAAACATTATATCAAAGGAGAGAAGCCAAGTATGGAAGGCCATGTAATATATGGTTCAATTATATTAAATGGTCAGAACAGGCAAGCCTATAAGAAACAGAAAATAGATTAGTAGTGTCAGGGAGTGGAAAAGAGGAGAGGAAAATGGAAAGCGACTGCTCATATGCACAGGCACCTTTGCCGGTGATGAGAATGTGCCAGATTTTCACAGTTGTGATGGTGGCATAACTTTCTGAATACACTAAATAACAACAAACCATGCACTTTAAAATGTTGAATTCCAGGACATGTGAACTGTAGTTCAATAAAGATGTTATTGGTGAGAAAAGGAGAGAGAGGTACTTTTGGGTTCAGAAAAAAGGTAGAGACATTGGACCTTGCATCTGCTTGTGTTAAATTTGGCCAAACTGGTCTCCCCACTTTGGAGTTAAAAACCACTTCAGTATATTGTGAATTGCAGGCAACTCTGATGTCCAAGCAAATTGTAATGCAATTTAAGAGTAAGCTCTGGTTACTTAACAACTGAGCTTCAGCCAATCATAGCAGCCAAACACTCAAGCCCATCTCAAGTTGAAGGCTGTCAAGCTATGCCCATAGTCTCATAGACAGCAAACTGCCAATTAGGTAATTTCTTATGCCAGTTTCTGTTGTCTGGTTATAAATACAGCTCCCCACCATTTGAGGTGGGGGCATTTAGAATCATCTGAAGTCCAGAGTGTTGCTTGGATCCAGAACCTTTTCTTCCTCTCTCTTTCTTTCTTTCTTTCTTTTTTTTTTTTTTTTTCTCTCTCTCTCCTTCTTTCTTTGTTTTGATAGAGAATTTTTATTTCTCATGTTCTAGGACTTACCTGTTTAAGCTGCTATAAAGTCCTGTAAATTTAAGCAATCAAGTGGCCAGACAGAAATTAGTAATATTATTTGAAAAAATAAAAAGGAAGACACGTAATAAGGAGGGCAACAGGGAGTCTTTGCTGCAAATATCCACTTTGAACAGTGTCTTAAGATCTCTGATTATTTATTTCATTTTTAAAATTCATTTTTATTTGTTCTAATTAGTTAGACATGATAGCAGGATGCATCATACATAAATGGAGTTTAATTTCTTATTCTTCTGGTTGTACATGATGTAGACTCACACCATCATGTAATCATATATGTACATAGGGTAATAATGTCAGATTCATTCTACTATCCCTCCTACCCCCTTCACTCCCCTCCCTTCACTCCCCTCTGCCTAATCAAAGGATTTCATTCTTCCTTAGCTGCCCCACAACTTATTGTGAATTGGCATTCATTTTATCTGGTCTCAGTTTGTTTTCCAACACTTGTTGTAATAAAGTGAGATAGGAACAAATTACTGGTGGGATTATCCTTCAGGGGCTTCACCTCAAATTTGAATAACATCAGGAATCACTGTGGTCCTTATTGAGCTCAAAATTAATTTTTTTGATGAAAAAAATTCCTACCCTTATCCCTCAGATTTTTTAATGATAAATTTTAAAAATAATCCACATGGTCCTCCATTGCTGAATAATCTCTCATTCTCCAAGTAACTTTGAGATATATAAAACACAGACATTAAACATAAAAATTTTTCTCAAGTACATTTTTGAGATTATGATTTTTATTTATAATTGCAAATTCAGCATGTCTCTATTTTATCACATCTAGTGATTTTCATAATTTCTTTTAAAACCCAATTATGTATATATATTTATATATATGAAAAAATATATAAATATATTTTTATTATAATTTTTCAATTAGAGGCTCAATGGATTTTCACATTTACATTCACCCTTAAATGGCAGAGGCACTCCACATAAACTGTTTCAGTTACAATTTAAGGTGTTGTGTAATGAGGATATTTTAAGTACCAAAATATTGTGATAAGAAAATGAAATTTATTAGTGAAGGTAAATATGTAATTATTTCTTGACAAAAATTCTTTACTAGATGCTCTTAACATTTCATGAGGATGTGAAAAAAATATTTTCTAAAAAATCTTTTGTACTTTTTAATAATCTCCCTCGATCCTCCAAGAACTATTGGCTCATTTATTATCTGCTTAGCAGGTCCTATTAGCAGGTGAAGCAGGTAAAGAACTGCATGAATGATATATGTAAGAGTACGAGGAAGTAAGGCCAACACCAGAGAACTTGAATTGGCTTAATATAATTGGAATCCAGGGTGTATTAGGAAAAGCAATAAGAATCTTATTAATTATTTCATTTAGGCTTTTATTTTTAATTGTGAACTCCACATTATCATTAGGAGGGAATTATGGCTCACTCTGGGCAGGTGGCTTACACTGACCCACAAAATCCTGAAAATAGTGGAGTTGAGCCTCAAAGTTACTCTCATGATTCCAAGCCTTTTGCAAGCTTTTCTCTTTCTCAAAGTCACACTATGAAGAAAATGCCCTGGGTCTAGTGAGGGGGAAATGACTAGAGAGTTGAAAAACTAAGGCAAGGTGTGAGATGGGGACTCCATCTCACTTCTGCCTCATAACTGGGTTTCCAGTCCCACTTTGCTGGATTAGCAGACTCCATCATCATGGAGACTTACTGAGTTAAAAGTGGTATTTCAGGTTGTTTCTGTACAGAGGGGGACTTCGGCAAATGCCTTTAGCCAAAAAAGAATGTCAAGCAATATTGGTGGCTATGCTGTGACTGCCTTGCTATTTGGATCAGATTGTATGAGGGTGGAATGGATGTTCATGCAGACATAGTCCCAGACTTTAAAAATGTCTTCCGTGTAAGTTTAGTGTATGTGCACATTTTCTATCAACACTGAAGAAGTAGGTGAGAAGTAGCTGAATGTTAGGATACAATAGTTTCTGTCACTGGTCAGTCTTTCAAAGTAGAAACTGACATACCCATTCATGATCTCTATGAACATTTCTTAAACATATACTAAAGACCCAGCAGTGAATTAGGTTATTTTGTTAAATAAATAAATCAAAGGTCAAACTTGCTTCCAAATATCACTTGTAATGTAATATTAGTAAAATTCAAAACATATGAAGGGGAAAAGAAAAAGAGAGATTGGTTCCAAATAGGCAATTTAGAGGGTGGTGAAGTGTCAAGAACCATACTTTATCACAATTACTTCCAAGAGACTTCAAATATGCTACTTGGCCTCTCTGTCTCAGCTTTATCTATTAAATGGAGATAGTATGCTCTTCTGCCTGTTATCACAATAAAGGTTAAAATGCATGCAGTGTCTAACACAGCTTGTGACAAATATTAAGTACTCAATAAAAACTAATTATTAGGTAATTAACAAATAATAAATGCAGTTTAATTTTTTGTGTGTGATCAAACAAATCACTCATCCATAGTCTCGTTAATATAAATACGGAAATCAATCAGACAGAGTCTTCTCTAATCTGGCCCCAACTAGAAGCAACCAAAAATTAGTGTAATAGCAAATGCCAATTAGCCTCTCTGATAATTCACACCCTCATCAGGCATCTGAGTATTTTCCCACTTCCCATTTCTTTTAGTATAGTAGATTTGTCAAACATCTGCCCTTGTGTGCTGATGAGTGTAACTTGAGCTAGGATGCAAATTACCTCGACACCCTATTCCAGAGATTGGAAATGCTATTTTCATGTATCTGCTAATAGCTGTCCTCCCCAATAGCGCCCATGTGACCTTTAAATATCACAGAAGCTAAGTGGCAAAGGAGAATAATAATGGCATTTTAATTGATTGGTAAATTATTGAGCAGCATTAGCTAATACTCCCTAACACCTCTTCCCTTTCCTTTCCCCACTCCATCTTACTGGAACAAATCATTATACTCTCTGGAGGGTTCCTGTTTTCCTTACATGTGAATCTATGATCCATTTGACCCTGTCTGCTGTGGTGTAACATATAGGTTAGCTAAAAGAATGTGCAGATAAATGTTAGCAAAAGAAAAGTCAGGTGGAAATTATATGCCAAAAAAGAAATGTCATTGTCGACTATATTTCAATGTAGTTTTAACCATTCAGAGAAAAACAGGGTAATAGATCATTCTTAGAATTTATTCTTATTATTTTTCTGAACTGAAAGTTCCTTTGAGTAGGAGTCTCTGGGGTCTCTGAAGTTCTGCCCCTGGCAGTGGTTCCCAAGCTTTGATACTGGTTACAATTAAGTGACTGCATCCTCCTTTTTCAGTTACACAACATTACTACTTCTGAAAGTATTTTGCTTATAGAAATCCAAATGTCCTCCCATCCCAACGAAATCTGGTCTCATTGAAAATTCCAACACTATCTTAAACCATGCTGAGTTATTCCTTGAAACAATTTAGAATTTTGACCACACAAAATGTAAGGACTAAAGACTCTTTTGCACAGCCTCATGCTTTTAAATCTTCTGTTTCTAACTAGTACTCAATTTTCACAACAGCCTGACATTCTCTGACATTTTCCACTTTGCATAGTGCAAGAAGTAGCAGGAAGGGTGGTGAATGTTGGAGTCAGAATTATCTAGAGCAACCTCTATGACCATGATTAATGGATCCTCTGAGTCTCAGTTACTTCCTTCTCTTCATCCTCCTCCTCTTCTTCCTCCTCCTTTTTTTTTCTCCAGTGCTGGGGCATTAAACCCAGGGCCTTGCACATGCTAGGAAAGTGCTCTGCCACTGAGCTACATCCTCAGCCCATTTTTAATTTTACTTTGAGATGTATAAAGTTTTACAAAAGTGTTATGATAAAGAAATGAGAAGCATCAGTGTTCCTTACAGTGGGTATCCGGGATTAAGACAGAGCTGTGCAACACAGACCCCCTTGCTGTCCCAGCTGCTCAGAGTGTGATCAACAGACAGCACCCACCTCCAACTCCATGGGGCTATGCCTCAGTTGCCTCAGTCAAGGATGCATCCAACCCACAGCACTCTCACCTAGTGACTGATTGTCCATCAATTTTGACCCAATGTGCTGCATCCCTGATGGTCCTGACATGTTCTAAAGCTCCTAATGGGTTTGCTTTGTTATGCTTGTATCACAGTTCAAGATCTCCCTCTGACCAATTCCACTTCTGCACTCCCTCTCTTAAGGATTTTGATACTTAATTTATACCCTTCCTGCTAAATTCTGACCCATAATTCTACTTCTAGAAAATAAACCCTGCAGTGGCACTTAATGTGTTCAAACCTTTGTATGCTAAATTAGATTACTAAAATATTATAGATAAGGCTCAGCACTCAGGTGAAGGACTACCTAGCGAAGGGCTGAGATCAGAGGGAGGGGAGCAGCCTACGTGCCTGTTTTGTAGCTTTCACACTGATATTCTAGGATGCCATTTTCACATTGTCACATTGTCATACTCTTACAAAGTGTATGTGGAGACGCACGCCTGTAATCCCAGTGACTCCGGAGGCTGAGGCAGGAGGATGGAGAGTTCAAAGCCAGCCTCAGCAAAAGTGAAGCACTAAGCAACTCAGCGAGACCCTGTCTCTATATAAAATACAAAATAGGGCTGGGGATGTGGCTCAGTGGTCCAGTGCACCTGAGTTCAATTCCCAGTACCCACCTCAAAGAAACAAAACAAAACAAGAAACGTGTACTCTCTATTTCTAGCTCCCACATGCCCAGTTATCTAAGCTTAAGAGGACTTAAATTTAACTCTGGTGGGATTCTTATTTCTTCCTCCAGGGACTGAAGACCAAGATTTCTTAGCTCCTCGCTTACCCCTCTTTCTGCTTTCTTCTGTCTCTCCTCTGATGAGATTCTTCAAGGTAGTATCACAACAAACCCCCCTAGCTTTGTTCTACCTTTCTGAGTTACCCATTCTTGACCACTATTCCCATGAACATGAGCATGATGGAACTTAAGGCACTCCAATATTCTCACACATTTCTTAACCCCAGGTGGCATGTGCTCCCCCCTTTTATATACTATAATAATTCTTTTGCCTCCTTAAAATATTCACTCTGCCTTCATATCTTCTGTGAAATCTCCTTGGGCCCAGTTTGGTGTTCCCAAGGTGCTCTAGTCTTCCTCCTTCCTGTGAACATTGTGCTGTGATTTCTTTTTTATGTTTCTCTCTCTTATCAGTCTATAAATTAATTTTGCATAAAGGAAGGATGAAAAGCATAATCATCTCTATAGCCTAAGTTCCTGGCACAGGGTACTGCGTGTGTTGAGCATTCAGAACCTTTTGTGAAAAGCTAGATATATGAGCAAGTGAATTCATGAAGAAGTGTTACTTTGTTTTCTGAGTGTCATGTTTCTCCTCTTCAGAGAATTTCTACCATTACTGCTACTGTAATACAGTATTTCAGAGTTGAAAATACTTCAGCATTATCTCCAGAGGACACGAACAGTTTTTTTGTATATCTGTCTAAATGTCATGCAAGAAAATCCAAGTCCCAAGAAAAGGTGACAGGAAGACAGTGATCATGCAATAATTCAGACTACCTCGTGTGCAAAAATAAATGTCAGAGTTAAAACTATTGTACCCATAGATACACTTAAGATAGCAGCATTTGTGTTGCCTTCTCCCTGGCTTGATGGTAAAACTAAAGCAACTCATTCAAATATCATCTCAAGTCATAGATCTCATGAAAGTTCGCCATTGAGATGTTGTTAGGTTTTAGAGCACACTGGGGCTCACTATCCACGAGATGTCCAAAGATGGGTGCAGTAGGCAAGTATATGTGCAAAAGTGGTAATAAGGCCAAAGAGGAGAGGGCATCAATGCAGCGGGAATGAGATGGCGAATCAAAGGCAGAACTGGACAAAAAGGAACATTTTACTCCAGAATCAGTGACTTCTTTTTGTGTGGCTTTGAACAGATTGGTCTTCCCGAAATTCTCTCTGATGCTTATCTGAAAATGGGGATAATAATATCAAATTCATACAAATGTGATGTCTTCTTTATCCTGTGTGGTGAGGGTTGAATATGTATTTGAAATTGTTAGCACAAGCAATATGGCAGTTATTGAAAACCTTCTTTGCGTCTGATGACAAGATAATAAAGAACAAACTAAATTCCCCAGCCAGATCAGGAATAGTCCTGTGATGTTGATAACTATATTTAGACTAGTGTTTCAGACATCAAAAAATCTAAACTCTTACACTATGAGAACTGCCAGCAAAATCTACTCCTTCTTTATAAAATGGCAGGAGATTTGTGGGGGTCCTTCTCCAGCTGCAATCACTCTTGCTTCAGAACTGATGTTTTCCCTTTGAAAATAGACTGACTTATTTGTCTTGAATCTCTGGGATCTCTTCTGAGTATTTATCTACAGATGTGAGAGAATTACAGCAACAGCCCAGAAGCCCAGAGCTAATCTCTGAGCCTCCAGAGAGATAAGGCTTCTTCCTCATGGCAGAGCCCCAAGTGATAAGAGATCTGGGTTCCAATAGCCCCACAGGTCATGTCTGAAGTGCAAAAAAATCTTCCCAGCACATCTCTAAGAGACAAATGGAGGAGACAGAAGTGTTGTCCTGTCATGGTATAGGCACCAGAAACTAATCAGAAGACAAAAAATAGTAGAAGAATTAAAGGCATCTCACCCTAGCAATTGGATATCCTCTTCAGTCCACATCTCCCAGAACAGTGATGGTAGTGAACTCAGACAACTTGAAAGCCGTAGAGTAACCTATCTACTCTGAGTCTGTCTAGACAACAGATGCTTCAGTTTCTATTCCATATTTTCGGCATGGAAAGGATTTGGAAGAGACGTGTAGAGGGATTAGAAACTGACTTTGATTAGTTAACACAGTTTCCAGCTTCACAGAAGATAAATCCTGTCTCCCCCTGATGTCCAATGCAACAACCAACCCTAAGTATTTACTAAGTGCCAGATTTTGGTAATGAGGCAGAGAGAGGCAGAAAGCAATTTGACTGAGCTGGGATCCTGGAACCTGGGAATGAGCTTTGCTTTGCCCATGGGCATTTTATATGGCTTTGGCAACCTACTTCTATGCTGTGTCTCAGATTCCTCATCTGAAAGTGGGAAACAAAAAACCACCTGCCACAGTTTGTTGCAAGGACAAATTAGGGGCTGAGAACAATGCTGCGGAATTTCTCAATAAGTTATAGGGATTATATATATGTATATTAATGAGAAGGTAGATAGACAGTCTCCTGCTTCTTCTAAGCTCCAGTTGAGTTCTGAATTCTCATTCCACCTGCTGTTCCTCCCCAGATATGCCCTTTGGTGCCCCTCTGCCTTTCTTTGCTTTCATCAGTACCACTGAATTATGGGTCCTGGTGTAGCTGCTCTATTTCCTGAATCACTCTGCTCCTCAGTATCTGATTTTGAGCAGCCCTCCCTGGCCCACACTCAGATGCACAATTTCCAGGTTATAATTCCAACAATGTTTACTTTTCTGTCTATGATCTCAGACACACAACTTAACATAATTTGTCCTCGGTTCTCCATCCATGATAGAGGATATGTTAATAAATTATTTATAAGATCATTTTATACTTTTACTTCCGTGCTTTTATGCCTATAATCCATGAGTCATAGAAAAATTTCAGTTTTATCTGACAAATCTAACATAAATAAAATAGATATTTTCTCAATATACAAGTGGAGTTTGGCATTATCTGGACCCAAGTCTTATCAGAAGAGGTATTTATCCATGGAAAATTGAGGCATCAGCACTCATGAGTTCAGGCTCCCTTATAACAATGCATTTCCAAGACCATTCTACTCTGCAAGGCTAGCACTGATTGGTCCCAAAGGTGGAGCTCCATAACCTAATTATATTTTCACTAGGCCCCATTTCTTGAAAGTTATAGCATCTCAACTCTACCACAAACTGTATCCATATTATGGGAGACAGAAAAACCCTAGTATCTCCTTCTGGATTTCAACAGTATCCAGGCTGCAGTGTGAGTATGCATGTGTGTGTATGTGTATCTCCACACGTATATGTAAATATGTGTGATGAGGTGAGTTTGTGAATGTGTTTGTGCATGTGTGTGTATGTACATGTATGTGTGTAAAGGTACAATCTCCTGAAACTAAAGTACAAAATATTCCACATATAAATCACTTGAAGAGCATTAGAGTTGAGTCCAAATCAGGAGCCCTGATGTTTTGTTGTTTCTTTCTCCTTTTAGCCTCAATATGGTCATTTTAAAGATCTCCACAGTGTTCGATGCTTTAATTTTCTTCCCTGTGTACAAGATAATTTGTTTTCAGTTGAAGTAACATCTGTTTCTGTAGATAATTAAGTTATTAGATGCCGATCAATTTAATAAAGCTACAAGGCTTTCCTGACCTCTTATGCATAATCAATGAATTTAGATGCAAAATGTGAGAACTTTACTTTTTTTAAAAAAATGATCTAAATCCTCCATTAACATAGCCATTTGTAATAATGTGGTGCTTGCAATCAGAAACCAAAGCAAATATGACAGAGTAGAAACAAAGATTATCACTACAATGTGGCCAGAGAAAGACCCACAACATGGTTGATCTTCCCTTTGTCCTTGAAGATCAGTTCCAACTCTTTATAATCTGAAGGACTCAATTTTATACAGCCTACAGTTAATGTTTCTATCCCACCTGTCATAACTGTCATTCTAGAGTATTTTAAGTACTTTGCACAGCTAGTTCTCATTTAATCCATCTGATAATCTTGATAATAATCACCAATATTCCACATTTTACAGAGGGATGAAAGAGGAAGTACTCCATGGGGTCTTCCCAAGGGGAGGAAGGATTTAAACCTTTGGACTATGGTATCTGGCTTCCATCCTAAACCACACTGATTTCTTTCCTGAGAATCAATGCTATTGCATATAATGTAGATATTCTGGACTAATTGGACAAGTTTTTTTTCCAGGGCTATCACCTCTGTAGCCTGTTTCTTGTATGTTGATCAGTAGTAGTTTTTGGAATAGCATTTGGAAAAGCAAACAGCTTTGATTACTACAGATTTCAAAAGGCATCATTCAAAGTTCAGGATTTTTTTTCTCCAGTTTGGGCAATTTGTGTGTACACCATCTTTACCAGAAGTTGTGAGAGTAAATTCACCTGTGAATAGGGAGGTTTGTGAAAGAATGAATCAGGATGAGATTAAGTAATACAGGTAAGACTTACGTCTTGATGACCTTCCACTCACTCAAGAAATGAAAACTCCTCAGTTTATACCCAAAAGACTTGAAATTAGCATACTACAGTAACACAAACACATCAATGTTTATAGGAGCTCAATTCACAATAGCTAAACTGTGCAACCAACCTAGATGCCCTTCAACAGATGAATGGATAAAGAAAATGTGGTATGTACACACCATAGAATATTACTCAGCCATAAAGAAGAAAAAATATTATGGCATTTGCAGATAAATGGATGGAATTGGAGAACATCATGCTAAGAGAAATAAGCTAATCCCTGATAAGTGGATGATGATATATAATTGGGTTGGGAGGTGGGGGGTGAGAGAGGAATGGAGGAACTTTAGATTATGTATAGGGAAATGAGAGCGGGGAGAGGATGGGGGCATAGAAAAATGGTGGAATGAAACAGATATCACTACCCTATGTACATGTATGATTACATTAATGGTATGAATCCACATCATGCCCAACCATAGAAATGAAAATTGTACCCCATTTGTATACAATAATCAAAATGAAGTCTGTAAAAATTTTTTAAAAATATATGAAAAAAGAAATGAAAATATTTCTCATTTAAGGCCAAAAAAGTTAGCAACTTTAATTTGACTTTGATGCCAAACATGGGAATATGAATTAGCAAAATTACATTTTTGTTATCAAATATAATATTTTTTGTTTAATTTATGACATTATTTTTATTAGTAAAGGTAGTAGCAGTGAAGGACACAGTGTGGATAATTCACAGAATAGGAGTTATCTGAGTGTGAGGCTACTTCATGACCTTCCAGGCTCAATGTTTTAGCCTCAGTTTCCTCAAATGTGAAAAATCAGACTGCTACACTGTCTCTCACAGATAATTATATTGAGAATCAGGGAGAAGGTATTTATCTTACATATTCTGAAGAGTATAAACTGACAGATCAGTATACAGTAATATTTGGTAATAAAGTGTTTTTTGCTAATTTCCACCTGGCATTAGATTTCCATTCAATGGGAATCGTCAGTTTCATGTACTCAGTCCAAAAATAAATGAATAATTTCCATCATTGAAAGCTCAATGCAAATGAAGCTGTATTTTCATTAGTAGATAATTTCTTTGAAAATAGCATTGTAAATGAAACACTAATTCATAAGTTTGCTAGTTGCTCTTCCCTAATTCTGTCTCCTTGCCACATCCTTGAGGGCAATATGCTTCCGTGTGACCACAGTTCAATGCTAAGCAATTTTATTATCGTTATTCTACAGCTATAGAATTAGAATATACTAGTTGTTGGAATTAACAAGTAGTGCCCAGAATGGGACCCTGCAACTGAGTCCTATTGTAGGTACTAAATATAATGGAAAGTTCACATGTAATTTTAATACTAACATTAGATACTATTTTAGAGACTAAAAATCTTGACTATAGATTTGTATGATGAGATGATGCTGTAGATAAATACCTATCACTGACATCTTTTCTTTTGTAAACTTATAATTTTATTTTTATTATTTATAGGTTTTATAAAGCAAAACATACTTGTATACATAAGGTTTTATTCCCTGTGTTTGATTATAATAACTTTTCTTTCATTTGAAGAAGCAGAAAATACTTCTCTGAGGGAGAAGATACTGAAAAATTCAAATGGATCATTTAAAAAAAAAACAGAAAACTTTGTTAGAGCTCTCTGACTTTTGGCTTATAGGCAAGGTGAGTATAAATCCTGTATTAGTTTTGCTTGAAGCATTCTGGGTTTGTACCCATTTCTCTTGTATTCCATTTGGTTTACTGCCTTTGCCTTGACTTTTCACATTTGTTCAAGTATTATTTTTTAAATATTCTTATGATGTTGTTAAATTAAATTCTAACTTATACACAAAAGTTTAAACACCATAAATGTGCAATTTACTGCACATTTGCAAATGTGTGCACATATATGCCTGCTGCCCAGGTCAAGTCACAGAAAACATTTCCAGCAATTTACAGAATTCTAGGGTCTTTTCCAGTTGGCAACTCCCCCAAAGAAATTAACACTCTGAGTGCTAATGGCATAGATTTGTTTTGCCTGATTTTGAACTTTAATTCAATTGGAATCATGGCCAAGTATCATTGTTAAAGTCACACTAAAATAAAACAGCATGAGCGTGCTAGACTTCCACTTGGTACTTCCAGCTACTTCCATGGTCTTTTCTGGTCTTGTTGTGAAACATGTGCAGTAAAGAATTCTCACTCCATGCATGGTTATATTTGAAAGACAATCAGATACAATGCATCTTTCTTTTCCACATGGCTTTGAGACTCAAGGTAGCTAAAACTCCCTTTTAAGGAGAACTTGCCTGCCAGGGACACACATAAGAATAAAGTACCCTTAGACAGGAGCAGCTGGCCATCTCTAATTTCTTTGCTATCAGGAGATCAGGACGTGTACATTCTTGTAGTACGTGAGGACCGTGTGGTATTATTCCATTGTCCCTGTCATAGTCAGCAAGATGCATAAAGCCTCCAGAGCTACACGAGTTGGTACTAGAGAAAAAGGACTGAAATCACTAGTTAAGTGATTGTGATGAAAAGGGGAAAATAATAAAGTTTGAGCAAACCTGCTGTTGAGCTGTCTTACTGCACAGGTTTGGTAATTTATTATCTGGTACATAATTAAGACTGTTTCTTGTTATTTGGTAATGCCTTTTATCTTATCTTACAATAAATGTTTTCAGTAGTAATGAGCTCAAATGATTGAAAGTATGTTTGATAAAAAATTAAGTACTGAATTTTCATTTTTCAAGAATGTTGAGATTAATGTGTAGCATGCATTAAATATGTGTCAGCATTTATTATCAACCAGGGAGACAATACTGATAGCACCAAGATTAAAATCAGAAAACACAAATTAGCCGAAGAAATATTATCATCTACTTCAAATGTTGGTCAAAGCGTACAAAGTTTCAGTTATAAGTTCTGAGGATCAGATGAGCAGCATGGGGCTTATACTAACAACATTCTACTGTGCACCTGAAAATTTGCTGAGAGAATAGATCCTAGGCATTCTCATTTTTTAAAGAAAAAGATATTTATGTGAGATGATGCATGTGTTAATTGATTTTGGCAATCATTTCACAATGCATATGTATACAATCAAATTGTCATGCTGTGCACTATAAACATACACACATATACATAATATATAAATGTAATTTTATTTGTCACTTATACCTGAATAGAGCTGAAAAACTAATTATTAATTAAGATGATGTCTAAAAGTGATTTTGTATTTGTATTTACGGATCTATACAGAAATTTTTAAATATCACTTGGACGCATAATTATTTTCTAAGATCAAATGACCATTTATTTCAGCCAATCTCTAGATGATCTGCAATGAATTCCACTTTCTTACATTTACAACTTTGGGAAGCTCCTCTCATACATGGTAGAAGTGACACTATCACATTCCCAAGATGCAGATATAAAAGATTGAGTCTTCCATCATGGCCTTTCTATCTTTGTCTCCCTGTCTCTGAAGAAGCCAGGTTCCAATGCCATCAGAATGTTCAGGCACTTTATCACCCTAAAGAAAGGTCTACATGTTGAGAAAACAAAGTCTCTGGCCCACAGCCAGGAAATAACAGAAGAATTAAAACTAATCTTAGCAATGTTTTATAGGGGTCTCCTGGAATAAGCACCAAATTATATTCTACACCATTAGTGGCCCAACTGGCTTCTCTAGCTGCATCTTGCACTGAAACACTGGATAAATAAATAAACAAACAAAAAACAATAGAGGGGAAAAAGTTTCTAGATCCTTCTAGTTCATCTAAACCACCTTATCTGTAGTCTTAATTTAACAATGCTCCTTAGTCTAAATTAGTTTTTCAAGTAGTATTGAGATTGCTAATTTTGTATTTGCTAATCATAACATAGAAATTTCAAACTGTTTTTCAAAGGAGATCAGGTAAAGAAGGTGGCAGAAAAAATTATTATCTGACAAAAAACCTTTTTAATAAACAGATCAAGACTGAAGATATTCATGACTACTGTGATCCCTTAGTCAGCAGCAAACTTTGTGCCCTATGATGTCTTAGTCATTGAACATGCCCTGGCTCATCTCTCTCTGAGCTTCCACTAATACTGCCATTAAAATGTTTTCTCGGACCAGTGAATTTTTAAAAGTATATTTCTTTCTTTTTATTATTGATTTCTAGATTAACTACATTCTAGTCAGAGAACATATACTATATGATTTCAATCACTGGTTCATCAAACAGCATACTTTGTGGATTTTTAAAATTATTTATATTCTATAATTGTTGGATACAGTCTTTTATACATATCCATATTAAGATTGCTCAAATTGTCTGTAGCTTTGTTGATTTTGTTTATTCTGTTAATTATTGAAAAAATATATTAAAATTTCCATTGCTATTTTGAGATGGTCAATTTTTTCTTATTATTTTTGTATTTTCTTTATACAAATGACTGATGTGAATGTAAATTATAGAGTCTACTTTGAAACCAGTGTGTGACATTACCTATAAAAATTGAGTGCTTTTATATCCTATGACTCAACCATTGCATGTTTTAAAAAGAAATACTTCTTAAAGTGTAGAGACAGTTCAGAACAGGGATATTAATTTCAACTTGCAAATGACCATCAATAGTAGAATGAGCAAATAAATTGTTGTATATTCATTTATCCAATGGAAATCACAGATCAATGAAAAAATCATCTTTTGATACAATTAACAGTGTGAATATATATTACAGATAAAATTGAAGCAAAGAAATCAAATACAAAAGAATGCATTCTATAAAACACTTTTCTATAGGTCAAAAAACAAGCAAACTAACTTGGTATTAGAATTCTGAAACATCGTACCTACTTACCTCCCACTACGCTCCAGCTCTTAAAGGTTATGTACCTCAAAATTGAGGAAGATGGCAAACAGAAGGGAGGTATTTCAGAAGCACAAGGAGATGTCAGTGACGATGTAATTTTGTTAAGTGGGTAATGAGTAAAAAAGGTGTATTTTTCTGTTAATTCACTGAATGAAACATTTATGTGCTGTGCAATCGTCCGTGCCTGTGATACATCAATTTTAAAACAATAAAAACCATGAGTTGCTGTTTGATAGAATAAAGGAGCATGGAGGGTGTCTTAATCTATTTTCTGCTGCTCTTACTTGGTATGTTAGTTACTTTGTAAGTAAAAAGGTATATTTGGTTCAAGATTCTGGTGGATGAAGAGTCCAAACAGCATGATTCTGTGGTCCTGGTGAGGGTCTCCCTGGGCTGCATCACAACATGGTGAAGAAGCAGAAAGGGAAACAGCTATGTGTAGAATAGACCACACGCACGAGGTGGCCTCTCTTTCTAGCAACTGCTCTCAGGAGTACTGATCTATTCCTATGATAGCCAACCCATTCCAGGAGACTGGCCCTAATCCATTTATGTGGATTGTGGCCCCATGATCTAATTATTTTCCATGAGGTTTCACCTCTTAAGGGTTCCACTTCATCACACTTGGTACCAAGTTTCTAGCAGTTGAACACGTGTGGGACAGACCAAATTGAAACCAAAACAGAAGGGCATTCTAGACAGAAAAGGAAATGTAAGCCAGGGAGCAGATAGTAAATATCAAAATCCTCACTGGAGACTTCAAAGACTTCAGCATGAACTGATAAAGAGGAAGGAATACAGTAAAACTTGGCAGACTAAACCATTCAGTTCTCAGCATACCATGTCTACTATGTGTCCTGCATGTTTCCTTCTCTGGGATGAAGAATAACAGTACTAATGCCAAAATACTGCTGTGTTTTCTATATAAACAGAGATCATGATATATCTGCTGCTCAAATGAAATCAAGGGCATCAAGCAATGGAAATCGGTGTTCTTCCAATATTTTTATCATATGCTTATGACTATGTGTGTGGCCTATATATATTGATTTTGTGATTCATGAATTCTATACATACTACTGATAATATACAACATAAAACATGCATTATAAAACCTACAAAAATAGAAAGTTTTAAAGTTGCATATGAATAGAAATTTCACTGTTTCCTTTCAGCACTGTAGATCACTTGAACATGCATCTTTGAAGAAGGGACCGTGATGTCAGAGTATGATGGACTTTGCTGCTATTAAGAACTCTGTAGAGAGTTTATCATACTGCACTGTATCCTCATAAACAGAGTTGTCTGGTTTTAGAAATCATCAGTCTTTGACACTCTCAGAGGAAGAGAGTCTTTGACACCAGGTCCCATTCTAAGAACCTCTGCCTCCCTTGGATTTACTTGTGGTGCAGAATTTAAGGGGAAATATATCTTGAATTGAGTCTTGGAAAAATGACTAAGTTGTTAATGAACAGCATCAATTATGGACATCTCAGAAATGATTTTGAGATATGAGGGGGACTTTGGGGTGGCAATTTAATCTCATTTCTTAACTGGGATGATAATTAAAATAAAAGGTTTAAATTTCTTCTGATTCATTGACAGGGACATTGATGTTCTGTGTACCTGTCTCTTTATTTGATACATTTAAAATGGGAATTTGAAGATGGAGAAATTTAGAACATCGCACATCATCATCATCTGTAATGGAGTAACTGTTAAGAACATTAAAACAAAACAAAAAAACAGAAATACCTCCTATGTACATTTTCCTAGAAAGACCAGCAGGACAAGTTGGTTAGAGAGCAAACGAGGGAGCTTGCAAACTAGGATTCCTGTTTATCTAAAACAAACAGGCCATGCTACTCACCATATAAATGACTTTCTCAAAAAGGAATAAGAAGCCCAATGAATCCTTTGAATTAGTTGCCATCTCTGTATCAGCAGAGGCTGAATTATGCATGAAGAAAATGGTAACTGAAATGAGGGCACAGCTTGCTCAAAGAGAAAGCAAGGAAAAAAAAGGATCCTGACAGATAACAGATCTCTTCTTACTTAAATGACACCAATAACATGCACATTTATACTTGAGTAATTAGATAGTATGTGTCAGAAAGTTTCAGAAAAAGAACAGTGAAGCACTTCCAGGTTCATTTCCAACATCAATGACCTTCCAACAAACAAACAAACAGAAAAGTAGAACAAACCAAAAACCCATGCCCCTTTTCAGTTGGGGAACTGAGATTTGAGTATAAATTGTAATAATGAAATCTAGAGTGACAGGTGAATCCAGAGCATTCCAGGTGATGTGTACTTACCTGGAGCATAAGCTGATGGAGCCCCAAACTGATAGGAACACTTAAATGGTAACTTTGACAAATTGCTGGGGATAGAGTGCTAAAAGGAAAAGCAGCTGTTTTCTTTACTCACACAACACTTAAGATAGGACATGTGTGAGCATTTCTTCACATTATGCAATTTTCCAACTCTCTGGGGGCCAATAGAGCATCCTACAATTCAATTTGCTTATGACATTAAGTGCCAGAGTTAGCAGAGTTAGGTAAAGAGCTCAAGCCCACAATACTGCCCCCACTTCAGAGGCCAGGTGCAAGTCCAGGTTGTAACTTGTGCTTCTGACCAACCTGTAAATCAGGTGTTCCCACAACCCCTCATTTATTTTGAAAATTTACTAGAGTAGCCCACAGATCTCAAGAAGGCACTTTCCTTCCTTTTTCTGGTTGAACATAAAGGATACACCTCAGGAAGAGCCAAATGGAAGAGAAACATAGCCCAAGATGTTTAGGAAGGAGCACAGACGCCCATGCCCTTTCCAGGTGTGCCACCTCTCAACATCTTGACATATGCATTCACTAGCCCTCTAAATCCCCACATTGAGGGGTTTATGGAGGCTTTGTTATGTAGGCATGATGGATTAAGCCATTGCTATTGGTCAAAATGAATCTAGTATTCAGGAATACAAATTTATTCTCTGCAGTTCAGGGATGGGGCTTAATTATTACAGGTGATTCCTTTGTCAACCAGACCTATCCACCAAGTGTTGCCTAGCATCAATGAAGGTATTGTTGGAAGGCACTTATTATCAATAAAAAAAAGACATTCCTCTTACCTTATCAGGAAATTCCAAGAGTTGCAATAACTGTATCAGAACTGAAGATGAAAATCAAATAGGTATTTCATAATATATCATAATATAGTAAGTGTGAACTAAAGTAAGAGAGAAAACTACTGGGGACCCTAGAGGAGCCCCAAATTTTTGTGGATTTTAAACTCTAGAAATCCAGTTTCTCACGGGTCCCCTCAACCAAGGTCCCCTCATGGTGTTCTCACATGGAAGGCAATGGTCATCATTGTGAAATAAGCTTACAGAGGTCTACATAACAAAGCCTCCAAAGTTTTCTCCAGAAGAGAAAGCATTTTTACCAGAGCTTTATTCCAGTTGGAGGAATGGCATTCTTTCCTTCCCAGTCCCTTCAAGTTTTCCTGTCTTATCTAAAGTGTAACAAACACCACAGGGGGGAAAAGACACTGGTGGAGTTCACAACTCATAAGCATCATTACACTAAAGGACTGAGAATGAGTTGTAAAATTGTAGGTATTTCTGTGTTGGTAAAAGAGGATTCCCATCCTAGAGGTGTGAGGTTGGTTGAAAACTCAGCATCCAACCTGGGACAGATAAGACCAATAGCAATTTATTAGTCACATATACCCACAGTCTGGGGAAGATACACATTGCTAACATGTAGGGTCATGTGGGGTTTGCACTAGGAACACAGTGAGCAAGCAGTGGTTGTTTGGGGGCAGGTTTGGTAGAAACAAGAGAATGGGGAATGGGGCGGCCCCAGTGTCCTGAGAGAAGCTGTCATTGGACTGTTTGAATAATTCTTTGACTGTCCAAGGGAACTGAAGCTCATACAGGGGAAAGCAAGCAAAATGCCTTGGTCAGGGGATCATCTAGAACTTCATCCACACAAGCAGAATGATTAAAGCACTCAGGCCTCTCTGGTTTCAAGTGTCAGACAATACATAATTTTAGGCTTTATACCACGTCTACAGCTCCCCACACATCACTACCATACTAAGCAGTGAATCACAAATGAAAGAGCTGCAGGAGGCAGGCTGTCTCTGAGGGTAGGCACTTAGGAAAGCCCACAGTCAAAAGAGGAGACAAAAAAAAAAAAGGAGGTAGAGGATTTTGATGCCTCTGGCACTTATACTACTTCATACATCAAACACAGAACAACTCCTAAAATGATTAAAATAAATCCTAAATTCAAGGCTTAATTTCTCCAGCTTCTATTATCTGATAAAATATGCTTAGCCTTTAACAATAATGACAAATTTTTGAAAGGTATGACCAATTTTCAGGAAAGAAAATAGGAAAGACGAAGCATACAGCAGAACCAGACTCAGATATACGACAGATAATGGAATTATCAGAAAAGACATTTAAAATAACTGACTAATATGTTAAGGGCTCTAATGGAAAAAGCAACAACACTCCAGAATAGAGAGATAACATAAGTGGAGAGGTGGAAATTTTAAGAAAGAAATTACAGGAAATGCTAGAAATTTAAAGCATTTTAAAGGAAGTGAAGCCTTTGATGGCCTCATTAGTAGACTGGACATAGCTAAGGATTTTTTCTAAAAAGTCAATGAGTTTGAAGATAGATCAGTAGAAACCTCCCAAACTGAAATGCAAATGTAAAATTACAATTTAAAAATGATAAATCAACCCAAAACCATGAACCAACTTCAGACATTGTAATATAAATGCAATTGGAATATTGAAAAACAAAGGAGGGGTAAATGGAGCAAAAAAATATTTAGGTAATAATGACTGAGAATGTTCCAAAATTAATGACAGACACACTAAACCATAATCCAGAAGCTGAGTGAACAACAAGCATCATAAACAGAAATACCAAAAACACTAAACTAGAAATGTAACTTTCAAAATACATAAGACTAAATGTGAGAAAATCTTGGGGGCCTGGGCTGGGTTGAAACGTCTTAGCTTTATAAAGATACAAGTTGAAGTATTTGTATGACTTGCTCATCAGAACTTAGGCAAGCAAGAGTAGAATGAAGTGAGATATTTAAAGTTTTGACAGGAATAATACCACCACCATAGAATTCTATATTCAATAAAAGCACACCTCAATGATGAACAAATAAGGACTTCCTTATACAATCAAACATTAGGGAATGCAAATCTAGCTGACTTGCTCTTGCAAGAAATATGTTCAAAACTTCTTAAGAAAAAAAATAATATAGGCAATAAATCAAAATCTGCATAATAAAATAAGAGAATGTGGGAAATAATAAATGAAAATATTTTACTTTCCTTAGTTGACTTAAAAGATAACTTTATTTAAAGTGTGCTAGTTATCCTTGCATTGCTGTGATCAAAAGACCTTACAAGAAAAACTTAGAGGAGGAGATGTTTATTGGGCCTCTCAGTTTTAGAGGTTCTGCGTTTGATCAGCCAACTCCACTGAGGTGAGGCAGAACATCATGGAGGAAGGGGATGGGAGAGAAAGTTGCCAAGTTCATGGCAGCCAGGAAGCAGGGAACATAGAGAGTCAGGGACAAGATATATACTTCCCAAGAGCACACCCTCAGTGACCTACTTCCTCCAGACACTTTCTATCTGCCTACATTTATTACCCAGTATAGTAATTCTTTCAAATTATTATCCCGCAAATGTATTGATCCACTGATTAAGTCACAGCTTCAATAATCTAATCTTTTCAGTTATGGAGAATATTCACCTTATATTGAAACCATAACAAAAGTAATAATGGCAAAGGAATAGGAAAGAGAAATGAGGGGTATTTTGTTATAAACTATCTGTATTTCATGTAAACTGGAATGGTGCTCTGAAGGCAGATTTAGATTAATTAAAACATACACCGAGAAAGTAATATAGAAACTTCTGGTTTGCACTTCCATATGCAAGAAACTTGGAAATCACTACTCTATCCTGAGAAATGAAAAACTGAACCCTTGAAAAATCAACTGTTTTTAGGTTCACCAGAGAAGGGAGGTCACAGGGCAAACCACTGCCTCCAAATTGTGGAAGTCAACAGGTGGATACAGAGGTTCAAAATGACCACTAGAGCAGAAACCCACAAGTTCCCAAGGTCAGAGGGAACCAGTGATAGGGTAAGGAAAACTAAACCACAATGGAGGGATTGCTGGAGACTCAATGAGGACAACTCTGAGGGTTAAAATCTCCAGAGGGATCACAGGGGAGCCCGCACACGTTTTTATCTATTAGGTCCTCACAGTAAATATCATGGAAAACTCCCCCATCTGGCTGCAAGGGGAAGGGCAAAGAAGCCATGCGGAAATACACCAGAGAATTCTGTTTTTCTTTCTTTCTTTTTTTTTATTTAATTTTTTGATTCATTGAACACAAATGGAGTACAGCTATTGTTTTTCTGGTTGTACACAAAGTAGAGTCACACCATCTGTGCATTCATACATGTACACAGGGCAATGATATGTCACACATACTGTTATTATTCACCTCCCAACCTCGACCTCACCCTTCCCTTCCCTCTATGCTCTCTATCCTTCCTCCATTCTTGCCATCCTTCCACCCTACATTATGCATCATCATTCACTTATCAGAGAGACCATTCAGCCTTTGGATTTTGGGGATTGACTAATCTCACTTAGCATAACAGTCTCCAACATCATCCATTTACCTACAAATGCCATAATTTTATTCTTCTTTATGGCTGAGTAATATTCCATTGTGTATATATACGATAGTTTCTTTAGCCATTCATCTATTGAAGGGCATCTAGGTTGGTTCCACAATCTAGCTATTGTGAATTGAGCAGCTATGAACATTGGTGTGGCTGCATCACTGTAGTAATCTGATTTTAAGTCCTTTGGGTATAGGCCAAGGAGTGGGATAGCTGGGTCAAATGGTGGATCCATTCCAAGTTTTCTAAGGAATCTCCACACTGCTTTCCAGAGTGACTGCACCAACTTGCACTCCCACCAGCAATATATGAGTATACCCTTTTCCCCACATCCTCGCCAACACCTGTTGTTGCCTGTATTCTTATTAAAAGACATTCTAATTGGGGTAAGATGAAATCTTAAGGTGGTTTTAATTTGCATTTCTCTTATAACAAGGGATGTTGAACATTTTTTCATAAATCTGTTGATTGCTTGTAGATCTTCCTCTGTAAAGTGTCTGTTCATTTCCTTGGCCCATTTATTGATTGGGTTATTAGTATTCTTGGTGTAAAGATTTTTGAGTACTTTGTTAACAAAGGCTGCTCTCAGGTGAAATGATTTAACCAGGGCATAACCAGTCATGGTTGAATAGGGTCTAACTGGCCTAGGAAAAAGCAAGTGTGAACTCTAGACTCCTCAAGGCTTCTATGCAGGAGAAGGGAAATGTCCGGGTTCAGTCCTTTCTAGCCATTCCATCCCAATTAGGGGAACAAGGAGTGGAGGCTGAGGAGCACATGGGAAGCTCATGATTCAGAGGCATAGGTTACTACAAGACTGAAATCACAGAACTTTAGAATCCTTCCCCTTACACCACACCCTACCAACATATGAATAAAGGTTTACTTACAGCAGACTCTGTACCACAGGTCTAGCTATAAAATATATATACACATTGAAAAAACACAGTAAGTAAAGACAGAACAAGTATTAAACCAGATGGAGTTATGGCAGAAAGGTTAGAATTAACAGGCCAAGAATTTAAAACAACTTTGTTTGATATACCAAAGACTAATGGATAAAGTAGACTGCATGCATGAACACATGTACGATGTAAGCAAAGAGATGAAAAGACACAAGACGTGCCTAAAGACAGACAAAATGGCAATAGTAAATCTGAGTATATCAATAATAAATTAAAAGAAAATTAAAAGAACTAATCAATGTAATTGAAAGGCACCGATTGCTAAACTAGATAAAAATCAAGATGCAGCTATATTCTGTGTACAAAAGCATTATTTAGATTTGAATTGTTTTAGAAAAGCTAACGTATGGAAAAATATACAGCAGGCCTCTGTATCCACAGGTCCCATATCCACAGTTTCAACCACAAGCAGAATTTATTAAGAATAAAACAACAAAACTAATTATAATAAAAATAAAACCAATGTATCATAACATCTATTTATATAGCATTTACATTTTATTAGATATTATAGGTGACCTATAGATGACTTAAAGGGTGCAGAAGTATTGCAAGGTAATATGCCAATACCATACCATTCTACCTAAGGAACTTGAGCATGCGGGGGATTTGGGCATACACAGGGAGTTTTAGAAAAACTAGAAGTCGAACAACAGCCATGAAAAAGTCAGAATGGCTATACTAAAGACAGATAAAATAGATCTTAAAGTAAATAAGAAATGTTACTAGAAAAACAGGGATATTTTGTAAGGATAAGAGGATCAAACCTTTAGGGAGATTTATGAAATTATCAGTGTATAGAGACCAAACAACAGAAAAACCAAAACGTATGCAACAAATATGCACACAAAGTAAGACAGTTCAACTATCAGAGTTGGAGATTTCAATAGCCCAGATTCTATAAAAGACAGAATAACTAGTCAGGAAATCAACATGTAAATAGAAGATTTTAACAGCAATATAAACCAATTAGACCTAACAGATATCTATAAACACTCTAACAACTATATTGCCTAGGACACAATGTAGAACAAACCTTAATAAACTTAAAATAGTTCAATACAAAGTTTTCCTCTGACAGCAATAGGAAAAAATTAGAAATCAATAATAGTGGAAATCTGAGACACTGACAAATAAGTGGAATTAAATAGTCACTCCTTATCAATGGATCAAAGACAAAATCCAAATGGAAATTAGAAAGTACTATAAGATAACTTAAAAATGAAAAAGCAACCTAACACTGATTGGATGCAACTGAAACAATGTTTTGGGAAAATTTATGACTATAAATACTAAAAAAATCCAATCAATAATTTAGCCATCTACAATAAGGCCCAGAGAAAAGAAGAGCAGACTGAAATCCAAGTAAACAGGAGTAAGAAATAATAAAGATTAAGGCAAAAATCAATGCGACAGAATAGGAAAGTAGTAGAGATAATTAACAGAAGCAAATGTGTTTTTTATAAAATACCACAAACATTGGAAAATCTTTAGCTAAACTGAATTTAGTGGGGGAAGAAGAAAAAGACTCAAATAAATGAAATTGAAAAACAAAGGAGGGAACATTGATATTAATACTGACCTAACAGACTAAAAGGTTTGGGAAAGAATACTTGAAAATCTTCGTGCAATAATGAAATAAATGAACTTATTCCTGGAAACTCAGGAACTATCAAGATTGATTCTGAAGGGAAAAGAAAATATCCAACTAACATACATCAAGTAAAGAGAATGAAATAATAATAATTCAGAAAGATAACCCAGGTCCTAATATTATCACTGGTGAACTCTACTAAACATTTTTAATAAATACAATTTTTTAAACATTCAAAATTATAAAAATAAATTAGAATTAGAAAACACTATTCAGCTCGTTCTATACGGCCCCTTTTACCCTGATGCTAAAACCAAGCAAAAATATTTTTAAAAAACTATCAATGAATATTTCATAAATTTAATCATGAAATTCTGAACAAAATATTAGCCACTAAAATCCAGAAAGTTTTAATCCAGGATTAGAATTAGAATTAGAATCCAGGATTAGATTATCCTTCCTATGAAAGACAGGAAGGATAGGTCAATTAAAATTAAAAACTTCTGTTAAGAGAAAGAAATGACAAATTACAGACTAGGAGAAAATACTCACAAAATACGCACCTGATATTACTTAGAACCAAAATACACAAATAACTCTAAGACTCAACAGTAAGAAGGCAAATAATTCAATTTTTAAATGGGCAAATATTTCAAAAAACACCTCAATTAAGAAGCTAGGCAGGTGAAAATTAGCTTTTGACAACATGCTTAATATCATTTGTTGTTAGAAAATTGAAAATCAAAACAACACTGAAATACTATTTATTACATACTTTTCAGAATGGCTAAAATGCAGAAGCTGACAATGTTAAATACCAACGAAGATTCAAAGCAACAAGAACATTTATTTTTTGCTCATGGGAATGCAAAATAGTGCAACCACTTTGGAATCAAGCTTATCACTTTTCTACAAAGCCAAACACCATTTCACTATATGGTTCTGCATTCAGGATCTTAGATCTATTTCTCCACCTAATTTGTAAATTATGTACATGCAAAATCTTGCCATAGGTATTTATGTACCTTTATTCATAATCACCAAATCTGGAAGTTACTAAGATGTCCTTCAGTAAATATATGCAAGAATAATCTGTGGCACGTTCTTGCTATGGAATGTCATTCAGTCATAATTATAAATGAGTTATCAGCTCACAAAAATGCATGAATGAATTTTAAGGGTATCATGATAAGCAAGAGAAGGCAATCTTAAAAAGTTATTTCATGTATGATTCCTATAATTCCAATGATATTCTGGGAAAAGTAAAATGATGGGTCACAGAAAGGGAAAATGATCAATAGTTGTCAAAGTCTAGCAGGGAGGAAGGGAGAGTTGAACAGGTGAAGCACAGGGGAATTTTACAGCAGGGATCCTTTTCTGTGCAGTACTGTAATGGTGGATAAACGATATATTGCATTTGCCAAAACCAATAGACTGTTATAGCAAAAAGAGGGAAGCTTAATGTATGGAAATTTTAAAAATAATAATTTAAGAGGTCAGAAGATTCCAGGATGAAATGTATGACTAAAGAATCTAATAGAATATCACTACTGTATAAAATAACCTTAGAAAAGGGAGTGAGAGAAAAAGGTGCTGATATAGGTGATTTCTTAAGTGAGTATAGTCTTCAAGTATAAAAAAAGAAGTTCGACTAAAACATTGTACTCTACTTGATGAAGTTGTTTACCATGGAGGTACAGGTCATAATTATGATAACATGATACACAGTAACTGAATGGTGAATGGCAGATTTCTCACTGTTGGAGTAGAAGATTAAGCAAGTAAAGAAGCTAGAATGATCCATGTGGATATGGACTCTACTCATGACTTAGAGTCACCAGTACAACTTAGCTTTAACTTAACATACACCCAGTGAGTTAGTTGCACATAGGAATATTTGCAGATCCAGATATCTATCAGTTTATGTGTAACCCATTGTGTATTTATGCGTGATTTCTAAGTATCTCTGCATAAATATCTATAAATACATAACCCACACACAGATGAGTGGACATGCATAGCTATCTTTGCTTCACTGGCTGAAAGGAGGACTTAGAACCAGTATTAAGATGGCACCAAGATCTTGATTCTAGCATCATGCTGCAGGAAAGGGAACCAGATTCTGAAGAAAATGGTTGATACTAGTTCTGAGGCAGTGTCTTAGTTGTTTTTTGCTACAATAACATAATGTCTAAATTGGGTAACTTATAAAGAATATACATTTATTCTCCTGCAGTTCTGGAAGCTGGAAATCCAAGATCGAGGCCCTGGCATCTACTATAGGCCCTTTTGCTAAGCCCATGGTGAAAGGTTGAAGGGCAAGAGGGGAACTCAGTCCTCACATGGCAGAAGAGCAGAAGAAAAGAAACAGAGGGTTCACTCACTGCCCAGGCCCTGTTTATACCTGCATTAATGAGGTTGGAGCCCTTATGATCCTACACACTTTTCACTGGGTCCCACCTCTCTTTACTGAGTATTAGGGATTAGGTTTCCACCAAGTGAATTTTGAAGGGGTCAATAACATTCAAAACCATGGCAGAAAAAATAAGCAAGAAACACCTTGAAGTGTCAGAAAGTAAGAAAACGCTTCACAAAGAAAACATTCACATGAAAGTGCAGGCACATCCACACGCACACACTGATATAAGCACATCAAAGGGATGCAGGAGCTAAGAGTTCACTTCAGCTATACTGAAACAATTTGAGAAACAAAATAAATATCATTGGATTATTAAGCAAAGTGTAGTAGGTACATGTTGATATGGAAAAAAAATGGGATACATAATAAATGGGGTAGAAAAGACAAATCTCCTATGCAGAAAGCTTCCAGATAATTTACATACATATATCCTCCACCTTCTATGAATAGACGAATAATTCCCACTCTTCATGTGTGGACTTCGTAATAATGATTCCCTTCCAAGGAGAATAGCATGGAAAGTGAAGAAAAGAAAAACTTTGTTGTGGAGAAATCTGATACACACCAACTCAGCCAGGTGATTCAGGTGAAAATCAACATGGATAAGTCATAGAGACAATATAAATTCTTGATAGGATGCCATGAAAACAGCTCTTTACTTTATTGGTCTCCTTCCCTAAAACACATAATCCCAATCTAATCAGAGAAATTCCAAATGGACAACCATCTTACAAACTACCTGATCATACTGCAACTGTTCAAAACTGTCAAGATCATCGAAAAGAAAGTAAGTTTGAGAAACTTGCAACCTAGGGAGCACAAGGGACTTGGACTGTCTTGGATCAGGAAAGGGACATTAAGTAAAAACTAAGGAAATAGAAATATAGTACAGACTTCAGTTAAAAAAAAACATAACAATAGAGGTACATTATTTATAATAAATGTTATTTATTAGTTATAACAAATGTTATACTAATGTTAGATGTTAATAACAGGAGAAACTAATTGCTGGATATATGGAAAATCTCTGAACTATCTCAAAATAGCAAATGAAGACTATGACCATAGAATCTAATAGACTATAATTACTGTATAAAATAAATTTTGAAAAGGGAGCGAGAGGAAAGAAGGAAGGAGGGGAAAGAAAGGGGGAAGGAAAGAAGAAAGGAAGGAAAATAAAGAGAAAAGAAGAAAAAAGAAGAGGAGAAAAGAGGAGAGGAGAGAGAAGACAGAAGACAGAAAAGAAGCAAGATCTTACCATGGCAAAAGATTGACATTTTCAACCTGAAATTTCAATCTAAAGGGAGTTTAATGTTTTTGGCACATCACAACGGAAGCTTACTAGTGAGTGGTTTGTGGAATGAGCCCTATTCCTCTCTTTAATTATTTATAGAAACTGCCCATCACTAGTCTTTCAGTATCTTTTTGTCCTTACATGAATGTGAAAGATCAATGCCACTTATCTAACAGGCATTCTCTAGAGACCTTGAGGTGCGGTTTATATGGGTCAGAAAGCTTGAACTCATCAAAAGCAAATATGTTTACTGTTACAACTGTTTTATCCATCGTGAGTTTATTTACTTCATTCTCAATAATGTCCACTCTACCCTTCACAATCCAAAATTTATTCATCTCAACAGAGAAGAAAGGTGCAAAACAGAAGGCAAGATTTTTTGCACTGCTATAGCATCTCTAGATGTTTTGTTTCCCTGAACATACGTAGACAGTAATTCTTTGGCATGTGCATGTCTCTGTGTGTATGTCCATGTGTATAAATTTATGCATTTCTAAGCATTAAATTACCTTGGGCTTATGTGATAAGGCATTTTTTTCAATGTACATGTAACCTACCTGTAATTAGCTTTGCATAACCAGTATTTCTGCCTGGCCTTTTAAGAATTTGATCCTCTTAGAAAAATTCCACTGTCTTATATTATCCTGATCATTATTTCTCATTTCAATATTAGGAAGTAAATTCTACAGTGAAGTCATATTACAGCCAACATCATGAGTTGTTTCTCAAGTCAGAGTATAGGATCAAAGTCATGTACATTTAACCAAAACTGCAAGTATATGTGGTTTGTATTCACTGTCTCTCAATGTATCTGACAAACCAGATTTTCCCTCCAGAGTTACAAAAGATTGCTATTATTACAGATAAAGCCATTGGCTTGTGGAAGGAAACAAATACTTATTCAAAGAACTCTTTAACATCCCTATAGTGTATGAAGTTGAAGGTTTTTAATGAAATAAAATACCATGATATTCCTAATCTCTATTGAGACTTTGAGAGATTTTGGAACCTCAATGAGTTAAACATGGTTTTATAACTATGTAGGTATGTTTGTATTATAATATGTCAGTATATGTTATATATATTATCTACCTATCCTAATGTTTCACACACACATATATAACATCAAGGGGTTAAATAAGGATATATATACATATATATGCAATATATATGAAACAACTTTATGTATATATCAACCATATGCATTCTGTAATGAGGAAAATTCTCAGTACATGTGTTTGCATGTGTGTATTTAGAAATGAATTCAGATTTTCTGACTCTAGACCATTACTGTGAAGAAGCACATGACTAAAATTGGTCTAGCGACCAGTTTTAAGGTCACTAGACCAGTTTTAAGGTGAATGAGGGGGGCTGTAATAATCTGGCAGGTGTCTGTTAGGGAAAAAGACATATCTGGATTCTGAGGCCCTGGGGGAACTGTCCTTGCCCTTGGAGCTTCTGACCTGAAGCTCTGAGGTCCCCAGGGATCCTTGCTCTTGGTATATGCCATTATTATTGTGAAATACTGCTCTGTTTATAACCAGTTGGGAGGGGAAAGACTCTACTTCCCTAAAATGGAAGTTATCATTCCTGTTCAACCCACCACTAGTGAATGTGGGTCCTCTTGGAGCCTTGGTTTTCTTTGTAGATGAGAATTATTACTGGGATATTTAAGGGCATGGAGTCCTCAGGTAAACTGCTTTGCATAGAGTCTGGTTCATTAAGTGTGCAGTGAGGGCAATAGAAGATCCTGGACTTAAAGATTATAAGTAGCAGAGATGCTAGATGTTGAGATGGGCAGAAAGGTTTTCCACAGGAGGCAAATGTGAAGAGAAGACCTAAGGGATGCAGCCCACATGTGAGCAATGTGGTAGCACAAGTGAAAAGAAAGTGGTAGCTCAGGGCTGCAGGGGCAGAGATGGAGCCTTAAAATCCAGTAATGACACAGATTTCCCATTCAGAGCCGTGTCCTGCTAGCATCTCCCATCAATGCCACTTGTGGAAAGCTGAGAATAGAATGCAGGGAAGAATTCCAACCTGCCCCTCCACCAATGAGTAGAGGAGAGACTTCTATGGAGCCCTGTTACTGGGCAGGGCCAGCACTAAGGCCCAGGGGACAGTAACTCTGGGAAGCAGTTTTAAGAGTGTTACTTTCACTGAACATGGAGAAAAAGGGAAAGAGATGAGTTACAAAGAAGATGGTTTACAGGTGGAGTCTGTCCGTAAGAGAAATACTGCAAGATGCAAAGGATACCAGAGGTCAGGGGCACTTCTACCTAGAAAGCAAAAACCATGGGTGCTCTTTATGTAGTGACAGAATCCCTGGTCTTAGATACAGCTGAATCTCTTAAAGTGGGAATTCTGAATCTGGCAATGAGTGTCCAGTGTCTAAGTCTAGGCAAAGAGAGAGTTGAGCAACAGAACTAGGCCACATGTCCCCCCAGCTTTGGGTATTTATAGTCAGATATTCTAGGAGCCCGCCAGTGAGGCACAGCAATCTGGAAACATGTGATTCAGACAGAAGTTCAGGAGTCTCCTTCTAGGAACTGAGGGGGTTTTATTATCTCAAGATCAGCCTGGAAAAATATCCTTTAGCCGTATCCATGGGGGCATCTACCTTTTAACAAGTCACTGTAACAGAGCTTTGAGGGACAAATTTGTAGGTCCAGTACCTGGTGTTAAAACCTGCTGCATATTAGCTGCAGGAGCACATTTAACCTTTTTGAGCCCCAATTTTCATACTTTTCTAATGAGAATAATAATACCTGAACCTCAGGGTAATTGTAAGAATTAAATAAACAGATGTAAGAAGGGGCAGACTATTGGTCGACATGAATACTATTTAATTAGCATTTGAATATAACTATTAATATAATGTTACTGAAGTATGGCAGAAGAGGCTGAACACCTGAGGAATTTTCAGGAAGCAGGCTTATTGACTGCAGGTTCAGAAGTGGCTCTCACCTAAGAATTCTTCCTCTGAACAAAGATTTTGGAAATTTTTTGAACTTTATATCTAGTGTGTGTTGGGGTGGGGGAGTGTGGGGCTTGGAGGTGCACATAAAAATAATTTTTTTCCTTTGAGTTCTCAGAAGTGCTTTTTGTTTCATTTCTTAGAACAGTCAGAGGTCCGTGAGCAAACTTAGCTCTCACAAGACAGAGCAGAGCAACAGGAAATACGGCATCTAACCTCACTGAGCCTTTCTGCAGACACATTGACTGATATTTTGTTAGCATGAGCACTTGTGGTGAGGATCTCTGGAGAAGCTTAATAATGGCAAGGGTGTTTGGGGGGTCTCTGGCGTGCTTCATTACAAGTTGAGCATCCCTAACCAGAAAATCAAAAATGCTTCAAAATCTGAAATTTATTGAGCATCAGAATGACATAGGTGAAAAATTCCACACCTGACCCCATGTGGTGGGTTTCAGTCAAAACACCAGCACACTGAAAGTACAACATGAAATTCTCCTCAGGCTATATGTATAAGGTGCATATGAAACATAAATGAATTCTGTGTTTAGACTCAGGTACCATCTCCAAGGTATCTCTTTTTGTATATGCAAATATTATAAAATTTGAAAAAAATCTGAAATCTGAAACCTTTCTGGTCCCAAGCATTTCAGATAAGGAATGCTCACCATATTAGAATTAATCCTAGTATCACTTTTCTGTTGCTGACAGTTGCCTGTTGTCGTCTGTGTATTTAGGAAACATTTCTTCTAACAGTCATCTGTTTTCCCCTGGAAAAAAAAATAAGAGCATGAAACATGAGAATTCAAGGTTGCCATGCTACTTATTTATGCTAAGGATCTTCAGTTCTCTCTCCCCACCCCAGTCTCTTTTCTCTCTTTCTCTCTTCAAAGATGAGAAAACTGAGAGCAAGGTATAGGACTTAGGGAATTTAAGGCAAAAAAACAAAAAACAAACAAAAAAAACACTAGATTTGAGCAAGAAAACACATCTTCCAAACAGGCTATTTGCTAAAACAGAAAACTCTTTGAATCTTTTTCATAGAGAAAACTTTTTAAAGAATTCATTCCTTTGTTCTTTGTCCCCAGATCTGAATTTTCCATCACAGTCCCATTGCCATTTTATGATAAATTCCTGACACCAAGATATGGGATCATTTATGAGACTGCAGGAACATAGCATAAAAGGGCTAGAAAAAATTAATCGCTCATTTTGATTTAGTCTTCTCTTCTGCCCAGTAATGACTTTGGATCCCATCCTATTGACCTTCTCTGCTTTTGTTCCCATCAAAATCGATACAGTATGCGATGTCATAAATTTGCTTTGGCTGGCTTTCAGTTCATTGCTGGACCAAACATCCCCCATGTGAACTGGGTGATAATGAACTTATGGGTGAGGCAGCCTCCCTTAATCAGCAATCATTACAATGGGACCAGGTTTTAAAGTAAATGACAAATAGCCACTTTCAGCGCTGTGGGGTTTGGGGAGTTATTGATCAAGAAACAGCCTTGAAAACTTAAAACTTTACCTGAAGCTCTATAGGTAATGGATGTTAGCTGCAAAGTATCAGGATCAAATTAATATTCTTAATAAAACTCATTTCTGGTGGGGCAAAGCAAATATCAGTATTTATGTAAATTGAACATAATGTTTCCTCATTGAAGTGGGGCCCATCATGTTGCAAAAGTATATTGTACATGTAAAAGAGCATGAATGTAAATTTTAGAGAAAAATAAATCTGAACACCTACTTAGAGTCCACCAACCAAGAAATATAATATTTAAATATCTTGAAGCTTTCATACCTCAGATATTAGTTTACATTAAGGTTCCTTCTCTTAATCTCAGATATAACTACAAATCTAATTTTCATGATAATAATTCCTTTTCTTTTTATTCTTTTTATTATTTGTACACATATTCATTAATAATATATTATTTTATATTTGGAATTTTTATTGATGCATTAAATTACGCAAAATAGTGGGAATTCATGTGTAAAAAATTCATATTTGCACATGGGCATAGCATTGGATTTTTTAATTATTTGTAAGTGGGATCAATATTAATTGTCGTCTATGACTTTCTACTCTTCCTTGAAACCATTTCTTGGAGTTTGACTAATATGTTTGTGATTGTGATCGACTCATATTGTTTTGCAGTAGTCCATTATTTGAATAAACAACAAGTTTTCTTTTCACTATTCACAGACATTTTCAGGTTTTGTGTTTGTTTAATATATCATTATTTAAAAGCTGCCCCAGACCTGTTCTTGCACATCCCTTAGTTTGCATATTTAAGATCATGAATTAATCCGTTTAAGATTGGTGTTCCTGAACCTTAGAATTTGTTGAGCTTTATGGCATAATGCCAAGAGGTGAAGATTCATTTACACTCTTGTTAACAAAGAGATTCAGCGTTCTATTGTCCCCTGATATCTACGTTGTTCAGCATTTCATAGCTTTCTGTAGTTCAGTGAATATGTTAAATACAAAGCTGTACCTAATTCTGGTGCTGGTTCGTTTTAATGAGAACTTTCTGAAAAATTAAAGAGTTCAAGCATCTTCTCTTTCATTTGTGAATCATTTGCATTTCATCTATGCATTATCTGTTTACGTTTTACCCATTTTTTAAAGTAGGTTGGTTCTTGCTCATTATTAAAAATGCTTAAATATATTTTGGATGCTAATTCTATCTCCACTATGTTATATTGCCAATATCTTTTCTACTTTGTGAGTTGTCTTTTAATTTTTCATGGTACCTTTTTAATAAACAGGAATTCTTTCAAGGGTAATGTGACTTCAAATTTAGCAACCAGGCCAAGACTTTAGTATCAGTCTGAAAGTTTGTTTGTTTAATAGTGGAAAATATACGACATTCACTTTATTCATCTTTAAGAGTATAGTCCAGTATTATTCATTGTACCCACATTGTCCTTTAATAGATCTTGAGAACTTTTTCAGACTTGCAGCATTGAATCTATACCCATGAAACACTAATTTCCTCTTTCCCCACAACCTTTGATTTTTGATTAATACAGAGAGTTCATTTGAGTGGAATCATACAGTGTTTATAGTTTTGTGAGTGTTTTATTTTGATTAGGATAATATCATTGAGATTCATCCATGTCACAGCATGTGCCAATATTTCTTTCCTTTTTAAAGCAGTATAATATGCCATTATATGCATATACCATGTTTTATCCAATTCATTTGCTCATAGAAATTTAGGTTGCTTCTATCTCTTGACTATTGTTATTAATGCTGTGCTGAACTTGAGTGTGCAATTCTCTTTTTGAGATCCTACTTTCAGTTCTTTTCTATATACCCAGAATTGGAATTGCTGAATCATACAGTAAAATTATTTTTAATTTTTTGAGGAACCTCTGTAAAATTTTCCATAATTACTGTGCCATTTTACATTCTTAAAATAGGGCACCAGGATTCCAGCTTCTCCATATCCTAATCAGCACATTATTTTCTTTCTTTTATTGGTACCATACTGATGAATTACCTTTAAGCTCTGTTGATTGTTTCTTTTGATGATAAGAAAAATTTAAGTTTGATGTAGTCCCACTTGTCTATGTTTATTTTATTCCTGGACTTTAAATGCATATCTAAGAAATTATTGCCAAATTCATGTCCTAAAGATTTTCCTCTGTTTTCCTTAAGGAGTTTAATAGTTTTAGGTCTTATATTTAGATCTTTAATTCATTCTGAACTCTTTTTTACATAGTACAACGTAAGGTTTCAACTTCATTTTTCTGCATGCAGATATCCAATTTTCTCAACAACATTTCTCAAAGATACTGTTTTTCTATTAAGTGGTCTTGGCGTCTTTATTGAAAATAATTTTGCCATATGTGTGAATTAGGTTTTAGTCAATGTAACCCAAATACCTGCCAAGAACAACTTTTTGGAGTGAAAAATTATTTTGGCTCATGGTTTCGAGATTTAGTTCATGGTCAGTCAACTCTATTGCTCTGGGCCCAAGATGAGGCAGGAAATTACCATGGAAAGGTACACTAGAGGAGTGCTGCTCCAGTCATATCAGTCAGGAAGCAGATAGGAAAAGGGAAAGGGTTGCAGTGAACATGAATGCATCCAGGGAATGCCCTACCCACAGTGACCCTGCTCCTTCAGTCATACCCCAGCTGCCTACAATTACCACCCAGTGAGTCCATTCAAACTAAGATGGACTAATAATGATACAGCTCTCACCATCTAATCATTTCATCTCTAAATATTTCTGCATGAACACAGGAGCTTTGGGGGTACACCTCATATTCGTACATGTGAAGGTGTATTTCTGGGCTGTCCATTCTGTTCCATTGATCAATGCACCTGTCTTTATGCCAACACCACACAATCTTAATCACTGTTTTCTCATAGTTCATTTTGAAAGAAGGTAATTATGAGGCCTAAAAATTTATTCCTCTTTTCCAAAACTGTTTTGTCCCTTCAGGGTCTGTTGAGATTTTATATGAATTTTAGATTCTTTTCTACTTCTGAAATATGTAAAATTTTGAAACTGATCACATTGAATCTTGGATCCTTTTGAGCTATATGAAAATTTTAGCAATATTAGTCTTTGAATCCATAAGCATGAAATATAATGTCATTTATTTGTATCTTCTTTGATTTCTTTTATCATTATTTTCAGTTTTCAGTGTGCATTTTTTTCCAATTCTTTGAATAAGTTTATTCTTCCTTTTTGACCATTTGGATGCTGTAGAAAATGGGACTCTTTCCTTAATTTCCATTTCATTGTTAGAATATAGAAATTAAATTGAATTTTGAGTGTTGATTATTTATTGATATATTTTATCTTCTTGATGGAGTGATCATTTCATCATTGTCTGATGTCCTTTCTTTATCTTGTTACAGCTTTTGTTTTAAAGTCTACTTTGTCTGATATCAATATAGCCACCTCTGCTTTATATTCCCACTTACACAGAATATCATTTTCCAGAACTTCACTTTTAGCTTATGTTCATCCCTATTATGGTTTTCATATGAGCTGTCCACAAAAGCTCCTGTATTTATGCATGTATATTCAGAGGCAAAATGATTCAAGTATAGTAGCTGTAACCTATTTTGTCCACCCTAGTTTGAACTTGGACTGACTGAGTGGTAACTATAGACAGATGGGGCATGGCTAGAGGAGGTGGGTCACTAGGGACATGCCCTGCAAGGGTGCACATTGCTGTGGCTCCCTCCCCCACCTCTCTCTGCTTTCTGATCACCATGAATGGAGCAATGACTCTCCATCACACCCTTCTGCCATTATGTGCTGCCTCATCTTGGGCCAGGAGCAATGGACTGGGCCACCTATGGACTGAGGTCTCAAAAACCATGAGACCCAAGCAAACCTTTCCTCCTTTAAGGTGTTCTTTCTCAGTGTGTTGGTTACAGCGATGCAAAACTGACTCTCACAGAACTTTAATCTAAAATGAATCTCAGGAAGCAAATATTTGGATCTTGTTTTTTATTTATCCTTTCAATCTATGTAATTTAATATATGCATTTAATATGTTTATTAATAGTATTTTATTAATTTGTAATGTATATATAAACATTTATAATTATAGATTTCTGATTAATTTTATGTTCTAAAATTTATATAATATATGTAGCTGACTAGAAATCTCTTACCACATAAAATATTCTACTATATTGACATCAGATAGTTTCATGACTTTTCATTGTACCTTTAGTGTTTAATGAGCATAGACTTCATGTATTCAGTGTGATGTAGGAGTATACTGTTATATTTTGCATTTCTGCCTATAGATTCTCGTAGCATAATTTGTTAAATATGCCATTTTTTCTGCTGTTGAGCAATTCCTTCTCTCTCACACCTATGGGTCACTTTCCAGCATCTTTGTTCCATTCCATTGTCTTATTTGTTCAACTATTATTAGTCAAATCTATGTTCCTGAAAACTATTGCTTCATAAAAAGACTTGAGAAATGGTAGGACAAACTCATTTGCCTAGTTCTTCTTCAGGGTTTTTTTCAATACTCTTAGCTCCTTTTTCATTCTAATAAAATTCAGAATCTGTTTATCAAGTTCCAAGGAAAAGTTTATTGAGATTATGACAGTAATTCCACTAAATCCATGTTAATTTTAGAACTTGTATATTTATAATAGCATGGTTTTCCATTTACCTATACCTCCTTTAATGTCTTTTTACACAGTATTATATTTTTTTGCATCAATTGTATTCATTTTGCTGGATTTATTTAAACAGTTTTCTAGTTTTCTTTATTATTATCATAAATAGTATCTCTGTTTGTTTCCTAAGGTTGCTGTAACAAAGTGCCACTCAGTAAACTGAGTAGCTTAAAACAACCATGATTTATTTTCTCAAATATCTAGAGGCTAGAAGGCAAAATTAGAGCCATCAGTAGAGCTGTGCATATTCTACAACTCTAGGTAGAGTCCTTTCTTGCATTTTCCTGGTATGTGGGTGGTGGCTGCAGATGCTTTTCATTCCTTGACTTTTGGCTGCATTATTCCAAGATTGAAGCTGCATCTGTTTCACATGGTGTTGTCTCTCTGTGTTTCTTCTCCTCTTCTTTTAAGGACACCAATCATATTGGATAAAGTCCACTCTAAAGACCTCATTAAATCTGATTACATCAGTAAGGATCTGTTTCAAAATATGATCACACAGCTACCAGTGGTAAAAATTCAACAAATCATTCTGAGGTACACATTTGACCAATAACAGTGTAGAAGGTTTAGGTAGTATTTTTTTTTTATCAGTTTTTTGGTTGGCATGTACAAATGCAGGTGACTTTTGCATATTATTTCAAATTCAGTAAACTTGCGAAATGCCCCTATGCTTATCTTTAATAATTATTAAGTAATTATCTTTAATGATTTATTCAAGATTCTTCAGGATTTTCTACATAGAGAATGTTATCAATTACCAATGATACAAAAATTTGTTTCTTCTTTTCCAATTTTTATGCTTCCTATTGCTTTGCTTACTATACTCTCTGGAAGTTTTATTTATTTTGGTAATTTTTAATTGGTATATTATACTTAAACATTAAAGCAGGGATTTATTATGTCATATCTGTACATGTACACAACACTATTTGATCAGTTGCATTCCACTTCACCTTCCCTTTTCCTCCCATCCTCTCTCCCTCTGTTATCCCCGTGCAATACTGCAGATATCCCTTCTATTATTATTATTACTACTATTATTATTATTTTAATTAGTATATTCTAATTACATATAAAGGCAGGATTCATTGTGGTATATTCCTACCTGCACATAGCATAATTGAAAACTTTTATTTTAAAAGGAATAAAAAATGGTAAAATGATAATAATGTGCATTTTTCTTTCTTTTTTTAAAATTGTTGGTGTTGTGGATCAAACCCAGGGTCTTGTGAATATCAGACAAGCACTTTATACATGAGCAATACCATCGTTCCTTCTTAATTTTTTATTTATTTTGAGATAGGATCTCACCAAATTATCTAGGCTGACATTTAGCTTGAAATCCTCCTGCCTCAGCCTTCTGAGTAACTAGACTTATAGGTGTACACCACCATGCTCAGCCTAAACTGTGTCTTTGTCTTGTGTTTGGTTCTTCCAAAAATGTTTCCAACACTTTGCTGTTAAGTATGTTACTTACTATAAGTCTTGTTTGTTTGGTTAGATACTATTTATCACTATCTAAAGGAGAATTTTATTTTTTCCTGTTTCTAATTTGCTAAAAAAATTACTTTTGGAAATTCATGCATAGCTATTATTATTTATGAAGCACCTTATCTTCATCTGTTGAACATGCAGATTTCTCCTTTAATCAATTCATTTGGTAGAGTGCTATAATAATTCTTGCTTTTCTAGATGAATACAGCTTGGCTTAACTTTCTCCTCATATTCTTTGTTGGTTTTGTTTTTGCCGTCATTGTTTTCCCTTCCTGGTTTGAGAATCAACATCATGCATACACCATAGAATGCACTGGATATGTTTTCTCTTTTCCCATTTTTCTGGAAAAAAAAATATGTAAGATTGACATCATTCTATCTTAAATGCTTCATAGAATTTATCAATAAATCCTCCTGGTCTAAAATTTATTTTGTGTGTGCTTTTGCCAGCTTTCATTGTTGTGACCTTACCAGAAAAACTTAGGGAGAAAAAAATTTATTGGCTCACAGCATAAGATGTTCTATCCATGGTGGGCCAACTCCAGCACTTTGGTTCCAAGATGAGGAAGAAAATTATAGGGGAAGCGGCCTTTCAAGGAAGGCTGCTACCCTCATGGCCACCAGAAAGCAGGGGAGGTGGGGAGGTGAAGGAGTTGCAGGACAGATATACTCTTCCAGGACATACCCACAATGACGCACCTCCTCCAGCCACACCCCACCTACCTGCAGTTACCACCCTGTCATTCTATTCAAACTAAGATGGACCAGTGAGATTACAGTTCTCACAATCTAACTTCTTCACCTCTGAACCCAAGAGCTCTTGGGCAATTCCTCATATTCAAACCATAACAGTGTGTGAAAGAAGGTTTTAGCCTATGAGTCCACCTTTTACACAGATTGGAGGGCAAATGTCCTGTGACTTTTGTGTTACTTCTATTACATTGTACTTCTAGGAGTTTATTGTATGAACTGTTGATATTTATTACAATATCTTCTGTATTTTTGTAAGATTCAATTTATGTGATGATCCCCTTTTGAAGGTTGTTTGTGCCTTTAATCTTTTCTTCCTTGGTTGATCTTGCCATGAATATATGCATTTCTTTAGATTTTTTCAAAGGACTTTGAGCTTTGTTGTTTCTCACTTTTTAATTTTTTCATGTTAGTTTTACTTTCACCTTTAATATTTTTTTATTTCCTTCTATTATGTTAAACACTATTTGTCTTCATTTTTAATTTGCAACTTTTGCATTGTTATAACAAAATTTGTTTATTTCTTCTAAGAGGAGATTCTTACCCTTTTCACTAGCTTCGATTTATAATATTTTCATTTTCATTGGGTTTAGAAGACTTTTAATTGCCCTTTTGATCCATGAGTTTGTAAGTTTACTTTTATGTTTACAAATTTTAGATTTTTTCTATTATTCTTTTAAGCATTTCTTTCTAATTTAATTGCATTGCATCAGTGAATGTGCTTCCTCCGATACAAATCTTTGACATGTGCTAAGAGACAAAGCACATGAAAAATATCAAATGATTGATATTTTTATGTCATGTTTTATTTTGAGACAGGGTCTCACAAAGTTGCCCAGGTTGTCATAGAACTCAGGATTCTCCTGGCTCAGTCTTGAGAATAACTGGGATTATAGGCATGTACCACCAGACCCAGCTAACATGTGTTTACAAAGAAGTTCATTGTTCAGTTATTGTGTGAAACATGTTATATGTCTCATTAAGGTTATTTTTCTACTTAATACATCCTCCTTTTCTTTTACTATTTTATTTACATTTTTATATTTTGGCCTACTTGAAGAATAACTCAAGTTTGTGATTTTTTATTAATACTCCTAGTTCAACCACTTAATACTCCTTATGTCCTAAAGCCTTACTTTTAGTTATATAAGTTTAAATAGTTACATTTCCTCTTAACTAAACATTATTCCCTTTATTGTAAGTAATTTTGTACAACATCTTTTATGGGCCTGTACTGTTTTTCTTCTGATTGCTCTATTCCAAGTACTTTTTCCATCCCTTAACTCTTAATGTCTTTAGTTTTTATGTCTCCAAACAGCTTATGTTTAATATTGTTTGCGTTTCTTCCTATTGTGAAATATTTGTATTTTAACTGAAAGTTTATTATAATTTCTTCACTTTTACTGATGTATTTGTATTGATTTCTAACATCTATGACATGCTTTGGTTAACTGGATTTTGAAGTCTTCTCTTTATCCCTGTGTTCTAATTTTAGATTACTGCAAGGTGTTTTTCTTCTTCTTCTTTAACCTTATTCCCATTATATTTTATTTGTCCTCATGTTTAAAGTTATATATTCTTTATTTTTTTCATTGATGGCCTGAATTTAAACACACACACACACACACACATACACACACACACACCATAGGTAAAATTATTCAAATTATTTGTTTTCTACCCAAACAAGTCTTATAATATTTTTAATTTGGTTACCCTTTAACCTCAAGTTACCTTGTTTCTCAGGGTTTTTTTGTTTTTGTTTTTGTTTTTTTGTTGTTGTTTTTTTTTAACTTCTATTGTGGCATAGAAGTGAATTTTTTAAACTTTCTTTTTCTTGTTTGGAGTTCCCTGGACTTCCTTAGGTTTAGTGAAAAAAATAAAATGTGATACAAGACACAGTGGAACCCCATCAATAAGAAGAGATGAATCATATACAGAGCAACACAGATGTAACTTGAATCAATAGAATTGAATAGAAAAAAGTAAGAAAAAAGAAACTAAATACACTATATAATAACATTTAGAACACTTATTTTCTAGAATTTACACAAAACAGTTTAAAATAATGGGCAATTAAACCAAAAATGTACACAACAAAGATTTTCAATTTGTTTATAAAATGTAGGGAGAAGGAAATATAAATGACAAAAGAAAATAAGGCCTAGATACACAAAAATATCAAGCTAACAAACAAATTAATAAATAGGGTGACCTTGCTTTGACCAAGGTGATAACTTATATAGAGATGAAAAATGTTATTTATTCAAACCCCTCAGATTTACTCAAATCTGAGGCCCAAAATTACATATATGTGAGTGTACAATGTATGCACATCTCATTAGTACATTCCTTCATCAAAAAGTTTTAGCATAAGTATCCTGGTTTGTTGCTTGTTTACTTAAAATTTTCAAGTTTTATATAAAATTTTCTTCCTAATTCTTCCTTCAAATTCTCCTATATTTTCTTCTGTTAAATTCATACACATACATAGATAAATGCATATACATATATTTACATATATATACATATAAAATGTCATAATTAGGTCTTTAAACCTGATGTACAATTTTGTATGTGGTGTTAAGTGACATATCATTCTGATTTTCTACTACCACTAACAGAAGAATTTAATGGCCTGTCTCATTTTTAATATATACTGTGTCTTAATATCTTTCCCCACATCATCCTTCCAGGTTTGGTCCCCAGTTAAACAATTCCACAACAGGTTTCAGTGAACTGGAAGATGCTTCTTTTTAGCCCAATTTTTTGTTTTTTTACCTTAGCCCTAACTGGAATGCAAATAATGCAGAACATAATCACACACCAGCCTTGAGAAACTTCTTGGCAAGATATGGAATTTTGGCACAATCTGTTCTATAATATTTCAGTAGTGACTACATAAGCATTGCAATAAAAAGAATAGGCATATGACCTGTAGGAAAGATGACAAAGCTATCCACGTCAGTTAGCATATCCACTTTTGTTCTACTATCATGAGTATCTTCAATGTGTTCGACTCAACATGTCTTTACCTTCTTCCCCCCATGAATTCAGATTCTTCCTCTTGGTTTTAGCATAGCTTCAAGACTGAAAAATGATGAGTTCAACATAGAAGTGGCCAGAGAGATGAACCAGTAAATTTTGGCCTTAAACAAGCAGACCTGCCCTCTCTTTCTCCCCCAACCCCCAGTCTTTCTCTCTTGGTTCCCTACTCCCTCCTTTTTCTGGCAGATAAATTGGCCATTCTTTCCTATTTCCCTCTGTCGATCACGGACATTCTAGTCTCTCTTCACATATCTGACACCTTCATCTACAGTCTCAGCTTTTATGTCACATTGTTCAGGAAACCTCTTTGTCATCTGTGGTGGTCCTACATACTCACCTAGCATGCTGTGTTTGTCCCAGCAGAGCACTCATCAACCGTCAATAACTTCTCCAGGGACCTGGGGACTGCTGCCCCAAGTATGTCTGATGGCGTTTTCCTTTCCACTTCACTTTCTACCTCTTATCCCACCATGGTTTCTACCCCTTAGAATCTGTGGACCCTCTTTGCATCTATCCTCTGGATTCTCAGAATCCCAATCAAGCTGTCTAGATCCTCTTCCTCCAATCTGCCTTCCTTTAGAACATTCTCACATCTCTAACCTATCCTCTTCCCACACCCCATAAAAAAAGAGATGTGCGTCCCCACAATGCTCTGGCCTCAGAGTCCAGAGATGTGCTTCATAATCAAGGACACTGAAGAGGTAAAAGGAGACACTACAGTTTAAGATGCATTCACAGCTCATAAGAAGTTACCATCTAATTGATGATTTACATAAGGTCATTTGCTCACAGGGTTTTTTTTGAAGAATTATACTTAAGAGAATAGTAATTTAACCCAAAATGATGCCTTGCTAATGGAACTTCAAACCAATCACAGGTTATTGAGACAGATGTTTTGGAGTGGAGGTGTGTAATGGGGTGAGGCAGGTGGTACCCTGAAAATCACATCTGAACCATGCCAGTCGTGGACCGCGGCCCCCTAAAGTGTGATTTCCCTTTTGCTGCACTCATGAACAGAATCTCATAATAAGCCTAGTCCCAGGAGAACGTGAAAATAGCTTCTGTTGGTGTTTTCTCCCCTGTAATCACCGAGCACTGATCCACATGTTTAAATGCACATTAGCACTTACCTTTCCATTCTGGGGACTTCAGGTATGTACAAAAAGATACATGAAATAAATATAGCCCTAAGCAAAACATCGGAAGTAAAGCATGACACACTGGTTTTTAGTAGCTCTCCACCTTTTAATAGTCTATTAGGCACATGCCATCATCTCTGGCACTTGGTTTCATTATGCATTTTAAGGATGTAGTTGTCTGATAAATATGCACTGTTTTTGTTTCTCTCTCTGGAATTCACCTCTTTTCTCTTTCTCCTTCCAATCCTATGTATTTTTAAACATTTCTGATAGCTGCTTGATAAAAAGGAGTGTAAAAAATGATAGAGAAATAGAGGTGGAGTTTGGGTCTACTGAAATCCTGTGAACAAAATTTGGGCTTATTGTGTGTTGAGATAATGTCAGTTCTTTTTTTCCTTGTGACTGTGAGCTTTGATAAGTGAGTACTAGATTATTATGATTACAAACTGTGAATTCAATCATAGAAAGATACATTATCAATAGTCCTTTTTCCTTATTTCCATTCCAAGCAGTTTTCTTAAAAAAAAAAAAAAAATAAGTCCAAAGAATGGCGTACTAGTATGATACAGGAGGCAAAATATTCTTCTTTTCCTTTTTATTGACCCAAATACAAAATTATCAGTTTTGTATTTCAACATTTAATGAATGCCTGCTATATGTTAGCTATAGTCCAAAGTCCTGGAGCCATACAAAATACACAACTCTCATGTCTTCCTTAAGTATGCTTTGAAATGGGGAATGCACATGCCTAAGTAAAATGGCAAAAAATAAAAAAAGTGTGGCAGGACAAGATGATGCAAACCATTCTGTCAGCTCTTTCTCACAAAGAGTAACTGGGACACATTGGAAATAATGCAAGAGGCAATGAATCATCCTTGAAGTGGCAAAGGTAGGAGAGGAAGACAAACTGGTTTGGGACCCTAGGACAGGAGAAGCAGGACAGCAGCAGAACATCATAGGTTTCCTCATCTAAGAGAAGGCATCTGCATTTCCTTCTTATTTCCTCCTAGGAGGCAAGGGGAGTCCATCTGACAATACCAGAAGAGCCCAAAGCCACAAGCAAAGAGTCCCACCAAGTGACCAGCAGAAGTAGCGCTTTTTTTGTCCCAAGTCTGAGACTTCCATTCTCCTCCCAGAGAAACAGCAAGAGGAACCTGTCCAGAAGGTCCCATCCTTCCACAAGCCTGAGACTTCTTCCCTGCTGGGGGAGTCCGGGGCAGGCAAACAGAACCAGCAGGAGGAATTAACACTAAGATTATGGTATCTTGTCCAGGAAATACAAGAGTTCAGAACAGTATCCATTTTATTTTATGAGGCAAGTATTAAGCTGATACAAAAGCCCAGAAAAGATGGTGTAAGTAAAGGAAACCAGAAGCCATTCCTGCTCATGAATGTAAACATTCCTCAGCAAAACATTAGCTAATGGATCTGTCAGTGTATTGTACCCTTATATACAGAATCTAGACTAAAATAAGGGTGAAAAAGGTGGGCACATCCCAGGAAAATAGAAGAGAGATTAGTGAAATAGAGGAAGGGGATTGAGAGGCAGGAAAAGGAAGGAACAGTGAAATGAATCTGACCAACAGTTCCTATGAACATGTATGAATAAACCACAGTGAATTCTGCCTTTATCCATCATGCACTAATTGAAAAATACTAAGTAAATAGGAAAAAAGATCAGTAGAATAAAGGAAGGGGACTTATGGAAGGAAGGAATGGAGAAAAAGGGGATGTACTAGAGACTGAATTAGAGCCAATTATATTTCAAGCTTGTAAAATTTTGTTAAAATAAATCCCAATGTTGTATATAACTATAATGTACTATGTAAAAATAAATAAAATAAGTATAACCAGTTGACATTTATTCCAAGAATACAAGACTGGTTCAACATTCAAAAATCAGTGAATTTGTAATCCAATATATCAAACACAAAGTTAATGAGAGATTAAAATAAAAGGATAGAAAAGGATGCTCCAAACAAATTATAATAAAAAGAAACCTGACTATATTAATAAGAGTAAAAGCAAAATTAGAAACAAGGAACAGTAAAAAATATAAAAGACATATTGTCTAAATATAGTGATAAATTATTCAAGAATACATACTAATTGCAAATTCATGTGCCCTTTAGAGTTTCAAAATACTTGAAGCAGAAGCTGATCAAAAAAAGGAGAAATAGACAAATTTATAATTAGAGTGAGAGACATCAACAATACATACACTCTAAACAACTGATTAAAAAAAGTGAACTGAAAATCATTAAGAATACTTACCAACTGGATAACACCATCAATCAACATGACCTAATCGACATTTAGAGAACACTTTACCCAACAACAGCAGAATACATATTCCTTTTGAGTGCATAAAGAAATTCACCATGATGGACCACACCCTTAGTCACAAAACAAAATTTAATAAGTTTAAAAAGAATATATCATACAAAATCTGGTATTGGAGAAAAATAGAATTAAATCAGAATCAATAGTTAAATAATATTTAGAAAACATTCATATATATATATATATATATATATATATATAGAAACCAAATAAATTTCTAAGAACTACAAGGAACAAAGAGGAAACCTTATTGGACATCACATAATATTTTCTATTAAATGAAACTCAAGACACAATATATTAAAATTTATGGGGTAAGACAGAAGCATTTAAAAAAGTTGACAATATGAATTTATGGAATATAATAAATGGATTTATTAATAATAAATATGTTACTAACAAATGAATTTATTGATCATATATGGTTTATCAATTTATTAATAAATTTTATTATTTATGATTTATTGACCCATTTATTAATAAATGAATAAAATCTATTGGGAAATAAGTGTTAATTTATAATAAATAAAAATAATAATTAATAAAATTTATTAATAATGAATCATTTATTAATAAAATATTTATAAATAAATATCATTAATAAATCAAAGGAATAATAAAATAATAAATAAAGGGAATAATAAAATATCTAATTCAAAGATTTAGTATTCATCCTTAAGGAATGAAAGAGGAAGAACAAATTAAAGAAAACAAGCAAAAGGAAAGAAAATAGAAATTAGAGATGAAGTTAATAATAAGAAACAATAAAAATAGAGAAAACAAGTAAAACAAAATGCTCATTGCTAGATAAATAAAAATGATAAATTCCTAGTTAGATGAATAAAGAAATATCAGAAATAATATAAAGTAATAAAAGAAATTCAATTGTGGACAATGTACAAATCATTCAGATGATAAAAAAGATAATAAGATAGTTTCAAGGGAAATTTTATGTCAACAAATTTGATAACAGATGAAATGGGTTAATTCTTTGAAGTCCACAAACTGAAAAATCTAAATCAGATGGAATTTTACACAATAATCTTTTTTCTATATACAATATTGAATTCTTATTCAACAATTTTTCAGCAGAAAAAATTCTAGCATATATAAACTCACTGTTAAAATATGCCTAATATTTAAATAAATGACGTATAAAATTTTCACTATTCTATTAGAGAAAATAAAGAAATACATCCTAATTTATTTTATATGTTTAGCCTCATACTGACACCAATATCAGACAAAATAAATATAAGAAGTGATAAGTAGAGACCAATAGGATTATAATCATATACATAACAATCCTTATAGAATGATTAAGGTGGAATCCTGAAATAAAAAATTAGGATAATACAATATGAACAAGTAAGATTTCTCAAGGAATGTAAGGTTGGTTCAACATGGAAAATCAATCAATGTGGTCTCAAACCAATAATGTAAGTCCTTATCTGAAACAAAACTAAGTAGAGCAAAATAAACCAGCAGACCAAGCAGAAAGAAGATAGCTTTTGAATTTTTAGAGACAACTTCTTATGAGAAATGACAAGTGCTTATTTGAAAAGATCAGAAAGCAAAAAAAAGCAAACTTATTTTTCTTTATGGCTGACTAATATTCTATTGTGTATATATATCATAGTTTCTTTATCCATTCATCAATTGAAGGGCATCTGGTAGATTCCACAATCTAGTTATTGTGAATAGAGCAGTTATGAACATTGATGTGGCTGTGTCACTGTAGTGTGCTGATTTTAAGTCCTTTGGGTATAAACCAAATATTACTCAGCCACAAAGAAGAATAAAATTATGGCATTTGCTGGTAAATGGATGGAGTTGGAGAATATGATGCTATGTGAAATAAGCCAAGCCCCAAAACCCAAAGGCTGAATGTTTTCTCTGATAAGTTGATGATGATACATAATGGGGGGGCCTGGCAGGGGGGGCAAGAAGAATAGGAACCTTGGATGGTGTAGAGGAAAATGGGGCAAGAGGAGTGGGGGAAGAAAAGATAGTAGACTGAGGCAGACATTATCACCTATGTACATGTATGATTGCATGAATGATATGAATCTACATTGTGTACAACCATAGAAATGAAAGTTGCACCTCATTTGTGTACAGTGAATCAAAATGCAGTCTGTAAAAATAAAAATAGAAATAGAAAAAATTTTAAAAATTAAAAACAAACAAACATTCAACTGAAAATGTCAATGAAATAAAAAGTTGATCACTCAAGACTGACAAGAGCAAAAATGGAAGTCATGGAGCACAAGCATCAGAAATTCAATGGTCTAGCACTACAAATTCCACAGCAGCAAGGACAATCAGGGAAAATTAAACACAACTTTGCATTCATAAATTTGACAACTTAGGAGATATGAACAAATTCTTCAAACAAAATTTAACCAAGATGACATAGATGATCTGATAGCCCTGTATCCATTAAGGAAATTAAATTAAAAAATTAAAACCTCCAGAAGAAAAAATACTATCCAAGTACATACCGTTTCACTGGAAATTTTATAATGAATTTAAAGGAAATATACACAAAATTACTTCTAGGAAACATGAGAAGACAGAACAGTTCCCAATTCATTTCATGAACCAAAACTAGCCTGATGCCAAAAGTCTAAAAAGGCAATACACAAGAGGAAACTACAAGTCAATATCTACAAGAAGGTCAGTGAAATCCTCAACAAAATACAACCAAATTTACCTATCAGAGTAAAAAAAGAATCAGGTTCCATGACCAAGAGTCATGCTTTTCCAACCATGCAAGTCTTCACCTTTGACCATCAGTCCATGTGATTAAGATATCAACAAACTAAGAAAAGCCCTATTATCTTCTCAGTTGATCTAGAAAATGCATTTTCTCCCTTTTATGATAAAAAGTCTCAACAAGTTAGGAATAGAGGGAAAGTATTCCAACTGGACAAGGAACATTCCAACTTGGTCCACTCAGGTCCAGTTACCAGATATTATCCTGATTAGTGACTCCTTTTTTTTTATCATGGATACTTCAAAAGACCAAGCTCAAACACAACCTCCTCCAGTAAGCCTTCCTTGAATGACAGACTCTTATTTACTATCTGGTTCTACACTTAAAAAAAATATTTGTGCCACAAAAAAATGCACGTGAATTTTTTTTTTTGCTTTTTTTTTGCTTTTTTTCATGTAAAATTGTTCATTGATGTTGTTCATTGTTATGTGTTACTACATTTTTACTTTTAATTTAAAATTCTTTGTTAATTTAATGGCAATAGAAGATTCTTAAGAGAAAGAATTTAAGAAATAGTCTTTAAAGTTTCTACTGAGGCTCCTGTTGTAATAAATAAATCACAGGTTCTGAGTAAATGCAATTAAAATAAGAAGACAGTGAAAGAATGGGAAGAAATTAAAGGAGTATTTGAGAGTAAAATAGTACTTGTTTGTAAGAATATGTACATGCTAGCTTACACTGTATAAAATTCAGTAGGTCAAATAATTTCCACAGCTGCATTTACTTCACATATTAAATTGAGAGAAATATACCTATCCTAATTATGTTAAGAACTTATTGGCCTGAACTAGAAATGAAATGTTGGAGAGAGAAGGAGACATGAGCTGCAGGTAGATGGCCTATTCTAGGCTTAGAGAAGGCAGATACCTAGTGAAGCAGGCAGCACTCAGGGTGTCCAGGGTGTAGAAGAATTTATTGAAGATAAAGGGAATTAGGGTAGTGGATTCTTCTTTAAGAATATGGAAGTGCAGGCAACAGGGTGTCAGTGAGGAGAATCAAGTCTGTAGGCTATGTGTTATTCAGGGTTCTCTAGAGAAGCAGAACCAATAGATAAATAGGTAAGTAGTCAAAGATAGGTAGGTAGATTAGATAGATGATAGATAGATAGATAGATAGATAGATAGATAGATAGATAGATAGATTGATTGATTGATTTATCAATGGGAGTTGGATCACACAATTATGGAAGCCCAGAAGTTTCACAATATACCATCAACAAGAGAGAAATTGAAGAAAACCAGACGTGTAATTCAGTCCATTTAAATCGGCCTGAGATGCAGAGCAGTTTGAGTGTTATTCCCCGTCTGGGGCTAATGATCTGAGAACTCTGAGGACCACTGGTGTGTTCCAGAAAGACATGAGAACTAGGACTCTGATACTGAAAGGAAGAAGATGGATGTTTCAACTCAGAGAGAGAGAGAGAGAGAGAGAGAGAGAGAGAGAGAGAGAGAGAGAAAGAGAGAGAATTCTCTCTTCTTATAAGCATTCTATCCCAGCCCTCAATCTGAGCCCTCAATGGATTGGACAATGTCCATGCACATTAGTGAGATCAGAGTTCTGTAATGAGTTTACTGATTCAAATGCTCATCTATTCCAGAGACATTTTCACAGACACATTCACAAATAATGTTTTACCAGCTAATAAGGAATACATTAATCCACTCAAACTGACATGTAAAATTAACCATCACAGGCAGAGGTTCTTTAAAAATTTTTTTGAAGGGATCTGCTTTATGAATGAAGTAGAAAGGAGGACAGAACTTGGACATTGTCCACAAAAGATGAAGTAACTGAATACCTGAATCTGATCTGGGGCAAGAGGAGGTTTTCCTTCTGAATTGAGGAAGCATGAGTTAGTAGTATACTTTAGCTATGAGTGACAAAGACACTACTAAAACTAACATAAGTGAAATGAGGAATTGATTGACTCTTGTAACTGAAAATACTGGGAGCCCAGTTTCTCTCAAGATCTCTGGGGAGTGGAAGTGAAGGCACTATTTTCTCTCCCTCTCAGTTCATCACTTACCATCTCTCTCTGCTTCTCCCTCTCTTTCTGGCCTTAGTGTCTTCTACTACAAGTTGGATTTCTCCACATGGTAATAAGAGAGGAGTAGATAGGATACAAATGCCTGGTGTATCAACGGCTCCTAACTAGCATCATCTCAGATTGGAGACCACTGTAGAAATTGGTCTCCTTCTATCTCAAAGTCCATATTCAAATCTAGAAAAGAACTCTGATTTTCTCAGCTTAGTTTACATATTCATTCTTGGACTAAATTCTGTGTCTAGAAAGAGAGTATTAAGTTGGAGGATGGACAAGCTTAGATCCTATGCCCACCTGTGGGAAAGGAGGGAGATCCTGATACCAATAGAGTCATTAGCACCACATGAAATATAGAAGTCACAATTCCCCAAAGCATTCTGTTTTTACTGGAAGGAAGAGGGAAAGATGAACCAAAAGTATAAAATTATTCTATAAGCAAACACAAATACAGTACATAAACAATGTATGAGCCAGCCACAATAGCATACACCTGTATTTCCAGTAATTTGGGAGGCTGAGGCAGGAGGATTGTGAGTTCAAGGTCACACTGAGCAACTTAATAAGACCCTTTCTCTAAACTAAATTTGGTTGAATTAAATTTTAAAAAGGGCTGAGGATGTAACTTAGAGGGCTCCTGGGTTCTATGTGTGTACCATACATAAATTAATGAATTATTCCTTGAGTTGTATGCCCCCCGAATATTAGCTATACCCGCTGTGAACTGGGTGATGGCTCCCTTACCACTACTGCACACTCCTTCCTTGTGCTTCTCATTTTCCTGCTCTGTTCAGTTAATCCTGAAGTTTCTTCTTTCTCTTCTTCCTTTGCTTAGTTCCTATAGGTTGGTGTCTCCAAGAATTTCACTCTATATGCTCTAGCTTAACTATCTCCATAATTTTCATGATTTTAATTTTCACCTCCTGCAATATGAATTCCCAAACCATCCATTTCCTATCACCCAAGTGCTGTTTAACATCTCTGACAATTCATCCCAGGCACATCTAAAATTCAAGGTGTCCAAAAACAAATTCTTTGGATCCCCTTTGGTAAGCTAATCCTTCACACATATTCTGTCTCATTTAAAGACACCAATTTTCCAAATATAAATTATGGAACTATTTTAGACCCTCCTTCCCTTTCCAACACCAAATAACATTATCAATAAAAATGTACTTTACCTCCTAAATGGTTCTTGAATCTTTCTCATTTTCTCAACTTCATCATCACTGATAGCTTACGCCCACAATATTGCCTTTCCTATTACTTATAGTCTTTATTTAGATATTCTCAAGGAGTATTTGAATCAACACTGGACATTATGTTTGAGACAGGAGGAAAATGACCCTTGTTCTTTTTCTTGTGCTTCTCTGAGGTGGAGTAGAATAGACCAATCTCAAGAACGAAATGAGAAAAAGAACAAAGAAAGAGAGAAAGAGAGAGAGGCAGAAAGAAAGAAAGAAAGAAAGAAAGAAAGAAAGAAAGAAAGAAAGAAAGAGAAAAAGAAAGAAAGAAAGAAAGAAAGAAAGAAAGAGAAAAAGGAGGAGAAAGGAAAGGAAAGAAAGGAGAAGAGAAGAGAGGAGGAAGAGGAAGGAGAAGGGGAGGAGGAGGAGAGGGAGGGAGAGAAGAGTAGTAGCAGCAGTAAAACAAGAATTAAGAAGCAGGAGCACTGCTCCTTAGCAATCTTATATTAATGTCTGGGGTGATTGAGAAATGACTCAGGGAAGGTCACTATTGGGATTTTGTGGGAAAAGAACAGAAATGTTAAAATCCTCATAGAGCACAGAATAGTCTGACACAATGAAGAATTGCCTCAAACAAAATGGAAACTGCATTTCTATTGGTAAACCAATATCCTAAGACAATGATTGAACATCTTTCCTGAGCCAACTGACTCAACATAATGCTTAAGAGAAATACACTGATGTGTGGTCTTTCTTTCCACTCCTTATGGGTTTACATTTCTCTCTTTATACACAAACTCATATGTCCTGTGATTATTTTGGATCTATTCATCCTTTTTTTCACTTATTTACTCAACAACTAGTTATTAAGCAATTACTGTGTGTCAGGCACTCTGCTAAGTGCTGGGTAATGAACAACAATGACACACGTTCTCCCCTGTGGAGCTTAGAGCTTTGTTGCAGAGAAAAAGAAACCAATAATTATACAAATAAGTGAAATTACAACTGACAAAAGAAGGAATGAAGGGAAGATACATGGAGTTAAGACAGTATAAATTAAATAGATTGGATTTCTGTTCCTGGGTTGGGGGAGCAGAGAAACCTTTCTTGTGTAAATGACAATCTTGTTTGGAGCAAAGCAAAAATGGATGCATTAGATCAAATAGGTTAAGACTGTGTTGACTGAGCAGAATGAGTGATTTGGTCTCTCATCAAAGGTGATGGCAGAAGACATGGAAAACAAAATAGAAGAATCTGAGACTAACTCAGAGATGCAACCCCATGCTTCAAATCTGGTTTCCAGAATTCCCAACTAGAGTATCAGGCTATCACCCAGATCCTTATGGTGAAAACTCTTTTCCTACCTGATTAACATGTTCAACATCCTTAATGGTATGATGTCCAATGTAAACAGTTTTCTAAGTTTAAAGGACTTTGCTTAGCAAGAAATGGAAGCAAGTTTAAACCTAATCAGAAGCCCTGACTCATCTGGAAGTCTCATCTGCACTCACTCTGTGTTGTGTCCCTTTAACTGGAATTCTTGCCTGAAGTTCTGTCACCCAGTTCAATGATTTACAAAAATGGACCTCAGATTGGCAGCATGAACATCATCTTAGAATTTGTTAGAAGTGCAAATTCCACAGCTCTACCCTAGCCCTGCTAAATCAGAAATGCTAGCGTTGTAACAGCCATTGGTGCTTTAATAAGAACTCAAGGTGAATCTGATGCATGCTCAAGTTTCAGAACCGTGTTTTAACTCATTTTCCACCCATCTTCTGTAGGAAATACTTTGAAGGTTCCTCAGCCAAGAGTTATACATAGTCAATGAACTCTGTAAATCAGATCCCCTCCCTTCATTTTATCCAACCCTCTCAAGGATAATAGTAGTTGGGAAGGTTAGTAACTTAATTCTCTTTACCGTCACATTCCTAGCTTGTAGGACAGTGCCTGGAACATAGAAAGTACTCAATAATTGCTGGTTGAATGAATATGATACATGTCCCTTTTGATTTCATTTTCCTTCACCTCTCATGCTCAGTGTTCCAATTTATTTTCAGCTGAGCCTGTTTCCTTGCAGTTCTTATAAGAGTAAATCACTGGTACCAAATGGAGGATAAACATTGTGGTTCCCATTGCTCACTACCCATCCTCTCCCTCGCCCCGCCTCCCCCCGCCACCGCCCCTGTACTCCCGCCTGGGGGGAAAAGAGTCACTGCAATAAAAGTGAACTATTCCCAGTGTGATTTTTAAAACCTCATCATTTCCCCCAGCAAAATGTCAAGAGCTATTTGGCTAGAAACCCATAACTTGGTAGGTAATAAAATAAGCATGGATTTGAAAATCATGTCTTAGGACTAAAGGACTCAGAGGAATTTTAAATAAATGATTTATCTAAATGAGTAGTTGTATTAATTGCTACATCTAGAAAGTAGCTTATCTATTAATATGCCTAGTGAATTCAATGATATGATTCTTTCCCAAAGTATTTCTCGCCATCAGGATGCCTTTCAGATAGGATGAAATGCCCACCCTCTGACCAAGTGAGATACCATCCAGGAAAACTGCGCATTGGTCTGAAAACATATGGGCAGAGAAGAAATTAACAAGAGCTGAAGGGACAATAAACATATGACATTATCACTAAGGAAATCCATTTAGATATTTAAATTGGACACTCTAGTGTCTAGCTGTTAAAATGGACCTATGATCTTTCCATTTCAATTGAACTTTCCTCATCTTGATTACATGTTTAACCTTGTAGAATTTTAGAAAACATCTACCTTCCAAAATATTCTCTCATTTCCCCCCAAAATATTATATTTAAATCCTTTCTTAATTTCCTAATCTCTCCTCTGTCCTTCTTCCTTTCTTTTCTCTCCCCGCAACTGTGAAAGAGTATTAGTTAAAGAATCCTGAGAATCTACTACCGTATGCAAGTACAAAGAGACAAACATATAAGATTCTTCCCCAAACTTCCTATCTTGCCAAATAATTAGAACATTTCCAAATGATTACACTTACTGTTAGGTGGCGGGAACGCTTGATGGTTAAAGGCATCAGTACTACCGTCACGATACCTGGAATCAAACTTATGATGTGTCGTGTTACAGCAGTTCTTTAATTTTCTCATATGTAAAATGGGAATAATAATAATATTTTGTACATATGTGATTGACAACAATCATTATGAAGAATCTAAGAATTTATATAAATGTTATAAGAAGAATTTAAGACCCATCATCAGCTCTATGTAAAAGTGAATTGGTTTTGTAAATGTGTTGATAAAAAGAAATTATATGAAACAAACATCACTTCTGGGATGCTGGGATGGAAAAATGGCTCACTTAATTTCTAATGTGACAGTATCTGCATTTAAGTGCCAGTTACTCAGTTATTTAATAAGTGCTAAGTTCTTTATTAAGATAAAGAGATGAAGTGTGCTTGTGTGTGCATGTATGTGTGCGTGTTTATTGCATTCCTTGGTTCTAAAAAAGGCTCAACTGAGTGTATCTCACTTGGTGCCTTTCAAGTAGTTATAAATTCTGGAGCTGAAGTCATCTGAAGTTTCCTTCACTGACAAGTGTGGTACTTAAATCAGAATGGCCAGAATAGCTGGAGGATGGTAAGGCATCTCTCCATGAGACCCTTCTGTACAACCAACTTGATCTTCCTTATGCTTCATGCTCTGGAGTTCTCAGAATATTTGTATGACTTATGGTAAGTATGATGAGTATTTCAAGGGAGACAAACAAGTTTCCAATTCTCTTAACGGCTAGCCCCCAAATTTGTAATTATCCCTTCCACTAAAGTCATTATAGCAATACACGTATACCCCATGTTTACAGCAGCATAATTCACAATAGCCAAACTGTGGAACCAGCCCAGGTGTCCATCAACAGAAGAATGGATAAATAAAGTCTGGTATAAATACACAATAGAGTTTTATTCAGCCATAAAATAATTAAATTATGTCATATGAATGGAACTTTAGAACATTAGGTTAAGTGAAATAAGCCAAACTTTGAAGGAAAACAAAGAAAACAAAGATGGAGAGGTGGTCTCATGAAAATAGAAGGAAGATCAGTAGAGTAGAGGAAAGGGGCTGGGGGAGGGAGGAACAGAAGCAAAGTAGAAACACTGGGGAATGATATTGACCAAATTACATTGTTATATTGTGAGCATATACAAATAAATAACAACAAATGCCACTATTATGTACAACTCTAATGCAACAGTAAAAATGGGAAAACAGCAATGACAAGTCTGACCAACTTAGCAAGAATGATATGAATGTACATCATGCACAACAATAGAAATGAAAATTTGTACCCCATAAGTGTACAATGAATCAAAATGAAGTCTGTAAAAAAATAATTATAAAATTTTTTTTTAAAAAAAGTAGCTGAAAGAATAAAACCCACCTTTAGTTTAGGGGGTGCATTTTCAGGGAAAGACAAAATTCATGATGGCCACCCTTGAGACAAGTCCTCAAAGTAATGATTTACTAATCTTATTCTACAGAGGATAAAATATAAATTGAAGGGAAACTTTCCCAAAACCAAGCCATCACATGGCAGAGCTGAGGTGTAAACCTGTTTGACCCCAACGCTTCATTCAATTTCACTATGATGTTCCTTTCTCAGGATATGATGGAACTGAGGGGAAAATCCTGACTTGAGAGCTGATCCCATCACTATTTATTATTTGCTGCATGATGTTGAATAAATCCATCCAATCTCTGGGTCTCAGTCTCCTTTTCTGTATTTTAATGGGGTCAATTAATTGATCAGGTAGGCAGCCTTAGAGATAGAATTCTGGAGGTGAGACAATCTGTACTTCACCTCCTTGACTGACTGACTTCTTGATCATTAGGATCATCAGCATGTCAGCTCCATGTCCATGTCAGTTACAAGCTTTGCAGATTTCCTTTCAAGAAAGACTACTGGGACAGTTGGGAGTACTACCAGCCACTTCAGGGTGTGCCACAGCTGCAGAAAGCTACTTAACCCAAGGTTATGCACTTTCAGGAGGATCTACATTCAATGACCAATCGAGGCATGAGGGTAAAGACCTGGCTATTCCAACTCAACCTGAAGATAAGTTTCATGAAACTTCCACTTCAGAGCTCTCCATCAGATTGTCTGGGATTGTTAACAGGGCTAGTATCTTAACTTTGACTTCTATAAAACCTTACCTTCTTCCCATCACCAAGGACAGTCCCTAATACAAATCCTGCAACTGAACTCTATCTGAATCTGCTTTACAGATCACACAACCAAAACTGTTCACACAAGTACTGTAAAGATGGATTTTCCAAAGATCATTGATGGAGAAAGGGGAAAATCTGTCTTTTGGTGTCCCCAGTTTCACATAGGAAGAAACTGGCACTTAGAGATGAAAAGGGGATTTCTGTATAATAGATCAAGAGATGATAGATCCAGGGTTGCCTAACACCGTTGCCCCATGTCTGTTCCAATTTTCATGGAGAAAATCCTAAAGTTTCCAAGATGGTTTTAGTTGAATATACTTTGGATTTCTGTAAGAATTAAGTGAACTTTCATGTTTATATTCTTCGAAACTTTTAGATTTTAATGCATTTTCAAATCACAAAAGCTCTTTTATATTCCAGATATCTGAATGTTTGCTTCTGAAAATATAATAAACATCATCTACATATGAAACCCAATTTTTATAGCAAAATACTCTATATTTATTTTGGCTTTTCTTTTCCTGTTTATGATTTCCTATAGAGATGAAAAAAATCAATACATATGTTAATCAACCATTATTGTCTGATTTTCCCTACCAGAAGAGAATGGTTTAGATCAATGCTTCTCAAAAGTGATTATGCTTTTTAATCTCATAGGAAACTTTTCAAAATACAAATTCTAGAACTATCTTCTTTCAAGTCCAGAAAATCAGAATCTCTAGGGAAAAAACATAGATATTTTGTATTTTGAAAACTACCTGAAAGACTCTGAAGTGTAGTCAGGAATAGAAATCATAGGTTTGGTTGTAGCTGCCTAATATACATTAGATTATCATATTTTGAAGCTCCATAAAAGCACATATTAAAACTGTAGAATTCCATAAACTCATTTATTTCTCTCAACAATTTTTGCCTTCAACAAACATTTCCTGCATATCTCTCAAGTGCCAAGTGTTCAATTAAGCCTTTGAAAATTAAGCAATGAAAAGTTTAGTCTTTCATTTTGATGAGTGAAATTTATAGTAGAGAATGGGCCAGGGTTGACATGCAAAAAATAATTATACTTCAATAATAAAAAATAAACTTTAATAAATATGTACAGGGCTATGTACACAAAGAAATATGGGTTTAAACATGATAGAGGAAACTTGCACTGAATTGGGAAGTTCCAAGAATGGTAAGTTTTCTAACTGAAAATTTGGGTTAAAGAGAGTATTCTTAAGCAAGCTATACTTGAAGTTACCTAGAAGAAAGCATGGAACAGTAGGGATACTAATTGGATAAGGTATTTCAGGCAATATGTTGAGATACTAGAAGCAGAACCAATTCAAGTCCTTGAAATATGGCAAGTTCCAAGATCCTATCATGCAAATTAAATTGAAAGATTTTAAGGCTGAGGATGTGGCTCAGTGGTAAAGTGCTAAACTAGTATATGCAAGGTCCCAGGCTCCATCACCAGCACCTCAAAAATATAAATATAAAAATAAAACAAATAAAATAAAAGCATTAGTTTATCATTATGGAAACTGGCTGACAGGTGCCACAAAGTTGTAGAAATAAGACTGCTGCACCATGTGAATTAAAGTATTTTCAAAAGTATTTATATAATATCAAATGCTACTGCAGCAATTTTGAACAATGCCTTATCTCAAGCCTAATGTTCAGAGTTTTACAAAATCACCTTACTCTCTAATTTTATAAGGCAAGAGTTGTTATCCTTGTTCTCCAGATGTGATAAATGAGGCGTGGGAAACATAAAGTACTTAAACAAGGTCATGTGTCTTAGGAGGAAAACACTGATTTGAAATCCCAATAAGAATCCACAAAGGGATAAAGTGAAAGAATCATGTGTTTCCACCCTTAGTCGTTGTTTACAATGATGGACTTAGAATTCCATAAAATGTCCAATCAAAATTTGTGTAAAATGAAAAGGTTCTATTTAACAATGTCTTTCCACGAGGAAATAAAAACTGTTAAATATTTATTCTGAGGATTTTCATAAATAATGCAAATAAAATGCATCATATTATGTAACATAGTCTAAGCACAAAAGAAGATAGCCATTATTATTCTTTTTGTATCAGTTTATTGTTATTAGTGCTATAAATAACATACGATCATAATTTATAAACATTTTCAAGTTACATAGTGCTTTCATAAGTCATCTTGTTTTACATTTACCTTGTCTCCACAAAATTGACTGTCTCTTTTAAAGGAAAGAAAACAAACAAACAAAAAAATGTCTTCTACTTAAACTTTCCAAACCATAGAATGAGTAGGTAATAAAAATTAAATGCAAAAGAGTATTATGTCCCCTCCCTTTGAACCTGATTCAACAGTTTTTAGCAAGACAATTCCTCTCACCAGGGACAAATAGGGAAATGATGTCACTCATGCAAAACACACACACACACACACACACACACACACACGCACACACACACATGCACACACACACAGATTTCAAGACTTCAAGGGAATACCAAAAAATATAGGATTTAAGGTGTCAAAATCTCAGAAAGAAGAGAAAGGCATTGAGGTCAGCCTAATGATTTTTATGGTCTTTCTTCTCAAGGCATTTGCTGGTTATCAAATTGCACTGGATTGGATTCTAAAACGACAAACAAAAGCTCCTTCAGAGAAGCACAAGGACTTAACAAAGTTTTAATAATACATAGGATTAGAGAGGGGAAAAATCCCTTGGAATCCCAAGGAAACAGGGATGCCAGAGAGGAGGGAAGAATATAGAAAGTGAGCTCAATACACTAGTTCATGTTTCCCCAGAGGCAACTGCCAGTTCCATAAGCATAGCAGGATGAGAAGCTAAACAACAAGGAGAAAGAATTTTCTGAGAAGATGAGAAACTAAGCGGAGCGTTGGGGAGCTTCACGGTACTATGCACACAAAGAAATATGGATCCAAACAAGATAGCGAGACCTTATAAACACCCAATCTCAAAAGTCAGATTTTTGAAGGGGTTTGTGCAAACTAGAAATCGAGCATGATTAAAGATAAAAATCCAGTTATCTATATAGCTGGATCCCCAGCAAGAGTTCTGTGTTCTTCCTCTTCCCTAACTACCTAGCAAAAATTAAGTTACATATGAGGGTATATAATATCATCTAGCATCTCCATAACTTTTATACACAACATCCAGGATCAATTGTGAATTATAATTCCAACCCTGAAACATTGCCAAGAGGATATAAAAACAGATATAGAACCCAGAGATAAATTCAAAGATGATTCAGATATTTAACTTATTAGAAATGGACTCTAAAATTGCTATGATTTATATGTTCAAGAAAGTAGATGACAAGATATAGAATCATACCAGAAAGGAAGAATCAATAAAAAGCAGCAAACAGCAATACAGTTCTGACTCTCGCCACTGCTTCTGACCAACTGGGAGCAGACAGAATCAGATTTGATCTTCTCCTGGAAACACACTTGAAATTGGACAAAATGTAGGAGAAAAGATGATTTTTGAGATACTGGGGATCAAGAAATGAAGGGCAATGATCCCTAAGAGTTAAGAATAAAAATCAGAGAAGTTCTTTGGATGCCCATCTGATTGCCTTGAGGGAGAACACAGCCTGCAGCATAGAAAAGGAAGCCTGGGAGATTCTGCGATTTGCCAAGATAAGGCTGAGTGTCTGGGGAGAGCAAGGAGGTTTAAGCTTTCAGGGCAAAGTATCAGAAAAGATAGAGCTACACACATAGAATCATAAAGAGTATACTGGATATCTACATACCCCTCCTCCAACCTAGCCTCAAATATTTAACAAAGTACTCAAAGTGTCCGGGAAAGAGTAACCTGAGAGGACTGGAGAGAGTGTTAGCAATTTACACAGGACTGAGTATGGTGTCTGTTCCCACTCAACAGACTAGAGAACCTAACAAGACACAGGGCATTGGGTTTGAAGTAGGATCATTGTGCATCAGTATCCAGCCCAGGGCAGGAGTCTAAACGCCTCCCACCCGACACCTTGGGCTATGCCAACTTCTATCACTTGTACACATCTAGTGAGACACAATTACTCTCAAACAAAAAGTTACCTGAAGGAAGGTTGTTACTTACAGATTGGTATCAAAGGACTGTGTAAGACCAGGATTCAAGATGTGCTAATCTCCCAAGTTTTAGGAAAGCTGCCCAAGGTAGATAGAGTTTTGTCTGCATATACCCCACTTGGACTTGATGAAGGAACTTGGAAAAACAATCAACCTCGATTTTACTCCTTGGGGCAACAAGGCATGATGAGCAAAGTATTGAAAGACACCAGCACCCTAGGTGAGACAGACACCAAGCCCACGCTGTTCAGGCCAGTCCTCCTCATCTCAGAATATCACATTCTCAGCATGTTCTACAGTTATTCTTAAGATCTACAAGTAACAAAGGCAGAGAAAACAGGGTTGATCTAAGGCACCAAGAGAACTATCCTACACTGTCCTATATTGACGAGAAGATCTTGTCAAAGTTTTGTGGAAGAATTTTCTCTAGACTTATGGCTACAATAACTTATGTTGTCTAAGGTATGAACAGATAAACTATGGTTCATCCATATAATGAGATACTCCTTACTACTAAAATAAACAAACTATTAGTCATTCAATATCAAAATAATCATTCTGAGTAAGAATTTAGTCCAAAATATAAAAAGAGTGCATATCAGCAATTACAACAAAAATCAAATTGAAAGATGGGCAAAGTATTTGAATAGACTTTCCTGCAAATGAGAGATACAAAAGGCCATTGAACTCATTAAAAAATCTACATGTCACTCAATAGGAAGATATAAATTACAAGCATAATTAAATATCATTTTGTACCCATTGAGATGACTATCACCAAAAACAAAATAGCAAGTGTTGGCCAGAATATGAAGAAGCCCTTGTGCAATGCCAGTGGAAATGTAAAATGGTACAGGTAGTGATAGACAGTATGGTGATTCCTCAGAATCTAGGAAGAATTACCTTATGATCCAGCAATTCCCCTTCTGGGTATCCACTCCAAATAGTTCAAAGTAGGGACTCAAACAGTATTTGGACTCCAGTGTTCACAGGAGAATTTTTCATAATAATCAAAATGTAAGTGGTGAACAAATGGATAAGCCAAACATAATCAGTATGTACAGTGGGGATATTACTAAACTTTTAAATAGAGAAAAGGATTCTGATGCATGCTACAACATGATCAGAACTTGAAGATATTTTATTGAGAGAAATAAGCCTGACAAGGGAGGACAAGTATTTTATATAAGGTACCAAAAATAAAAGTTCATAGAATGAGAAAATAGAATAGTTTTTGTCAGGGGTAAGGGAAAAAGAGAAAGGGATATTATTAATCAATGGGTTCAGAGGGTTTTGTTTTGGATGATGGCAAATTTCTGTGGATGGATAGTAGTGTTGGTTATGCTGCAATGTAAATATACTTAATGTTTTGGACCTGCATAGCTACAAAAAAATCAAAATGATAAATTTTATGTTTATTTTGCAAAAAAAAATAGTAATAACAAAGAGTACATACCATACTGTTTTCTTCCATTGGCATAATTTGCTAGAATCTGCAAACTAATCAATAGTGACAAAGCACAAATATATGCCTGTTTGATTGTGGAAAGAAAAGGGACATGAGATTGAAAAGGGACATAAGGAAGGAGGAAGAAGGATATTTTCCTTCTCCTGATTTTTGGCAATGATGTCATAAGTGTTCCCATATGTCAATATACATCAATTATACACTTTAAATATGTGTTATTCTTTGAATTTCAATCACCTCTCAATAGAGATTTAAAATCAATTTTAAATGAAATGATGACATTAAAAGATATGATGATTAAAATGAAAATCACATTAGAAGGATTTAACGTCAGATTAGACACAGAGACATCATTAGTTAACAGATGTCAGAAGAAAATAAGTAAACTGAAGCATGAAAAATTAAAAGTATGGGGAAATTTTCAAAGAAAAAAGGCTGTGATACATGGTGAAATCATTAACATAAAAAGAACTATTTAATTAGAGAAAGACAGAACAGGTTTAAAAGATATAGACAAAGTTTTCTAAAATTTAAAAACTCATTCAAGACATAAATTCAAAAAATGCTACAATCACTGAACTGTATGCATACAAAGAAAACACAATGTGGACACACAAAAGTCACCCTGATGAAAACCACAATACAGAAAAAGTTTTAAGTAAAAACAGAAAAAAAAGACATACTATATTCAATGAAGCAATAATAAAAGAAGAAAATATGAATTCCCAATAGAAATAATGGAAGTCAGAAAACAATAATTGATTTAAGTGCTCAAAAAAAAGAAATATAATGACAAAATATAACAAGCATAGTATATGTATATATCTATGCATATATATGATTATTATATGTATATTAGCACCTTAATAGAGTGTGTATGTATATGAGTAAATTTGATATGAAATACAGTATACACAGTAATAGCAGAATTGATATTGCTCTTAGAATATTTACCAAAAATTGATATTTTGACATATAAATCACTTCTCAAACAAATGTCTGAAGATTGAAGTTATAGAGAGTATGTTTTCTAATAACAATGTAAGTGTAAAGAGAATGTTTAAAACAGATGACAAGAAAATTTCAAATTCTTTGAAATTAAAAAATACATATAACTGACTTAGAGGGTATATTTTCAAAACATAATATATGAAACATTTGTGTTTAAAATATATGAAAAACATATATAAATTTGTAGAATATAGAAAATCCAATAAAAAAAGGCGAAACACTGCACAAATCAGAATGTCTAAATGTCTTAAAAATATCAAAACATTTACCTTTATCTGTCTCCAGGAAAATGAAAATTAGAACAACATGTGATGTCACTGTGTTCCCTCAGTATAGCAGAAACAAAATATCTACTCAGGGTGTGTTAGTGAGAACAAGGGGTGTTATGCATTGCTAGTGGAGTGCAAATTGTACGAATACTTAAAAACTGACATTATCTACTAAGTTTGAAAGTATGCAAACCCTATGACCTGAAATTGATCTCAAAATGTCTAACCTAAATATGTCAGAATTTCAACAAATAAAAATATTTATAAACTAAATGTTTATCAATTTATATAATATACATTATTATTAAAGGATACAACATTTTAAATTTATTCTAGTATGTCATATTTTAGTATATACTAAATGTTTATTTTTTTAAATGCTCTGATAAACAGGTTTATCAAATATACTAAAATGTTTATGCATGGCACTAATTGTGAATGCCAAAGACTTGTGGAAACCTATGATTCAATCAAGTGTGGATTTGATAAATAAATTGTGGCATACTTACAAGAAATAATATGCAATTGCTACATGCAAAAATGAATAAATCCCAAAGACAATATTAAGTGAAAATACCATAAAATAATCTCTACTACAGGATTCGATTTATATGAAGCCTGTCAATGTTTAAGGCAGCATAGTGGTTACTTGTTGGTTGGGGACAGTCAGTGAGAGGGGTCCAAGGCAGGCTTCTGAGGGCCTGGTCATATTCTACTCTCTGATGTGGTACACCAGCATATTCTCTCTGTGATACTATATCCAACTGAACAGTTCTGACTGTGCATTTTACTGTATGCATATTATGCATCTTTAAAGTATCTGCTTAAAATAATCTTCAGAATTCATATCTCATAGTCTTTTATTATATTATGTTGTCTTAAGGCTTATAGGTAGATGTAGCCTAAAAACAAAAATAATGGTCACCATTAGAAAATATTAATTAATGCCCTACCCTCTGGAGCATGTTTTATTTAGGATCAACAATGACTTCCATATAAGATGTGATTTCTGTCCTCATGGGGTTTATAACGTGGTTGGAGAGAGTTTTGTAAAATTGCAATAAAAGTGAAAATACACATCTTAAATAAACACATAAGCATTTAGTGATAATAATCACTATATGGGGTACAGTAAAGAACACTTTAATGAGAAGAAGTGAATATATATTGGGAATCTAAATTTATTGCCTAAAAATATTTTTTCTGAAATTAACCACCATTCTCATATGCAAATTTAATTGCAATGTTTGGTAAGCCTTGTTCATACACCAGAAAATGATTTGCTAGTAAAATGCCAGCTTATTTCACAAAACTGCTTTCTGAAGCCTTTTGAAAATCAGTTGCTCTAGGGAAGGACATGATGGTCAGAACTCTGATCATTAAAGGGTTGAAAATGTGCAGAAATGGACATACATTTTATAGCCTTGTTTTTATCTTCATGACTCTTAGCAATCTTTTCAAGATAGCCTAAGGGATTTTGAATCCTAAATAAAATGCTTCTTTAACAATTGATATTCAAGTCAACAGAGTTATTACTTCCCAGTTTAATTAGAAAATGATGAGCATTCAATGTGTTTCTAGTTTCTTACAAATTAAAAATCCTGTATGTGTTCATGTGTGTCCTTTTTCCAAAAACAAAACTTACAAGAACAGGAAAAATAAATCCTTCCAACCCATCATCCCAAAACAAAATGTTGACATAAAAATTAAATGAAGCACTATTGTTAACTAAATTCACCCTTACATGATGTACGTATGAATTGAAACATCACATTGTACCTCATAAATATGTACAATTATTATGTCAATCAAAAACAGTTTTAAAGTAAAAACCCAAAAAGAATTAAACAAGACTACATATCTCAAAGATATTTATGAACTTACAGTACTATGTGATTATGAAAGGAATTTGAGAAATTGCCTTGTCAAATTTACAAGCTGAAGAACAATACCCTATTGGGGCATTTCCTTGCCCAAATACTTCACAGGCTTTTAGTGGCAGAGACAAGACCAGATCTCCACCCCTAATTTCAACTCATGTGTCATTTCTCCCCAGAATCCAACTTCTAATGTTGATTTATAGAAGTTCAGAATAGCTTCTTTATAAATATTTATCACCAAATGCAGCTTGGATCCTTGCTCTTGAGCAGGTCGGCTGCTTCTCATGCTTCTGCCTTTCTTTTCTGCACCCTGTAAACAAGGTTATTTTGTTCACAGCGTAGGTACAGGGAAGCTTGTACAGATCAAGGGTTTTACATTAAAAAAAAACAACAGAAGTCTCTAATGCTGAACATTTCAGAATTCATTAAATGTTGCTGTTCTAGTAATTAAAATCATTAATAGCGGTAAATAAATTTACCCATTCCCCTATGTAATTCATGGTGATATGGAGTAATTAGTACTTTATTTCATTGCTGGAATTGGTATGAATTAATTCACTTGCCAGGTAATTTGTTCAGCTGTTTAAGGATTTTTTTTCCTTATAATTCTGTTATTACTTTTGTCCAATAATTTTGAAAACACTATGTAATTAAATGATAACTGAGGCCATTACAAATTATACTTAGTAACTACAGTGACAGCCATCATTTTCTGTGGAGTCAGCACAATAATTCAATACACTACGTTATATGTCTAGCTCACTAGGAAATACATACCTCTGTTCTTTTTTGGAAGCTATTTTTGGTCTCATTTTTTCACTTTAAACAGTGTCAGCAAGGACTGCAAGCCAGGCTGGCACTGTAGCTCGGTGGTAGAGTGCTTGCCTAGCATGTGTGAGGCCCTGGGCTCTATCTCCATCAGCATCAAAAAGAAGAGCTGCAAGCCTCTTCTCTGTTCAACAGCTCATAAGCCCTTCCATTGATCCACCGGTTGTTTTCTGCTCACCTCCTCCTCAGACCACTCTATCCCAACCACATCCACCTATTCCTTCTCCTGAAGTAACTGCTTTTTCTCCCTCATTTAATCTTACTCATCCTTCAGTTAGTTCCCACCCCCCATACTTGCTCAGCCCCATTTGCTTTTCATCATTGGATTCTTCATCTTGTATAAGAATTATTTATCTTCTGCACATAAATAAATATCAATTATATTCAGGTTCCAAAAGTTCTATGGGAAATGCAGTTGTTCACATGACCAACAGAGCCCTTGACATGGGTTTAGCATAGAAATTGAGAGACTTTAAATTGATTATCATTCATAATTCAATCATTAGGGTATGCAAAACACTATGAAGTAGAATTACAGACAGTATGAAAGAAGTGGTGTTATATTTTTTCAGTACTTTTGAAATAAAAGTAAACACATAAAAAATGAAAAATATTTATTTTCTTCAAGTTTAGTGCAGGTACAGAAACAAAAAAAAAATTATTGGGTGAACTCAGCACATGGATGCCTAATATCTCAGGATCCCTTCTCCAGACCCAAATGGAAAATCAAAACTGCATTTTACTTCTCTCACTAAACCTAAAATCCCACCACTTGTTCAGCCTTTCACTAACTCTGATGAATTTGTCTTATATTTAAGACCTACTCAAACATTTGTTGGAGTAGGACGTTCTCTTTCTTCACAAGGTTGACTTACTTCCACCATTGTCCTAGGCAGGAAAACCTTTTCAGAGTTACATAACCACTGTTTCTCCTTTGATACTGAAAGGAGTATTTTATCCAATCTGTTTGGGCCTGATACCAGAACCAATTTTCCACTGAGGAACCACAGCCCTAGGATTGTTGTCTTAATATAGATCAGCATTTGCCAAATGTGAATCCAAATGCCCTGGGTCTAAGTGGTGTCTAAGACTACGTATTTCTAAAGAACTCCCAGGTGAAGCAAAATGCTGTGAGGTGTGAGGACCACATTTTGTGTAACATGGACACAGATATTAATTTGAATAAAGTGCTATGCTTTGTAGGTGGTTTGTTTTCCCAAGGTTCATGTGTTGGAAGTGTGGTCCCAAATGTACCAGTATTAAGAGGTACATTAATACTGTACCTTTTAAAGGTGGAGCCTTGTGGGAGGTGGTTAGGTCATGGGGCACTGACCTTGGAAGGGATAAATGTTGATCTTCCAGAGTGAGTTGTTTCCTGTGAGAGTAGGTTGTTATCATAGAGTGAGCCTGGACCCTAAATCTCTTTTATGGCTTCTTGTTTTGTGATGTGATCTCTCCCTCTCACGTAAGCACTATGATGCCATCAGCAATATAATACATACAAGAGTGCCCTCACCTGTGCTGAGTGATTGTATCATGCCTTTGAATCTCCAAAACAGTTCCATAAATAAAACTCTTTCTCTTATACAGTGCAGGTATTCTGTTATAGCAACAGAAAAGAACCTAATATGTAAAGAATATTTACTGTTATAATAATATCTACACATTCAGGGTCAAAATGTCTGCAACTCAAAAGACTTTCAGAAGTCCTAAAAACTCTATTATAAAATTTCCTAATACCCTCCTACTTTAGGTCTTGTTTCTAATGACAAAGTAGCCAATGTTTCTAAAAGTAATGGGGGCATTATCAAGACAGAAGTCTGACCTCTCTTGTAGGCAAGGTCCACCAAAGCCTTCTCACATCATTTTCATGGCAACTCTCTGTAGCATGCAGCTTCTGCATGGGATTACTTCCTATATCCAAGGAATAACAAAAGGGCACAAATACTGAAAACCACCCAGAAGAAAAAAGCGCAAAAGAAAGTTTAGTTATTATAGATACCTTAAAAAGTGCTAGGTAAGTGCACATACGATTACACCATGTTTAATTGTAGAGGATATGGGGAAAGATATTGACCAAGAAGATTTGATTCCAAATCCCATCAATTAAATGGGAATCCCTCATGACTGCTCTCTAATTGAGGGTCACTGAACAAAATCCTTCTCTGACCTCATTGCCTCCATTATCTCTTATCGTATTCTTTTTTCACTGTAAATTCCATGAATACAGGATGTGGCGAGATCAGGATGTAGGTTTAAATCATGACCATCCCTGGAACAGACCAAATGGACCATGCCACACTTATGCAAGCCTTTTCACCAGCTTGCTCTTCCCCTTTTCCCCATCATGCCCTGTGTTGCTTTGAATTCACAACACAGCACCTAGTACACTTAGTGCTGCGGAGATGAACAACATCATGCACAGTCAGAGAAATGAAAAGTTTTACCCCATTTGTTACAATGGATCAAAATGCAGTCTGTAAAAATAAAAAAATAAAAAATAAATTTAAAAAATTTTAAAAAATATTAACTTTGATGCAAACTCACCTTTCTCTTCAACTGCAAGTCATGAAACTTTTTCCTTCTTTCTTTTCTTACCTCAATTATATGGCTATTGCTTCTTCAACTCTGTATTTGTTAAAAAGGGATAAACTATTTGGATTTTTCAACATTTTGCAAAATGTTATGAATAACAGAGACAAAGGTCAAGAAAGTCATTTGAAAGGTTGGAAACTTTGATTCAATATAGTACAGTTGTTTAAGTCATAGTTTATTAAGTAGCAACATGATGTAGCAGATTTCCAAAATATTGAAATTAGTACTTACTGTTTTTTGTTTGTTTGTTTGTTTTGTTTTTACCTAGGGAATAAAACTCTATACATTTTTTTCCTTCAAGAAAAAATGCAGAGTTGTTATTATCCCTTGTAATACACAAGTCCCACACTTTTTAAAGCAGCTTCGTTTAAGAGCTTTCAGCTTTACAAGAACCTACTGCAATATGGTCATGCTTCCGTTTAGTTTTGTAGAAGGTGGCTGTAGGACACTCACCATGTCATTGCCTCATCCTCCAAGAGCCTGTTTCCTAGGAGAGCTGAGGTTCATCTTCCACTGTGCAATTCTAACTTAATAGGAAAGTTAGATCACTGTTGACAGTCTTGTCCTTTTTAAATAAATCCTGGGAGTTATCCTGTAAGGAATATTCATTTTCCTTCAGACTTGAAGTGACCATTAAGAATCACCACTAAAGAATCCATGGCTTTTAGTGTCTGGCCCTATTTCTTCTAGTTTTAAGATATTAAGAAAAAAGTATTGCAGTGAAAGAATATATTTTTATTAGCAATGAGGGAGATACATTTCTTGTTTCTTAATAAATAAGGGTTTTTATCAAACTGTTCAAATAGCAAAGGCTTGTATTTTGTTAACTTAAAATTTTACAACAAAATGTGTGTTTAATTATAAAAGAGGAATGCAATTTACTTACAGAGAATGTCTCTATAAACGGAAAGAGTTTTTAGGGATATTTTCTGAGACTATATAGGGGTGAGGAAAGGGTAGTGTCACAGAAAGTAAAGTGGTCTAGACCAGAGGTGGAGCTAGTTCACCAAAGAACAGGATAAACCATAATAACAATGGGGGAAACCCATTGAAAATAACAATGGGGGAAAATAACAATGGGGGAAACCCACAATGAGGTCCTGCCTTACCCTCCAGAAAAAAATGGGCCACTAAGGAACAGCTCCCTTCTCTGTCTTTGAGGGTTATGATTGCCTGTGCTTTTTTTTTTCTTTTTCTTTTTTCCTTAGCTACCTAATACTTGCTGCCTTGGAGAGATGCTAGTATTACACATTATCAGGAATGGAAGAGAGTTCCCTTTGCAAGCATTTCAAGAGAAGGTAAGGGTGATGAGTGTGTATGTATGAAGAACAGTGGAGGCAACATTTATTGAGTATCTCCCATGTGCTCGGATCTGGGCTAAGATGCTTTACTGTGTTTTTCCTAAATAATGAGTCGTACTCTCCTTCTTTAATATCCTTGATACTGAGAAGTTAACTAATTTGCTCTCAATGAAATAGAAACTATTAGAGTCATTTTAAATGTCTTATCTTGATGTCCAACTCATATAGCACCATGATGCCTCATATACACTCTCCAAAAGACCTTTGTGGAATAATGGAGATATTCTGTGGCAGTAATGTTCAAAAGAGAAGTCACTAGCCTCATGTGACTACTGAATCCCTGACATTTTGCAACTATGAATTAGAGGCTAAATTTTAAATTAAATTTTACTGCAATTACATTAAATCTAAATAGAAAAATGTGGCTACTTGTTATGGTTTAGATATTAGGAGACCCCCAAAGTTCCCCATTGTGTGAGACAATGTAAGATAGTTTAGAGGTTAAATGATTGGTTATGAGAGCCTTAACCCAATTAGTGAATTATTCCTTTGATAGAGATTAACTAAGTGGTAACTGCAGGCAGGTAAGGTGTGACTAGAGGAGGGGGATCACTAGGGGGCAAGGTTTAGGGGTGCATATTTTGCCCTTGTTGAACAAAGCTCTCTCTTTGCTTCCTGGTGCCATGTTCCCAGTTGCTGTTCTCCACCACACATTTCCACCATGTGTTCTGCTCACCTCAAGTTCCAAGGAATAGAGCCAGCTGTCTGCAGACTGAGACCTCTGAAACTGTGAGCCCCAAACTAAACTTTTCTTCCTCTAATTGTTCTTGTCAGATCTTCTTGGTAATAGTGTTGAAAAAACTGACTAAAACACTGCTATTGGAATAGAGAAGGTCCAGAGAACAGAGCTTTCCTTAGAGTAGTACAGGATTTTCTTTCAACTCCTATTTTTCTGTTAAGTCTGGTATCACTGTTGGGATCTCCACCATTCCTATTTGTCTCACAAAATGGAGTCTCACAACATCAGCACAAATGGTAAAAGAAAGTCTTATGAAAATTACCTTTTTTTGTAAAAGCAATGTGAAAACTATCAAAAATTGTGAGGATCGACCTTTGCAGAACTCCAAAAATTAACCAGAGTTGCAGCAATGCAAGGAAAATTTATTGAAGAAAACAGCAGAATCTTAGCAACACCTGTGAACTTTGTGATGTTTTAACTTGCCTGTTTCCATCCACAGCTCTCCTGCTCCACAGTAGCCTTGACAATAGTCTCCTGCATCCACAGTGAAAATGAGCAGCCTGGTGGTCACTGTACTGGCAGAATGCCATTGACACTCCTTCAAAGACTCCTTCCCAGAGTTGTCTTCACTGTGCCTGCCTGGAAGATTTCTAGAAGGCTCCTCTTAAGAGACTGTCTTTATTTGACCTAACTTGGTTCTCACATGGTGCTGCAACCCTTCCCTAAGGGCATTTATTGAAAACAATCTGAAGAAAAAGTTTTTAATTTTGCAACTATGCAAAGTCATGGATAATAGAGGAAGTGATAAGCCAAGCAAAAATGACAAAAAAAAAAAAGAAAACCTGTTTAAATGAAAGGTCTAGGGAATGAGATATTCATAGGGACTTTGAAAAGGTCTAATATATTTCTGTGAATTTAGAGATACCTAATGCCAAGAGTTTAACTTATTTGAGATGAGACAACTGGTAATAATAAAACCCCTCTCAATCCTGTATTTGAATGTTTACATCACGTCATACTATGATACTTCATATACATAGCATGTACACAGCAGAACTGATAGGATTGTGTGAATGCCCAGCACTGATGTATAAATACCAAGACAAGTCCTTAATACTGTGTATGAGGGGATGAGGAAGAGGGATGTTGGAAATTGGACCCTTGACCTCATGCCTGCTCCTATACAAGGCAAGCATTCTCTACCACTGAGCTACAGTCCCAGTCCTCAGGCCTTAAATTCTAAATTTGGACTGAGTTTGAGGTTGTGTGCCAGCATCACTCGAAGACTAAGTCAGTTGAAATCTGACAGGAAAAGTGGTAAAGTCATGCTTCAACATGCATAGAGAGCCCCTAGAGAAATAGTGGGTGAATTATTGATTTCATGACTTTAAGAATATCTGAACAGGGGAGATTCAAGATGGCGGGCTAGAGGAAGGCTGCATTCCTACTTGCTCCATGGATTCCTACTTGCTCGGGATTCAAACAGCAGGAATATGGCTCTCAACAAGATTTTATATTCAAAGCACATATAAGGGGTCCCCAGTTGCCGCTCCAGAACCAACTCAGCCGGGCTGGGCTCGGCCTTGCTGCGGGCAGCTACCACCCGGGAGCGCCGGACCCTGCAGCTGCTTCGGAGCCACCGACCTGGGTCTGCGCTAGCCAGCAAGTGAGTGCGGGTCCCCAGCAGTGGCTTTGAAGTCACTGGCCATGCTCCCGCACCAGCCAGCAACCTCCCAGGTGGAGACCGAGCATCTCAGGCTACCTGGGGCCTCACTGCGACTTCTGGAGAGGTCCGGCCAGGAGCCTCTGGGATCGCTGACTCCGGTGGGGAGTTGGAACTCCTCCGCGCCATTTTGGCAGCTTCCCTGGCAGAGAGGGCCCATCTTCAGCTCCCTGGGGCCTCCAGCAGCATCTGGAGAGGTCCGGCCGGGAGACTTTGGGATCGATGACTTCGGCAGGGAGTTGGGACTACTCCGCACCATTTTGGCAGCTTCCCTGGCAGAGAGGGCCCATCTCCAGCTCCCTGGGGCCTCCAGCAGCATCTGGAGAGGTCCGGCCGGGAGCTTCTGGGATTGCTGACCCTGGTGGGGAGCTCAGGGCCTTTGGCGCCAGCTTACAGTGTCCCCAGGAGAGAGCATCCACCTGCCACTGCCTGAACCCCCAGCGAGGAGTT
>JAJEJO010051253.1:0-17148 GCA_020662805.1 Glaucomys volans
TATTTTATTCCATTTATAATATAGAAAGAGGCACAATGCAAAGGTGTGCAATTATATATTACAAAGTAAACACTTGTTTAAGTATCCATCCAGGGTAGGGAACAGAACCTTGGCACAAAGGGGAAAGTCCCCATTGCTATCCCTCCTATTAGCCACATCATTCCAATAAGTCAAGCCACATTATCTTCCCTTAGAAATTAATCCTTGTTTTTCTTCAAAATTTTATAAGCTAAGTAACCAGTGTAATTTTCCCCATATTTGTATGTAATTTTGTGATTGGCTTTTTTTGTTTAACATGTGAGATTAACCCACGTTCTACATGTAGTTAGTTCATTCCTGTTTAGTGATGATGCATACTATGCAGTTTATGCACATACTAGAATAGGTTTTTCCTTAGAAGAAGATTTGGGTTTTATCAATTTGGGGAGGTTATGATTTATGATGTGTGAACAGTCTTGCACATATCTCTCTGTGCACAGAGACATGCTTGGGAATGAAAATTGCTGGATCATATGATGTAAGTAAGTACTTTAAATTTAGTAAACAATGCCAAGCTATTTTCCAAATGTCAGTTATTTCACTCTCCTGCCCCCATAGCAGTATCAGAGTTTTCACTGTACCAAGTTGTCACTATTTTGCATTACTATCTATAATTTTAAAATTATATTTTTAAATTTAACTTTTCAATTTTTAATTTAAAAATTATGTTTTTAAATTATAGATATTTAAAAATTTTGCATTACTATCTATAATTCATTCATCTGATTTCAATTTAGGATATTGTATTGTGGTTTGGGTATGTGTCTGTTTCCATGATTATTATGAGATTGGACAAGTTTTCACATTTGGGGGAGCCACTTGTATACCATTTGTGGAAATTGTCATTTCAGAGGTTTTGCTCATATTTACAATAGGTTGTTTATTGTTTTATTATTGACTTGTAGGAAGTATTTGTTGTTGTGTTTTTTAAATAGATTCTGCATCAGAGCCCTTTGTCAGTTGCATGCATTGCAAATGACTTCCCGTGTCTTTGGCCTGCCTTTTCACTCTCTTGACTGTGTCTTTAATTTTAATGTAGTTCAAATTTTCCTCTATGATTGGTGTTTTGGGGGGGTTCCTGTTTAAAACTCTTCAGTTACTCTGATACCCTCAGTATTCCCTCAAGAAGCATTCTGGTTTTTCCTTTCACATACAGAATTTCAGTCCACCTAGAGCTACCTTTACTGCACAATGTGACAAAGGCATCAAGTATACTTTTCTCTGTGAATATTGAATTCACTTAGCATATTTATGGAGACTGCTTATTGAAAAGACCCACCTTTTGTTTTTCAACTGGAAAAATAGGCAATCATTTTCATAAAATAATTGACCATGGATGCATGGATTTTAATTTGATATAAAATTTAAACTCTATATCATTTTAATATCCTGGAATCTTCAGTGGTTCTCTAAGCATGAGCCACAGACCAGCAGCATCAATAATACTTGTTAACTTTTTAGAAATGCAAATTCTCTCGGTTGACCTATTGAATCAGAAATTCTTACAAAGATGTAGAAACTCACAACATTTTCTGGCCACACCAGACCTTTGAGTAATTCTGTTTCACCCTTAAATTTGAGATAATTGTTCTAGATTTACCCACATATTTATATTGTGCATTGATCTTTATTCTTTCTTGTTTCTCTGAGTTTTCATATAGAATTGTTATTCACTTATTTGAAGAACACTTTTTAATTTGTCCTTCAGTACAGATCTTAGGGTTATGAATTTTTGGTTTTGTTTGCTAAGTTTCACTTTGTTTTACTTTCACTTTCAAAGAACCTGCTTGCCAAGTATAAACAGTTATATTACAAAGTAGCAGCTTTTCTTTCAATACTTTAAATATTTCATTCCATTTTTTTCTGGTTTTCCTTATTTCTGTTGTAAACTATGAGTCTTTTCATCATTCCTTTAAGGTAATCTCTGTTTTTCCCTAGCTGACTTCATCTTCTCTATCATTGTTTTCCAGAAGTCTTCACTAATTTTTCTTACTTTACTCTTTTACTATTTTTTTTCTTGTATTTCTTTGCACATTTTTAAAATCCTGGTTGGGTCTTATCCTAGGGATCCTAAAACCTATTCTCATGACTTTTATCTGTTTTGGAATGATCTAACTCATAACATCTTCAAATATTCCTTCTACTCTATTTTCTTTCTCCTCTGCTTCTGCAATTCCAGTCATATAGAATTTGTACCTCCTCACTGTGACATCTATACATCTTACAGAGCATTTGCATTTTCCATCATTTTTTCTTTCTTTTAGTTTCAATATTTTTTGTCTAATCTGCTTTCAGTTTAATCTCTCTTCTGCCTTTTCTAATCTGTGTTCTACCTCTTCACTGTCATCTCATTAAATGTTTAATTATTTATATTTTTTATATTTAATTTTAATTATTATATTTTTCTCACTTTAGTATTTCTACTGAATATGTACAGAGACATGTCAGTTATGTTATAATTGTTAATCTTAGTTTTTTATTTTCTTCATAAAAAAACATAGCGATTTTTACATCCTTATTTACACCAAAATCTGGGTTCCCAATGGACCTGCTGTATTGTTTATTATTTTATCTATTGCCTCTGCTTTTTATGTATATTGAATTATCTCCTTGAGTGTCCAGCTATTTTATATTGCGGTCATGTGTCACTTAATGGCATGAATACTTTCTGAGAAACATCTTGGTAGCTGATTCATTGTTGTGCAAATAGGTTTCTGTGCATCTTTGTGTAAATATATTTCTTGCAGTGGACTGTTTCTGTCTATCTAAAATTCATACATTGAAACTTTGTTCCTAATGTGATAATATTGGGAGTGGGGTTTCTGGTAGGTAAATAGGACATGATGGTGGAGCATTCATGAATGCAATTAATGCCATTATAAAAGATACCTCTGAGAGTTTTTCATGCCTTCCGTCATATTTGATTACAGCATGAAGATGGCCATCTGTGAACCAGGAACAGGCCCTCACCAGACACTGAATTTCCTAGAGCCTTGATGATTGACTTCCCAGCCTACAGAACTGTGGGAAATAAAGTTATGTTGTTTGTATGTTAAGCAGTTTGTGTTATCTTTGTTATAGCAGCCAGAATGAACTAAGATACTTTAAATACACTTTATTTCTAATACTGTCCCTTCATGGGTCAAGGACTCTACGCCTGCCACCTAGATCTTCAAAGATGTCAAAAGTAGCAGTCAGCCTCTCAAACTGTAAACTTCTCTTTTCCAATCATAAAATAACCCCAGAAAAAAGTGGTCCCCAATTCTAAAATTTACCTCTTCAAACCTTCCTCTGATTCTATCTCACTGGCTGTCTGAGGGCTTCAGGTTGGGTTTTCTTTTTCTTTTTAGTTGTACATGATAGTTATAATGTATTTTGGCAGAATATACATACATAGAATATAGCTTATTCTATTTAGTTTCCCACTCTTGTGGTGGTACATGGTGTGGAGTTACCCTGGTCGTGTATTCAAATACAAGGCTAGGAAAGTTATGACCAATTAATTCTACTGTCTATCCTGTTCCCCTCCCACCTCCCCTCCCTTTGTTTCTCCTTGCCTAATCCAGTGGATTTCTATTTTCCCCTCCCCAGCATTCCTTGACGTAGGTTAGCATCCACAAATCAAAGAGAACATTCAACCTTTGGTTTGGGGAATTTTCTTTTATTTATTGTCACTTTTAAATATTCTCAGCAGAAACATTGAACTCCAAAATACCTAAACTAAGTCTTTTTTCTTTATATACTATGGAATAATTTAAACAGGTTTTTGAATTTTATTGTTGATAGACATTTTTAATGTCAGAGATCATAATTTTTTATCTATATCTACATCCACATGTGTAATTCTTACATACAAACTGTTTTGCCAGAAGAAATTGTGTCTACATTATAAATCACTACTAGGAGGTGACATGTTCATAATAATGACAAAATTTGTATTTAACCATCAAAATATATTTCTAAATTTTTCCTTCATTGTTTATTTCTCATATGTTCATTTATTTCATTGCCGGCAAGTATCACTTACAGACAAGAGATAGCTGATCCTAAATGAATAGGAAAAAACTTTTAGGTTTACATTTAATTAGATTAAAATTTAAAATTGGGATGTTTTATTAACTTTTTATTTTGAGATAATTGCTGATCCATATGCATTTTACAAAGTAATGAAAAAATATTCCATGTATAATTAGCCAAGTTCCCCCCAGTGGCAGCATTTTACAAACCTATAATAGTGTCACAATCAAGATGTTGACTTGATACAGTCAGTAGTTAGAGCATTAAAATCAATGCAAGGATCCTTCATGTTGCCTTTTTATAGCAATACCACATCCTTCTTGTAAGTGCTACTTAACCCTCCGACCTCAAAAGACCAGTGCTCCTAATCTATATAAATGCACCAAAAACTGTAGAGTCATCTTCTTTCTGCAATTAGGTTTCCCATTAGCAAGCAAGCTCCTAAACACAAAGGAGTATTAAGAACATTAAAATTAAAACTTAGCAATCTACAATGTCATAATAATTCACAATCTCCATTGTGACTATTGTAGTTAATAGACAAAACTGTTTTTTTCTCTTGATGTTTGCTCATTTTTTTCATATCTAGTGTGTACTAAAGATAAAAATTAAAATGAGGGTATTGCCCTCATTTTATAATGCCTTTTAAAGCATTGCATAAAATAGGTGTTGCAGTGTAGTTGGCAAACTCTTGCTTCATCTCAGTGTTGTTAGCAATAGCATCACACTTTCAAAGTACCCAGAAATAGCAAATTGATCCAGTTATTCCCCTTGTGATATGAATGCTTCACAGATAGCCTGTTAGATGCAGCGAAAATTATATTGCTCTCCTTTCTTTCTAAGAAGTAAATGTAGTCAAAGAGGTGATCATATTAAACCTTATTAACCTGGCAAGTTTTATTTTAAAATTGTAATATATATATATGCATGCAAATATTTTAACTATATTTCATTCCATAAATCTATGTTAAGCAAATTTTAAATTATTTTATTTTGCAGCATGACACTCTACTTTTAATAAAGGCTTTCCTAAGAGGATATAATTTGCCTTGGTCACTTCATTGTTTTTGTCAATAGTTCCACACACTTAGTTATATGGGTGAAACAACAAAGAACACACACCAAGGAAAAACACTGCCTCACAAAGTTTTACCACAATCAGCAACCAAGCGCTCACTCCATGGACAGCAACATGGTATAAATAACACGAACCCTGCTAAACTGTCTGTCCAAAGTCTGTACAAAGTGAAGATTCTTCAGCAAATAAACATGTGGAAAACTGCTATTTTGCTGAATTTTCCAGAGTTGTCATTTCTCAGATGAATGCAGTTATAGCCAGGCTTGTCAATAGCAGTAAACATGACTGTGACTAAGTGTCTCCCTGTTTTGGTGATAACTCGTCAGCAGATAAGAACAAATTCAGTTCTGCCTCATTGCTCTTGTTTTGAGCATGTAATTTCAGTTAACTTATTTTCATGTCAACCGTTCAAACTTAAAACTTTTTTCTTAGGAATGATTTTGATCTCAAAAGTATTGGAAATCTTATTTGTACATTATATCTGTTAATAATCATCTAATGAAACCTAGGTTTGTTTTAGTTGAACATAATTAGCTAAACTTGACAAGCATTAGAAGCAAATTTCCTACACAAGCACATAGAAACCATAAGTCTGTTTGCTGTGTCTCATAGCTCTAATGCCTGGCCTATTCATACAGGTCACCAGTGGGGCAGGTGTTGGGGTGGGGGTGGAAGAAAAGTAAAACTTACTATGTTAAAAAAATTATATTCTGGTGAGTTCTAGCTACGGATAATTTTTTAAATAGAAATTGCCCACTTTAGATTCTTGAGAGCAGTTTTTTTTGACATTTGACTTAATGTGTTCTGTGTGGGTATGAATCCTTCTACACTTCAGTTAAGTCAATCTTTCAAAGTTCTTCCACTAGATTTCTATTGGTTCACCTTCTTCCTGGCTGTAGTGCAGATATTTATGTGCCTTTCCCAAACAATTTATGTTCTGGCTTGCTAGAGAGGGTTCCCTAGTAGGAGAAAGCTTAAGTCCGTCCAACTGGATAGGTAAAGACTATGAGGATAGCATTCTTAGTGATACAAAGAGCACAATAAAAATCTAATAGGTCATAGACTGAAACTTCACATGACATTTCATAAATATTGAATAAAATCTTATTTAAAGATGCAAGTGAAGTTTCATCTTTACCAACTCATCTGCTCTTTCATCAAATATTTATTGAGAATCAGTTACGATGTAAACCCTCCCTCTGCATCACGTTCAGCTTGCCATTGTGGAATACTATAAGTAAATTGTCTGAACTATCAGAATCATATTTTCCAAATTCTCATTTTTTGATTATATTGTAATGGTCATGTTTTCTGGGCACAGGTACATAAATTCAAACCAACTCCTTTAGGTAATTGCTGCCACCAGTGATGCTGTGGCTTTTCAAGTTGATGCTATAATCAAAAGGTAGCCTTGTAGAACCCCTTTAGGAGCAGTTTAGTGTTTCTCAAGCATCTGAAATAGGTTTTCTCAACCATTTTAGATAATAACACATACGAGGACACCAACCCACGAGCACATGTAGACAGGCCTGTAGATTTTATGCAATCCTTGGAAAGCTTACTTTATCCAGTATTGTTCCACTCAAAGTAAGTCATAAAATGAAAGAGCAAGTTATAAGAATGTAATCTGGACTCCTACTGTCAGTTACATGTGTACAGGTAAATAATTTCCAAACTTGAGTACTGTAAATTCTGGTCAAACAAATTAAAATGCACTGCTACAAATGATCACTCACAAAGTGTATCTGTTGGCTCCTTGTAATTAAGAGCTACAAGTCTTGGTTTCATCAATTGATGTGAAGCTTTGCTGGTTTCTGTGTCTGAATAATTAGATGCCTCTGATAACAATACTTTTGATGACAGTTTCTCTTTAGCAGTGTCAGCAGCTCTCTTACTTTCCCTACCTGATTGACGCAGCTCCTCATAGCTTCAGAATCCAATGTCAGCTGCAGTGGAAGCCCTTCTTGGCTTTCTTAATCAATCAATGAATAAATAAGGTATAAACCAAAGGTCTGAAAATCAAATGTTATTAGAAACCCAGCAGGATTCTTAAAATGTGAAGACGGCCATGTAAGGCCAAAGAATATGCTGGTAACTGTGGCAAACTGGAGAGCATGCTCAGCCTCCAGATGTCCTGATATCTTTTCAAACTGCACAAGACATCAAAGCATCAACTGGACTGCCAATTTGTGACCCTTAACATTAACTAAACTTTCCTGCCCAGGTTATTCCTCTCTCTAGTTTCAAACCTGAGATTGTGTAGACCAGTATGGATGGGCTGGTTGTGGACCAAATCTGGATGCCCATGTGTTTCTGCTGCATTAAACTCCCCAGAGCGTCAGTTACTTTGGCTGTCAAACTCCCTGGAACATGGTGTGCCAGAATATGGTCTCAGCCCCAGCATTTGCATTCACTAAACACAGCACCTTAGAACTCCCTTATTTGACCTTCAGGGCCCAAACCACAGAACTGGGCTGGGAAGCCTGCCCCAGACCCTTAGCCATCTGTTATTCTGTTTTGCTCATTCTGGTTACTCTCTCTATGGCTAGAGCATTACTTTTTATCTGAAACCAGGCACCAGTCAAATGCCATAAACCATTTCTGCAGAAATCACCCATAAGTCCTCTGACTTCTGAATGTTTTCTCACTAGTCTGAGAACTAGAGGATGCACCCTGCCTACTTGAAAATGCAACTGAGTCTCAGATCTTACTCAAGGATCTTACTACCAGGATCTTACTCAAGAGCATTTGTCTCCTCTGACACTGTATCCAATATTTGCACCGTCCTTCATGTAAGTAAATGGAGTCCAGAAGCCAAATATTTTCTTCCTTTACCAAATATGATTTCTGAGTCCACTAAAATTATAATTTTAGGTAAAATATAGCTTGAATAGGCCTTTGATTTTCCACCCTCTGAGTTGTGCATGTGTCTATTCATGTTTCCACAAACTATGGAAAGCCTAGTGTTGACCACCAGTTGGAAAACCATGTATTGTACACAGGTTTTATACTCTGCCCTATAAAGGTGCCATGAGCTTTGTTGAACTGCCTGCTGTCCACTTTCTCACTGCTTGGTTAAAAGGTCAAAAGGCATGTTTACCACAGATGCATTCCTCATTACCTCAGGAATGATAAAGCATATGCCTATCCAACTACTCCAGGAAAAGGTGTGTATAGCTCTCTCAATGAGGCAAAATATAATAAGAAAATAACATCATTAAACCATTAACAGCAACTTTCTCCAACCTGTTTTCAAATTGTTTATTGCTAGAACACTAGTCACTGAAAATCATATCCTACTTCTATCTTCTGATCCTATAATCCTCTAGAAGCTACAAAACAGGACACTAAAGATAACTACAAGTGTGCTGAAATCCAAATTACAAAGGAATAGCAAAAGAATATGATTTATATTCATTGCAGAATAGAAAAAAATAAAATGTTTGTGTCACAATTTCAAAATTAAAGAATAATGACTTTATAAAGTTGTAGAAATTCCTCAAATAAAAGCAACTGAGGAAAAATTTCCAATTCAAATCTTCACCATATCCCCCTGCTTCATGTAAATGGGTCTATTTACAATCCCCTAGAATGATCATATGCATTCTCCCAGTGCCATCCATTGCTCTTTGCTCCCAAACTTAGAGTCCATTTAGTCAAAGATGTGTTCTGGCTTCCCAGCAGCGGGAACTGCAAACTTTATGGAGTTTGACTAATACCCATCAGTCAAAACTCAGTGGTTACTTAGAGTCTGGGCTCCCGAATGCCAGTTAAAAGTGACATTGCATGATTTAGGGAAGAAAAGATGCTCAGATACATTTGCATTTCAGATAAATAAGAAAAATTTTTAATTATTATAAATATGTCCCAGGCAACATTATAGATATATTTTTTACTAATTTTTTTTAAAAATTATATTCAAATCTTAATTGGACTTGGTATGTTTATCTGTAGTTGAAGAGTCTATTGACTACAGAAGGGAGAAACAAGGCCTATTTCATCAATACCAGAAATCAAAGAAGGAATGAATGAGGGAAAGGAGCTTGTGGGCAACATCAGCCTGGTGGTGGCTGCACTGAGCCTGTCAGATGTGGCAATCAACTGTTTACGGGGAAGTGTCTGGAGAACTACGGGATGGTCATGGTGAGGAAGGTAGGGAGTGACCTTCATTGGGACTTTGCATAGGAATTCAGTCAGTGGGTCCTCAACGTGGGAAGCAGTCATATGACTTATCTGACCTATTCTGTGTGATTGCCCTGAATTTTGGGTATAGGATAGAGACTCTGGAACATTCTCCTGTCTCAGGAGTTCAGAGAGTTGAAAGTTCAGAGAAACTGGGTGAATGTTTCAGTTAACTGCATCTCTGAGTGTAATTCAAGCCAAAATGTCCTATGGCTTAAATGAACTGAAAACAGCAAGTGTGACTGGGCCAGGTCTGCATCCAGAGGGGATTCTTGGGCTTCTTCAAGAAAAGGACTATATCCAGTCCATCACTAACTCTCCAGTAGTTGATGCAAGTCTGTTTGATTTGATATGATGTGATTCTCAGATGGAAATTGGTATTTCTCCAAAGAAAATAAATAGTTCTTTTAGATAATCAGAAGGTAGATATGTTTACAAAGTGATCAGGAAATCAAAGTGTAATGGTGATTTTTGTTTTGAAAGGAAGGGTTAGGGATGTGGTGGTAAAACACTTACTTTCGTGTGTGAGAACCTGGGTTCAATCATTAGCACTGCAATGTTTTTAAAAGGAATTAACAGTAGTCAGGCAAAAATAATTGCATGTATTCATTGAACAATTTAAACCATCTCTAGGCAAAACCACACACTCTACCCTTGTAAGAAATGGTTAGCCATGTTCTATTTGCAGAATAATCTCAATGTGACCAGATTTAAATTATTGGGTGATTGACGTTTAGTTCATGGAGAAGCAGTGAGATTAATACCTGATGATGTGTCTCTAGAATAATATCTCATCTTATTCTCCTTTCCATGCCACTAGCCCACTGTCCCAACTTGTATTGTTGAGAAACTCAGCATGAAATCTCCAAACAAATGAACTGCAAAATTCGCAAAGAATTTAGGTGTTTCTGCTTTAGAAAATCTACCTGGAAATATCACATTACATAATGTTCTATTAGACACCATGGAGAACTGGAAAATGGCATGAAATTAGGAGCATTGGTCAGAACACAAGTTTTAGCTTAAAAGCTTTATCTTTTACTGTAATGCCCAGACTTACATGAAAGTTCACTTAACAGATATGGCTTAAGTCACCTTGTGAAGTCCATTTTACAACTTAGATGAAAACATATTTTTAAACTGATTCCACATTGACATTTTTATAGTGCCAAATAATTTAACAATATTACACTATTGGAAGATGTCACCTTATTTCCATGAAAATGGCAAAATTTTTAGAAAGAATTTTAATTATTGTACATGGGTCCCCAAATCCTACTTGTAACTATGCAGCAGAAGGTAGAGAGATACTGTGGGACATGAAATGGTTGGTACCATCTTGTTGGTTTTACGTTGCCTTAACAATATGCATGACACTGGGTAACTTATACAGAAAAGATATTGGCTCATGATTTTGGTGACTAGAAAGTTCAAACCACATGGAGTCGACACTTGTTGAGGACCCTTTTGACTGTTGCACAACAGAACAGGGAAACAGAAAGGGAAAGAGCCACATGCAGAAGAAACCAGGCACCTTCCATTAGTTCCTACCTGATAGAAGTTCCATCACCACAACACTGCCACACTGGGGACCCACCTTCAGGTATACAGACCTTTTGGTGACAAACTATATCCAATCCCAAGGTGGCAAAATTTTATTTTTCAGAATTATAATGACAATTTTTCTTATAATCTTCTTTGTATCTATTTCTGAGACGAGTGTTTTATAATGTGCTTTTAAGAAGAAAAAGAAATCAGAGTTGCTTTGGTCATACACATACTATGGTGACCTATAAACAGGTTTGAGTGTATGGTTCATTTTTGGTATGATTTTTGTCTTTACTAACAAAATCACTCATCCTCCTCTAATGCTTCTAACTCATGCAATTGCAAATCAAAGGAAGATACTTTTATAGGTTATAAAAATGGCTTTAGATCTCAAAATCTATTGTCTATAAAAATAACATTGATTGTAGACTACTTCAACCCCATAAACCTAACTACCACTCTGCTGCTTTCCTCTCCCACCTCCAATCATTTGAAAAATTGTGATTGAAGTGACCATCTCCTCATTCATCCTCAGCCATGTGATGAAAATTATACTCAGTCATGTGATTGTTGCTAACAAATTCTTGCCAAATTTTCCTTAATTCCCATATCATTTGCACTGTTAATCTCTTTAGCTTTCTTACATTATTCTCTCATCTTCAGGCTTCTATGATGTGATATTTATTTGCCTTTTCTCTTTTGAATCCAATTTCCACCTCTTAATAGCTGCTACTTCCCCTCAATAATTTTATTACAAGCCCAATTTTACCTGTAAGTCTAACTTTCTTTACAATCAAGTTCAGTCAATACCACATTACTTATTGAATCCATACAATGGACTATCAGGTAGCTATTTTAGAATACAAAGTAAATCAGATTTAATCATCTGGAAAAAAGTTAAATGCACAAAATTCACTAGTCCTTTAAAAAAAGAATTACCAATAGAATACCCACACAAACACACACACACACACACACACACACACACACAAATATACACAAAAAATAAGAAAAGTTAGAGGAATAGGCACTAGAGTTTACTTGTTTTGTAGAACAGATTACATAGTATAATGCCTTCCAAATTACGTATTTGTATTGTTATGAATTGTGTATAAGCATATAGTAATTTGATAGCTATAAAATATAAAATAGAATATAAGACATAGCAATGTGATAGACTTCACTGTGTTGTCAAATTGATTAAATGGCATACCACTTGGCTTTGACTTATTTTGATCTTAGCTGTCTCTAGGATGTAGTAAGCCCACAACACATGTTAAGTATTATTATTACCTCACTGTGCACTTTCATTATTATTCTCCCAAACCTGAAATATTTGTGCTCTTTCACATTGCTCAGCTCTTTTCTGGAACTCTCCATACTTCCCCTGCCACACGCTTGCCAAATACTTACATATTTCTAGTCCAATTATCCTGCAAGTTCCTATCTACCCAGTCTTTAGATTATTTCTACCTGTAGATTCAACAGTCCCCCAAATAAATCATGTATAAAGTTTGAGTATTCATCTTGACCCCACATAAATACTCAGTCTCTGGGCTCCTACTTTAGTGCCTGAAACTGTCATCAATCCATTGTAAAAGCCAGAAACTAGAAGACCAACCAATATCTCCCATTGTCTCTTACAAGTGATAATCATGTCCACATGACTTTTCTCCTTTTTCTCTTTCACAGCTCCTGAATCCATCTATCTCTAACTCCACTGTCATTCCTTTGGTGAGAGGTCCTTTGACACCTCTGCAACTACCTCCTATTGGTATCACTGCCCCAGCTTGTACCATTCCAATTCACAATTTATTCAATAAGCATTTGCTGAGCAGAGTTCATAGCCAGTAGGAAAAAAAGTAAGTCTATTATCACAACTTCAATCTTCATCAGTGTTGGTTTTATTAGTCTTATTTTATAAAATGCTACATACACATAGATTATTCATGAATAATTTTTAAGAATACAAACATTTTAATGCCATCATGCTATAGGATGAAAATGATGATGGTGATAGAATGGGGGTTCTTAAAGATATGTAGTAGATGAAAACTAGCTCACAGGAGGACAGGGTGACCTCAGGGACAGTATTCTAGCAGAAGTGACAAATGAGCTAAAGACTAAAGTATGAGTAGGTAGTGGCTGGACCACGAGGAAGTGGAGGAATGTCCCAGGCTAGAAGCACCATCTTCAATGTACAGTCTTCTTAGCATGAAACATTCTACTATGTGGTAGCACTTATTTGCGGTCAGGATGGAAAAAAATAGAGACAGATTCTTATCATCTTCGTAAGGAGACTAGAACCTGTCTTAATACATAATGTGAAGTGGGAAAGTGATACAGAAAGATGATCACCCCAGTTATACTGGTGCCTGTCTTTCCTCTCCAATTAGAATAAAAATTACACCTCTATGTAAGAGTCATCACACATCTCCATTTCTCCTAGTTTTAAAGCCCAAGTATTAGCTGAGACCTGCTAACTTCCTTATTCACATCTCTTGTTATTCACCCAGCCTTTATAGACTCAGATTAAGCAAAATCAGTCTCCTATCCCACAAAAGTACCACCACCCCATCTTGTTTCTGAGGCTTTGCACACTCTGTCCATACTTTGCTACCTAATCCTGGAACACACTTTTGCATTCCTCCACTGTGGTAACAACTTCTAATCATTCAGGTCTCAACTTGAAGTCAACCCCATTATGTGACTTATCTACCCCTATCCAAGTTTGATCCAAGTCCCTGCCATGACCAAAACACTGCATCACGATCCTTACATCTTATCACTGATCATGCTCTGGTGTCATTGCCTGTTTTCTTGGTTTTTAGCCTTGTTCCCTAGGGTTAAGTTCGGTGAAGTTCGAACTTTGTCTTGTAAGGATGTGGAAAACATATGTGAGTCAATAAATAACATCATTTGGTTTACTTGTTCAGAGAATATACCAGGTTTCTTAAAGAATTCAAAAGCTCAAATAAATATATCAAATAAAATATTATAGTAGCAATAATTTAAAACAGATAAGAACTAGCTTTATGAATTTTATGCTAGAAATTGCATTAGTATGAGTTAAGAGACCAGATATTATGTATTTCTTACTTTCTGTTTTATTAGATTAAGTTATTCAAGATTTCTTAACCACTTTTTCTTCACTTGTGAAGCAACAGTATTGTGAAAAGTGATTTTAACATTCCTTTCAAATTTAAAATCCTTTAATCTGATAATAACATTGAATGTAAATACAATTGATGTGAAGTATATATGTTTACCAGGCAATTTAACTAATAATACATTTACTTCCATTCAGTTGTCTAAAATGGAAGTCACACACAAACACACACACACACACACACACACGAAATAGAAAGTAATATAATTATATACATATATATACATCTTTGTAAGCTATTAATGTTTGACTTAATATCTTTCATACTTTCCTGATAAATTGGTTTTGTTTTTGTGATTATGCTACTAAATGGAAAATTTCATTCTTAAATAAAACTGAAGTGGAAAACAATTTGTCTCAACTGTAAGTAGTGCCTCAAAATCCACTCTTAAATCTACTCTTAGTAATTCAATTCTAATCACTACGATTCAACCTTACGCAAAAATTCACTTATCAATTGAATAGCCTTTCCCCTCACTCTGTGTGTTTTATTGGTATCTTTTCATGCATTACTTTCTTTGATTAGAGCAATGTAAAAGCAAGAATGTAGCATTCAAAATGTTAGTATTATACTTCTTCAAATGAATATGCTTTAATGTCAGAACATTGAAACGTGAATATAAACCTAGAATTTCTAGTTTGATATGAACAAAGTAATATTGCCTTTAAATAATACACAAACTGGTGGAGCAAAATTAAAAGCCATTCATCAAAAGAGCATACTGCGTGTCTTAGGAGAGTGGACATTGTGTACCAATTAAAGCAAACATGACTCACATTGAATAGAAATCAATTGATTCTATCTGTGAAATAAGAATGAACCTCCCCTCACTTGTCTTGGGGAATGGAGCCCACAAGGACAACTTGGGAAAAGATGTTCTGTATGTCATATAAGTGTCATAGTAGAGTCCAGAAAAGTTGAGAGTGAGTCCCAAAGAATGTGTGGCCAAGGGAACAGTGGCCACCAGCCTGTGTGCCTGCCCTTCTCCCTTCACTCAGTATCAGCTGGCCTGAGGAAGGAGCTATCAAGGGACCTGAGTACACTGGTGGCCCAGAGATCCAGGGCTGCTCCATGGAAGAATTAAAAACAATCAAGTGGGTGAGGGGCAGAGGAGGCCCTTCTCCCTCTACAGCCAGGCAGTGTATATTCTTTAGGGAAAATAACATAAAGTATGAGCTTTAAGAGTAGTGGGTGTTGGTGCATACTTTCTTCTTCCAATACAGCAATGGGAATTCACAGCACGTCCTCCAGTTGTCAAAGATTCTCCAACGTTTTTAAACCAGAAAACACAAATTCTCAGGTCCAACACACTTTGTTACATGGCACTAGAAGGACAAGAGTGAAGACCTTAAATCTGATCAGCTCCATCTATCAGACATCGTAAACCTTTTATCGTCTGTACAGACACCCACCCGAGCCCTGCAGTATAACGAGACAAGAGCAGCTACGCAGTGCCTGAGAAATCTCTTTGGGTGTGTGAATTCAGTAAACTACATATGATACATGAGAGCAGCAGCTCTAATTTGACTTAAAAGTTTACTGTAGTTCTATGGTATTTTTTCATAGAAAACTATCTAATCCTGCAATTAATTAGAGAACGCTTTTAATTGCTTCTTCCTGTCTTCACTTATTTTTACCTCAAAAAGCACTTAGGTTATTCTGTCTAAGCAGACGTTCTTTTATGCATGTTTTTCTTTATGACACGGTCTACAAGCTCTTGAAGGGCAGTGTTCCTGTCTTTTTCATCTTTAAATCCCTCATAGCCACACAAAAAATAGAACTCCCAAGAGACAAAATTTAATATGTTTGTGCCAAATTGAACTGAATTTAATTTAACCAATCTGAAACAATCTTGCTTTTTATCACCTAGAGAAAAATATTTTTCTTGCAAGCAATCTCTGTGGTTATTATGAATAACCAATGATCAATAGGAGTCTATGAGAGAATATTCATTTAGTGATCATGTTAGGCAGCAATGTGCCCTAAAGACACTGCTGAAAAAACTAGATGTAAAGAACATGACATTTAAGATAAGCATTAATGTGCAAAACATAATTTCCTTAATCTTACTGCATAAGAATAAGCATCCATATAAACGTGAAAATGTTTGTCAATTATATGGGCATTTTATTGACAGAAGATTAAAATGTGAAACAGTCATAAGGTACACTTTATATACACTATACACACTATATATTCAAATAATATTTCTAAATAGCTGTCTAGTCAATATTAATTAAGCAAATATTTGCTAAAGTGATTCAAGTTTATACTTTTTCATACAACCTCATAGAGGTAATGTCTTTAATTCATTTTTATGTATACCTTTTCATTTACATATTTATGTGGTGCTTACAATGCTCAAGGCTTTATAAAATATACTTTAATTTTTTTTATTTTTGAAGTTTACAAAGTGAATTTGCATTCTTTATATATTTCACTCTTATAATAAGCTAATATTTTCCTCTGAGGTAATGACATTTTTTAATTCCCACTTTAGCGATAAGAGTGAGGTCAAGACAGAAGAACATATTCCCATTAGTAATATATCTCTGAATCAAGTCTTCCAACTCTAAAGAATCAGAAGTTGGGGCTGGGGCTGTGGCTTAGTGGTAGAATGTTTGCCTCACATGTGTGAGGCACTGGGTTTAATCCTCAAGCACCACATAAAAATAAAAATGAAGGTATTGTGTCCATCGATAACTAAAAGAATATTAAAAAAAAAAAAGAATCAGAGGTTGGCCAAGGTTCCTTTCTGCTTTACTACATGAACACATCTAGAGGGGATAACTTATTGTCATATTCTTTTGAAAATTTTCCTTGCAAAATTCTTAACATTTAATGAGAGCTCTATGTGGGCAATAATATTTACTGCTGAAATAACATGCTGTTTGGGATTTACTTTAAAACATTTTAAGAGTGAGGATGGTGGGAAGTTTAAAAATAGTTGGGGCCAGGTGTGGTGGCACAAACCTGTAATACCAGTGGCTCAAGAACCTGAAGGAGGATTTCAAGTTCAAAGCCAGCATCATCAACTTAGCAAGACCCTATCTCAAGATAAAAAGCAAAAAGGGGATGTTGCTCAGTGGTTAAGCACCCCTGGGTTCAATCCCT
>JAJEJO010051253.1:17248-44556 GCA_020662805.1 Glaucomys volans
GGAGGAGGAGGAGGAGGAGGAGGAGGAGGAGGAGGAAGGAGGAAGGAAAATGCTAGCAAATGTTGGAACTGGATTATGGATATACAGGACTTCATTATTCTATCTAATATGTGTATGTTTGAAAATCCAGAGAGTAAAAAAGTTAAAGAAAATAAAGATAATTCCTAAAGTGTCACTTGGGAGCACAGATGGCAAATTTTTCAAGTAAATGGTTCTTTCTGATGCTGACAACAGAGTAATCCTGGAGGAAGTCCAGGGCTATAACTCTTAAAGCTTTGGCCCTGGAGAACCACTTCAAATCATCCCCTTTTGATAAATAAAGCAAATTATTTTCAAAAACACTCACTGATTATTCATATTCTCCCATGACCTAACCAAACAAGCCACAGGCAAAGAAATATTTATGCATATAAAACAAAAAGTAAAATTCTTTTTCAGAATGATGAGTGAGAAGATCTATTAGAAGATTTAAAACAGCCACTTGAATGTATTATTCTCTATCTAGCATGGCTTGGCACACTATAAATTTGAGATTTTTGTGAAACTTATGTAATACTTTTTAAAGTAATGCAAGAATAAAACCAAGCATATGAAGATATTTAATATCATAGTGAGGAGAAAACTGAAGAGCTCAATCTTGATAATTATAATGTTGAATGCCTGCTTTACTCTGGGATCCTTATAAGGCAAAACAGGGGAAGAATGAGATAGGAAGTGATTATAATTTCCTTATGTATGCAATACAAGGTAATTGTGACTGCTCAGCATGTTACCTGTGAAGGGAAAGGAATTCTTTTCCTAACCAAGTAAAATTAGAAAAGGGAAATATTAGGCTTGCTTCCACCCATGATGACACAAAAAAAAACACAACACAAGGAATTAAATGTCCTCTGGACAATCTGTTGGCATTGGTCCATTACGGCAATTTGTCCAAGTTCTAAAGAGACACTGACCAGGATTTCTGTAGAGAGTAAACTACCTTCCTTAAATGATTTTATGACCATCACCTTGAGAATTTAATTATTTTCAGTGTCTATCAAAGTAGGCAGGAGTTGAAAAGGCTCAAACAATGAGTTTCTTATTGATTCTGCAATAACTTACGTCACACAAGTATCAGTACATACTGGCAACAATGTGGTGATAAGGGCACACTCATACATTGTTGGTGGGACTGCAAATTAGTACAAACACTCTGGAAAGCAGTAAGGAGATTCCTCAAAAACTAGGAAAGAAACCACCATATGACCTAGCTATCCCACTCCTCAGTATATTTCCAAAGGATTTAAAATCAGCATACTCCAGTGATGAGCCATATCAATGTTTATAGCAGCACAGTTCACAATAGCTAAGCTATGGAAACAACCTAGGTGCCCATCAACAGATGAAAGCATAAAGCAAATGTGATATATATACACAATGTATTATGACTCAGCTATAAAAAATAACTTTATGGCATTTTCTGGTAAATGGATGGAAATAGAGACTATCATACTAAGTGAAATAAGCCAGTCCCAAAAAGTTAAGGCCAAATGTTTTCTCTTATATGCAGAAGTTAATCCAAAATAAGGAAAAGGGGATTTTAAAAAAGAATAGAAGATCAGAGGAGTAGACAAAGGGGAATGAAAGCAAGGGAGGAGGGATGGAATAGGGAAGTCAGGGGAATGAATCTGACCTACCTTTCCTATGGACATATCTGAATATACCACAGTGAATCTCACCAAAATGTATATCCATAAGATATTAATCTTAAAACAATAAGCAGAAATAACCACAGAGTAAGGAAATGGAACAGAGGGTGGGTGGAAGGGAAGAAAAGGGGGAATACTGGGAACTGAAGTAGAACAAATTATATTCCATGCTTTTATAATTATATCATAGTATATTCTATTGTGGCATGTAACTAAACAAAACTGTAAACAAGAATTCACATCTATCTATCCTTAAGTCAGAATTATACCAGACTTGAACAGTGAAGGGAAAACAAATATAAATTGGAATCACATCAGGAAGGACAAAATATGATCCTTATTGATGATTCTATTTGTCTTTATCTACACATGATTACACAAGATGTTGCAAATGATTTTGTCAATGTTTTGAATCAGGCTAACTCAAGGCAGATTTTCTTATATTAGAAAACTCTGGCCTCTCTCTTGAATGTTTTAAGGGAGTAGATTCTACAATTATGCTGTTTGGGTTTGGATTTTTCTTCCACCACTTACTTAGTTTGAATAAATTGCCTAAGCTATCTGAATCTTTATTTTCATATTGGTAAAATGGACATAATTCAACCTACTTTAATAGGATTTTTTCCAAGGTTAAGTGAAGTTACAATTTAAACATCTTAAAATATTTGGTATGTAGTATGCACCCAATAACTGGCAGTTTCTGATATCATGCACAATATAACTATACTCCTTTACAAATTCATTTCTCTTTCTACTTTAAGTTAATGCAGGTTGGTCAAAGGCCAACACTTCCTAGCTTCTGATGCTGAAATTCAATCTTGATTCCCTGAGAGTCAAAGACGCTGTTTGAATAAAGCATAGCACCATTGTTTTTTACTTACCAAGAACCCATCCTACCTCCCTTCTTCACTCCTAAAAGAACTCAGTTTCAAAATTTTTAAATTGTAGTTAACAGCACATACCATAAAATCAACTCACTTAAATTTTAAGTATATAGTACAGTATTGTTAAGTGAATGTACAAGATAGTTCATCAATTCTAGAACGTTTTCATCTGTGTGAGGGAAACTCTACACCCATTCAACAACTCTCTTCTTCAGCTCCTCTCAGTCCCTGGCAGCCACCATCCACTTTAGATTTTTCAGCTTTGTTGAGGTATAATTGACAAATCAAAATTGTTTATATCCAAGGTGTATGACATGATGTTTGATATGCACATACTTCGTGAAATGATTTCTACAATCAAGAAAATTAATATACGTACCACCTCATATACTTAACCTGTATGTTAATATTATTATTTTAATTATTATCACTATACTGTATATTAGGATTCTATAGCTTATTAATATTATAACTGAAAATTTTGTACCTTTTGACTAACATCTTTCCATTTCCCTCAACCACTCTCTCCAAATCCTAGTCACCACCCTTCTACTCTTGTTTCTATGAGTTTGATGTTCTTTGATTCCATGTGTTAATTAGATCATGCAGTATTTCTCTTTCTGTATCTGGCTTATTTCACTTAGCATTGTCTTCTAGGTTCATTTATGTTTTCACAAATGACAGCATTTTCTTCTTTTATATGACTGATAATATTCCATTGTATATATGTATACCACATTTTCTTTATCCATTCATTACTGATAGTCACTAAGGGTGTTTCCACAGCTTTGATATTGCGAATAGCATTGCAATGAACATGGGAATACAGATATCTCCCCTGAGATAGTGTGCATCATTCTTCCTTATGTTTCTGTGAGTTTGACTCCTTCAGAGACCTTATCTGAGTAGAATCACGTAACATTAACCTTCTAGGATTGTCTTATTTCCCTTAGCATAATGTCTTTCCTCCACTGACTAGCATTTATGTTGTTTCTACCTCTTAGTCATTGTGAATAATGTTGGGAGTACAAATATTCTTCAAGAACCGATTTTCAATTATTTTGCATAAACATCCAGAAGTGGCATTGCTGTATTGTATGGTAGTTCTATTTTTAACATTTTGAGGAAACTCCATACTGTTTTCATAGTGGCTGTGCCAGTTTACATCCCCAACAATATGGAATTTCAATATCTCCACCTCATTATTATTATGGTTTAGTTGTAAGCCCCCTCCCCAAAAGTTCATGGGTAAGACAATGCAAGGAAGTTTAAAGGTTAAATGATTGGGTAATCAATGTATTAATCCACTTGAATAGATTAACTAGGTGGTAACTGTAGGCAGGTATCCTCCTCTAATTGTTTTTGTCAGGCCCTTTGGTCACAGTGATTAAAAAAAAAAAGCTGATTAAAATAATTATCAATACTTGTTATTTTCTGTTTTTATTGTTGTTGAGGATGTTATTGTTCTTGTTTGTGAACAATGTCAATATGAAAAAATATGAGGCAATATCTTATTGTGGCTTCAATATGCATTTCCAGATGATTAGTATTGAGCATCTTCTCATGTACATGTTGGTCATTTGTATGTTTTCTTTGGCAAAAAGCCTTTTGCTCATTTTTCAATTGAGTTATTACTTTGGAGTTTTTGTATGTTTCTTTCATGGATTGTTTTGTTATTGTCGTAGGAATTCCATAAATATTAACCCCTTATAATACATGTAATTTGTAAAACTTTTTCCCCATTACTTAGGTAGCCTTTTTACAACTATTTTGCTACTTCATGAATTGTGGGAAATTTCCTAAGTTTTGGGAGAGATGTAAATATCCAGATCTATAAAGCTCAAAACTTCCCAAATGGCTCAACTCAAGGAATTCCTCACCAGTGGACAATATAATCAAAATGTCAAAAATTAAGGACAAAGAAAAATTTGAAAAGCAAAAGGAAAGAAAAGGAAATCTTTACTAGACTATCGACATATTTCTCAGCAATAATCTGCAGGCCAGGAGATGAGATGATATATTCCATCCAAATAATGACAGGAAAAAAAAAACAACCTTTTACCTAAAAATAATACACTAAGAAAAGTGGTCCTTAAAAATGAAGGAGAATTAAGTCTTTCCCAGATAAGCAAAAGCTAAATAAATTCATCATCTCTAGACTGACCTTTTAAGAAATGCTTAAAGGAGTGAACTGACTCAACTCGAAGCAAAACAGAAGTAATTGCTATTATGGAAACACATGAGTATAAACACACTGACAGAGGTAAAATTATAACCAAATTCATTGGTACGTTGGTACATTCATGTACATTCAATGTACATTGGTACATTCATTGGTACATTGTACAATGACGTGTACATTTTTCAAATATGGTCAGAAACAACCATAGCTACGAGTTGTTCAGGAATACACAATACAAAGAGATGTAAATTGTGGCAACAAAACTATTCATTGTGCAGGGAGAGTAAAAGTCTGAAGTAGTTGTGTGCAACTGAAGGCAAATTGTCACTAGCATAAAATAGTCTCTTGTAAGTATACAATGTTTTGTGTAAGCCCCCATGGAAACCACAAAGCAAAAACTTGAAGTCGAAAAACAAATAAGAAAGGAATCAAAGCTCAGCACTATAGAAAATCACCAAACTACAGAGGTAAACAATGAGAGAAGAACAGAATGAAAGAGAGCAAACTAACCAGAAAGTTGCAAACAAAATGGCACTAGTAAGGACTTTCCAATCAGTAGTTCCTCTGATTGCAAATGGATTCAGTTAAAATCCCCATGCAGCTTCTTCATCTGTGATCCACATCAGTGGTGACAGCAGAGGCCTCAGTCACCTATATCACCTGCATGGTAGGGGTTTGGGATCACATTGGTAGCAGGGTGGATAGGGTTCTTGGTAGAGGGGGATTTAGGGGTCATTCTGCTTTCATTTTCCTACAGTGGGAGGACTTGAATGAGGCCATCCCTACTCATTTTGGGTCTGAGATGGACAGCACTGTGTTCCAGGACAGAATATTCAGAGTGCCTGTGGAGCTGGGTTCCACTATCCTGTTAGTGACTGTGAAACCTGTGATGTGAACATGGATTGACTCCCTTTGGCCAGACTGGATGTAGCTCTCCCAGCAAGCTAAAGATTATGACTCTGAAGCACTACCCATTAGTTTGGGTTCTGGGAGCAGGGATGAGATCAGGGTGCACTACTGGGACAACTCCAAGGAAAAATGGATATTCCAAAGAATCAGGCTCTGGGGATCAAGGCATAGTATCACTTTGGGTTTCAATGCCAATGGAACATAGTGACAAATCAGGTACCAGAAAAGAGGTTGCTGTACAGTGGTGACTCTAGACCCTAGTGTGGTGGAACATAGCAGAGGGACCAGGATCTGTGAGGGGCAAGGGGTGCAGTGGCAGTAAGGACTTGGGAATAGGGGAGTGCTGTTGTGATTAGGGATCCAGGAAGTGGAGAGCAGTACAATGTTGGCTTCACTCCCCAGAATTTTAGGGTACTTCAGCACCTCAAACTAAGGGCTGCTCTACATGCAGGGAGGTGAGGCACTGCCACTACTGAGCCCAGAGAACAAGGTGATACAGATTAGCCAAGTCTATGTTTTCCTGAGAGACCAAGTGCCACAGAGGTTGAGGCTGCTCCCCTGCCCAAGTTCCAATTCCTAGAGGCCAAGGCACTGGGTTATTTCAGGTCCTGAAACAGCAAGCCTTCCTTGCTGGTCTCAAAGGGACTGGGCATGTTTTTTGCAGCTACTCCCCTAACCAAACCTCCATTTCTCTCAGGGTAGGTCACCCTACTTGATTCATATACTTAGAAGGTACATTTTCTGCTCTGGCTCTGGTGTAGCTCTGAACAGAACTTCTGGTTCCTCAGCAAGGCAGGGTGCTGAGTGGGTTCAAGTTCTAGGGTTGTGGCTATTCCACTGAGGTGAGTGGTTTAGTAGCATTTGTAGTGGAGGAGATGGAGTGTCTCCAAGGCCACTAATTCCCAGGAGATATGGAGCAGCAGCAGCTCAGTTGGAGGAGGGAGTAGTAATGTGTATGACCATGTTGCTACCATGGCAGAGAGGTAGAGCACGATGGAGAGAAGCAGTGGCTACTGGCACCCAGTCAGGACCAACTCTAGAAATGACTCTGATTTTTTTTTTGGTGTAGCATAATATCAGTATGGACCATATGAGTGTGGAGTACAACATAGACTGTTCTCTGGAGTAATGCATATGATCTGCAGGCAGCTTTCTAGACTGGACTTGGGATCTGAGGAATGCTTCAGGATTCTCCAAAATCGAAGAGTGCAGTTATTTTGTCACTAATGAAGGTTGCTAGGGATCTCCTGCTTATCTTTCCCCTGAAGGGAAGGTCCCACTGGTTCCAAAGTAATCCAGGAGATCATATGCATTATTCCAGAGGCCACAGAACAACAGAGGCAAAGTGCTTCATTTTCATCTCATACAGTCATCTGAGGTTCTGTGTTTCACAGGGTTGCTGACACTTTCTGGTTGTATTCCAACATTGTCCTTTAGTCACTCTGGTCTCAATGCATTGTCTGTCATTGCTTTTACATTATTTTGTGGGGAGAATGAATGCTCAGCACTTCTAGTTGGCCATCTTGCTGGTGTCACCTCTACTTTTCTTTGAAGGACAGGTTTTGCCAGATACAGTCTCCTTGGTTGGCAGTATTTTGTTGTTGTTGTTGTTGAGTTCACTGAATATGTCATCCTACTTCCTTTTGCCCTGCATATTTTCTGCCAAGAAATCTACTGAGAGTCTTTCAGAGGTTTATTTACACATGATGTGTATTTCTTTGCTGCTTTTAAAATTCTTTTTGACTTTTGACAAATCGTTTTTAATGCATTTTGGTGTGAAGTTATTTTGATTTATCTTAGTTGGAGCCTTGGATTTGTGTATTTCTTTTTCCATAGTTGGGAGTCTTTAGTCATTAATTCTGAAGAATCTGAATTTTTCTTCCTCTCTTCTCTTTCTGGAACTTCCATAATACATATATTAGTCTACTTCATGGTGTTACATAAGTCTTTTCTGGTATTTTGGGGTTTTTTAAAAATCCTTTTCCTGCTGACTTCTTTGAGTCTCAGAGGAGACTTTGGACTTGGACTTTTGAGCAATGGTAGAACTGTAGAGACTATGGGAACTCTTGTTAATGGACTGAATGTATTTTTCATTGTGAGATTAGGATGAATATTGGGGGACCAAGAGTGAAATGTTATGATTTCAATCTGGAATATTCCCAAAGTCTTATGTGTTAAAGGCTTGGGGGTCCCAGCTAATGGTGCTTTTGGGAAGGTGGCAGAACCTTTTGAAGGTGGAGCCTAGTTGGAGAAAGTAGGTCTGTGATCGCATATCTTTAGGTATATACAGGGACCCCAGACTCTCTCCCCATCCTATTTCTTGGCCATTACACTCCTACTACCATAATGTTCTGCCTTACCACAGTCACAGAAGTAATGGCACCAGTACCATGTACTGAACTTCTGCAACCATGAGCCAAACTAAATATTTATCCTTTAAGTAGTTTTTCTCGGTTATTTTATCACAGTAACATAAGTCTGACTAATATTGTTAGGGCGGTGCAAGGCGACTGGATGGGGGTAGGGCATCAAGCAACGTGCATGTTTGGAGAAACAATGTATCCTTCCTGCAAACGAAGGAGCTATTCCTGGGCTTCACAGTGACTGAAGGGGGGCAGGGCATCAAGCAGCCTGCGCATGCGCAGAGAAACAATGTACCCTGCGCATGCTGAAGAAGTAACCAATCAGGGGCTGACAAACAACTCCAGCCAATCCCAGGAGGACACGGACTTCTCCAGCTTCCCCTCCCCTACCCGGATTAGAAAAACCCAGCGCATAGAGGCCACGTGGGACTTCTTTGGCCAAGCACCCTGATGGACTGGCGAACCTTGCCCAAGAACGTCCCCAAATAAAGTTCCTTTTTGACTTAACATCTGGCCTGTCTGTTCTCCTGTTACCATCCTCTGATCAGCTTACCCTAACCTGATCTTACATTTGGAGCCAGAAACCCAGGAGGGTCCTCGGACCTCCCCCTTCAGGGGTTGAGGTCCACCCTCTCCCTCTGACAACCAGGAGATTCCTACACTGCTGTTTCTCTACATCCGGCCGACAGAAGTAGGGTAAGTTCCCTTGCCTTTCCTTTGGCCTTCCCGTTGCACTCTCCGTTACTGGTCTGTCCAAAAGTCGCTCGTGCCACAGACCCCCGCTGTTTGGGCCCGGTAGACTGTGGAGACGCCCCTGCCTCTGGCTAGCGCCCCGTTTTTCTGTTCTGGACCCAATGTAAGATCAGGCTGGGGTAAGCTGATCAGACAATGGAAACCAGACAGAAGACAGGCCGATGTAAACAAAAAACAAACTTGATTGCAACTTTATTGTGGCCTCTATGCAGCTGGGTTTTTCTAACCCTGGGGTGGGGGAGGGGAGGCTCGAGAAGTCCGTGTCCTCCTGGGATTGTCTGGAGTTGTTTGTCAGTGCCTGATTTGTTACTTCTTCGGGCATGCGCAGGTTACCTACTCAGGCTGCTTGATGCCCTGCCCCCCTTCAGTCACCCTGAAGCCCAGGAATAGCTCCTTCCTTTGCTCAAAGGATACACTGTTTCTCTGCATGTGCAGGTTGCTGGATGCCCTACCCCCATCCAGTTGCCTTGCACAGTCCTAACATTCTGGCCTTTTTGATGACATAGGGCGCCAAAGTCCATCTGGCTACTTCCTGCTTATTAGGGGGCATCATGGGGAGAGGGCTCCGAAGTAGGGTCGGTGGGGAGGCGGCTGTAGGAGTACAGGAGCATCTGGTTGACAGTGATTTGGGCAACTTCGCTGATTCGGTTGCTGGCAAACCTGAGGAGACATGGAGCGATCATTAATAGGAGTCCTACCACTAATATAGGAGTGAGGATGGGGGCTAGCCAGGTGGCAAGAGTGGAGTTTTGCCATCCTGGCCAGGAACCATCCAACTGCTGCTGTTTAAGTCTTTCACTCAGCTGTCTGAGGGTTTCGACATTCTTTTCCACCAAACCAGTTTCATTGATGTAATAACAACATTCTTCTCTTAGGAAGAGGCATGTGCCCCCGTTGTCTGCTCTCAGGAGATCTAGTGCTCAACGGTTCTGTAAGGAAACTTGGGCAACAGAAGTTATTTGTCTTTGTAACGAGGCCAGGGAGGCAGCAAGATGCCTCTACTGCCTCTTGGAGTTGCTGTTGTAGCTTCTGGGTGGCAGTGACTGCATAATCAAGTACCCCTGCCCCCAACCCAGATGCAGGGAGGGAGGAAGCCAGGGAAAGTCCAAACACCAATGGTAGGAAAGTAGCCCACTTTGTCTTAGAAAGGGAGGTTTGAGCAAGCCAGGCCAGTTCAGCTTCACTGTACAGTGTTAGCTGAGGTGTAGGGACACACCTTAAGATGGCGACCGCAATAACAACAACACCCACGGGGCATAAGCCCCCCTCACCACTGGTACCACCAAGGTGGTGGCCTAGGATTGGCCCATTCGACTTCTGTGAACGTGAGCAGCTCTGGCCACTATTAAATCTTAGGAGACCTTTGTCCTGCAGGCTTTGATGTGTGCTGCATGGGCTGTTTACCTTTAAGGTTATTGGCCCTGCAGGTATCCCCTCTCCTTTCTTTGTTTTTTTCTCACTCACTCGCCCCCTTATATATCTATTCTACTCCCTCATTAAACTGAGATTCTGCTTTGACAGACTCCTGGCTGGTGTGCGTTTTTCAGCCGTCGACACTCACCATCCTGCTTGACCCCCGTGCCCCCCCCCGGCTGGTCCAGGGAGGGCACCCAACCTTTGTTGTTCGGTGCGGAACAACACTGAGGAACCAAAGTAGAGGAGACACAGAAGGTGAAGGACATAATTGGAACTTAAATTTTTCGTCAGGGTGCCATTGCACCTGAAGAAGAATCCCCGGGGAGCAAACATTGAGGAAGAGACCTGAATGGTTTGGCTGCAAGGTAACGAAGTAGAGGAAGTGTAATAGTAAGAAAAGTTCTCTGAAGAGTTATGAAAAAGGGGGACCCGTCCAAAAATGAAAAGGGGGTCTTTTGAGGTGTGGAAGAAGTATTGGGGAGAGTATTAACAGGAACAGTTATTAGGGGAGTTCAGTCCAAACCTGCACAGAGAAAGCAGTCTGAGATGTTGTTGACACGGACAGGTTGATAAGCTGAAGGCCTTGGCGCATCAGGGCAAGCCACGAGAAAGGATGGGCTCCGGGATGGGTAGCTGTATTGAGCTGGTGTTGGAGTTCCTTCTCCTGTTCCTGTATGGTTATCTGAATCTGAGGGAATACCTGTATATAAGTTCTCGAGATTCTGATTGAAGCTGAGGGGAGCTTGGTTAAAGTGGATAGGAACAGGACAGGGACTGTCGAGGACTTTGTTGTTAGGTGCTGTGCTATAGAATCTGTTAGGGCCGTGCAAGGCGACTGGATGGGGGCAGGGCATCAGACAACCTGCAGGTGCGGAGAAACAATGTATCCTTCCTGCAAATGAAGGAGCTGTTCCTGAGCTTCAGGGTGACTAAAGGGGGCAGGGCATCAAGCAGCCTGCGCATGCACAGAGAAACAATGTACCCTGCGCATGCCGAAGAAGTAACCAATCAGGGGCTGACAAACAACTCCAACCAATCCCAGGAGGACGCGGACTTCTCCAGCTTCCCCTCCCCCACCCTGGGGTTAGAAAAACGCAGCCGCATAGAGGCCACGTGCGACTTCTCCGGCCTAGCACCTTGCTGGATGGGGGAACCTCGCCCAAGAGCATCCCCTAATAAAGTTTGTTCTTTGTTTATATCTGGCCTGCCTGCTGTCTGGTTTCCATTGTCTGATCAGCTTACCCTAGCCTGATCTTACATTTGGTGGCAGAAACCCAGGAGGGTCCTCGGACCTCCCCCTTCAGGGGTTGAAGTCCACCCTCTCCCTCTGATGAACCAGGAGATTCCTACACTGCTGTTTCTCTACATCTGGCCGACAGAAGTGGGGTAAGTTCCCTTGCCTTTCCCTTGGCCTTTCCGTTGCACTCTCCGTTACTGGTCTGTCCGAAAGTCGCGCACGCCACAGACCCCTGCTGTTTGGGCCCAGTAGACTGTGGAGACCTCCCAGCCTCCGGCTAGCCCCCCGTTTTTCCGTTCTGGACCCCCGTAGGTCAAGGAGTCCTGACCTCCGGCCCATCCATTTTCTGTTCCTTGGGTGACCACGACCAGAGCCTGGGACGCCTAGTTCTGCTTGTGTTCATCCCCCGGGTGATACTGGAAGGCTATGGGAAATGCTGGGTCATCCCTAGATCCTAAGACTCGGCTGTCTGTACCATAATCTCACCAAATTAGGACTTGCCCAGGACTTATGCCCTAAGCGGCTGGTCTTTTACTCGACTGTGGCCTGGCCCCAGTATGTATTAGACAATGGCTCAAAATGGCCACTAGAGGGAACATTTAATTCTCAAATCCTCACTGATTTGGACAATTTCTGTCACCGAACAGGGAAATGGGTGCAGGTGGCATACGTCCAGGCATTTGGGGATTTATGCTCTTGCCTACCCTTTGTTCTACCTGCTCCACTGCCCAGGTTCTCCTAGCCTGGATGGCCCCAGGCCCCTCCCCCACTGCTGTTCTGTGTCTTCTTCCTCATTTGAAGATCCACCGGAACTGCTCTTGGCTCCACCCACCCATCCTCCCCCTCCTTACTGAGGCCAATTTCCTCTGCTTCTCTTACAGCTCCAGCTTTCCCCCCTTCTCCTCCAGCTCCTCCTCCACCACCCATGCCACTTCCAGGCCCGCCCATTTCCACTCCTCCCCCTCCCACTCCCTCCCTTCTTCTCCCCTGGGGGATTCCTCCTCCTCCCTCCCTCTCTCCTCTCCTGTTAGTGCTCACACATGATCTCATTGGGCCCCTCCCCCACCCAATTCAGAGCTCCTTTGTCCTCTCTGGGAAATAGCAGGTGCGGAGGGGATTGTGTGAGTTCACATCCCGTTTACACTTCATAACCTTTCCCAGATTGAAAAGCACCTGGAGCCTTTCTCTGCTGACTCCTCTACATATATTAAGGAATTTAGATACCTTTCTCAGGCTCATGATCTCACCTGGCATGACGTTTACGTCATTCTTTCTTCTACACTCACCACAGACGAACGGGCCCGCATCCAGCAGGCAGCACAAGATCATGCTGACTAAGTCTGCCTAACGGACATAACCCTACCCACAGGGGTAACAGCCGTCCCAACAACAGAACCTGGGTGGGACTACCAAGAACACCAACAGGGTCGCGGTCATTGTGCCTGTATGATCCAGTACCTCATAGCGGGCATGCAGGCAGTGTCCAACAAAGTGGTTAACTTTGATAAGTTGAGGGAAATTACCCAGGATCCTGATAAAAATCCAGCCTTATTTCTTAACCGCTGTACAGAAGCCCTCACTAGATACACTGAACTGGACTCTGAGTCCCCCTCTGGGGCAACAGTGCTGGCAACACATTTTATCTCTCAGTCGACCCCAGATATAAGAAAAAAGCTCAAATGAGCTGAGGAAGGCCCTCAGACCCCTATCCGAGACCTGGTAAAAATGGCGTTTAAAGTTTATAATACCCAAGAGGAATTGGCCGAATTGGCCAGGCAGGCTCATTTACAGGAAAAGGTGACACTCCAATCCCAAGCCTTGGTAGCTGCCCTGAGGCCCGCGGCTCAGTGAAAATTTCAAAGGGGAACCAGCCATCCTTTCCACCAGGGGCTTGCTTCAAGTGTGGTTGTGAAGGCCACTGGGCCCATCAGTGCCCAAAACCACGACCCCCCTCTAGGCCATGTCCTATCTGCAGACAAGCAGGACGCTGGAAGAGTGACTGCCCGATGGTTGGCCCCTCCCCAGCGCCTCCACGTGGGAGTGTGACCTGTCAGGTGGTCCCTTCACTTGAGCTGTTGGGATTCACGGAAGACTGAAGGAGTCCAGACTCGAAGACCCCCATCACCCTCACCGAGCCCAGGGTAACGCTCCAGGTAGCGGGTAAGTCCATAACTTTCCTTGTGGACACGGGGATACCTATTCTGTTTTGCCTGCCTACTCAGGACCGTTGTTTCCTTCCCAGGTCTCTGTTATGGGTATTGATGGGAAACCCTCCTTCCCAAAAAAGACAGCAAAATTAGCCTGTACCCTAGAGGGACACCCTTTCACACACTTTCCTGGTCAACCCCTCCTGCTCAGTTCCCCTGCTGGGCAGGGACATTCTTCAACTTCTTGGGGCTACCCTACAACTTCTCCCCAGGGATCCTACTGACACCTCCTCCTACCTCTGACCCTTACACTCTCTGGCAGTCCTACACCACCTATTCTACCACTGCCCCCAGACATAGTCGACCCCCAAGTCTGGGACACCTCCAAGCCAATCATAGCTTCCCACCATAAGCCAGTCCTTATTCAACTGAAGCCTCAAACTAAATTTCCTTCTCATTCTCAGTTTCCTATTTCCCATACTTAAAGAGAAGGACTTAAACCCATCATAGACCGGTTGCTTAACCAGAGACTCCTCATCCCTACTGACTCCCCCTGCAACAATACTCCCATTTTGCCAATATGTAAACCCTCAGGGTCCTACCGCTTGGTCCAAGATCTCTGCCTAATTAATGAGGCAGTCATTCCCATCCATCCAGTGGTTCCTAACCCTTATACTCTCCTTTCTCACATTCCCCCTTCTACCTCTCACTTCACAGTCCTGGACCTAAAGGACGCTTTCTTCACAATTCCTCTCCACCCTGATTCTTACTATCTTTTTGCCTTCACATGGGAGGATCCTAGATCCTTTAGGTCTCAACAGCTAACATGGACTGTCTTACCCCATGGCTTCCGAGATAGTCCTCATCTCTTTGGAGAAGCCCTGGCTCAGGATTTGGCTACTTGTGACTTGGGAGATAGTGTTCTTCTGCAATATGTGGATGACCTCCTCTTGTGCAGCTCATCTCTCCAGACCTCCCAGGCTCACGCTGCCCAGCTTCTTAACTTTCTTGGATCCAGGGGCTATAGGATCTCCCCAACCAAAGCTCAACTTTCCACCTCTTCAGTTACATATTTGGGCATACTCCTCACCCCTACATCTAAGAGCCTCACTGCAGACAGAATTCAGGCTCTCCGCGACCTACAGCCACCCGAGACAGCAGATTACATTCTTTTCTTTCTGGGTTTGGCTGACTTCTTCAGGCACTGGGTCCCCAACTTTGCTCTTCTTGCCAAACCCTTATACCAGGCAGCAAAGGAGACCCCTCATGGCCCCCTCACCTCTCCCAACTTAGTAGTTAACTCTTTTTACAAACTCAGGGATGCACTCATATCTTCTCCCCCTCTCTCTCTCCCTAACCCTACCCGTCCTTTCCACCTCTTTACAGATGAAAGACAGGGGATTGCCACTGGCCTCCTTGCTCAATTAACTGGGCCTCTTATAGACCAGTGGCATACCTTTCCAAGCAGTTTGGGCACTGGTGGCAGCAGCTGAGCTAACTAAGGAAGCCCTCATAGAGGCCACATGGGACTTCTCCAGCCCAGCACCCTGATGGACTGGAGAACCTCACCCAAAAGCGTTCCCCAATAAAGTTTCTTTTTTACTTACATCTGGCCTGTCTGTTCTCCTGTTACCATCGTCTGATCAGCTTACCCCAGCCTGATCTTACATATACAGTTTATCATAAGTTAATGCACACTAGTCCAAGTTATCACCTTCATTTTCAACAGCCCCCAATCTGGTTCCCTTTCTTGTTGGTTCTGAGATACAGACAAGAAAGAAACAGTCCCTCAGACTGTTTCCTCAGACAGTCTCTCCAAAAGTCTGAACTCTTCTTTTCCTCTTCAAGGAAAATGGGGTTGAGTATTTCCTCCCAATTTCACCACATTGTGCTAGGGTTGTGGGAACTATGATGAAGGAGTAGCACACTGTCTCTACATGCTTCAGTGCAGCTGGTATCATGATTGCCTGGTGTGCAGGAGTCTTTTAACTGGCATTATGGTTTGTATATGAGGTATTCTCCAAAAGTTTCTATGTTAATGTAAGAATGTTTAGAGGTGAAATGATTAGATTATGAGAACTTATTCAAACCATCATACAGCTTGAATGAACTGACTAGGTGGTGACTGTGGACAGTTGGAGTGTGGCTAGAGAATGTGTGTCATTGGAAACATGCCCTAGAAGGACTCATCTTCTCTGTGGCCCCTTGCCCTTTCTCTCTCTGCTTCCCAGGCACCATCAATGAAGCAGCACTCCTCTATTATCCTCTTCTGCCATGATGTTCTGTCTTAACTTGTGTTCAGAGCGACAGAGTTGACCTGCAATGGGCTAAACCTCTGAAACTGTGAGCCAAGATAAACTTTCCCTCCTCCACATTGTCCTTGTCAGGTATTTTGGTTATAGCAATGAAAAGCTGACTAGTACCACTGGTTTCTGGATATCTCACATAAGGAATTCAAATGTTGAGTCATGTCAACTTGGGGTGAAGAACCTTCTGGAATTTCCTACTTTGCCATCTCATTTTTTCTCATTTATCCACCCTACCCCATTTAGTCTGTGACTCTAAAGGGAAGTGACTTTACTACCAACTCCAGGATGCTGCCAGTCTGCTCTGATGGTCAACCCATCCCTTTGAACAGCTTTGAGATTAGTTATGTTTAGGTTAATAAAATTCAAGGAAAGTGTTATTGTTAGGGGATTCTAGAAAAGTCTGAAAAATTATTTCAAAAGAAACTGAGTTTTTAACAACATATCTGATTCATTGAACTGAATGCTGAAGTCCGTCTTCAGCTTTGGAATTCTTACTATGTGAATTCGTATTGCACAAGTTTGAATCACATATTCTAATACTTGTAGATCAAAGCATATGGGATAAATTAAAAAATAATGTTAATGTCTCTGACATTCAGTTCTCTGATCTGTAGGGTTCCTGTTATGATAAAATGTGACGAATGTTTATAAAACATCTTTAAGAGCATCACACACACTCAGTTCTCAGTAAGTATCCATTTACTCTCCTCCTTTCAGTGTTGAGACTCAGCATTTCTTTCTGCACATACCATTATACTTACCAAGGGAAGTACATTTTGTTTCCCATTTCCTAAGACAGGAACAAATAAATCTCACATAGTTCCCAGAGGGAACACAGAATACAATTCCTCTGCCAGAAAGAATTTTTTTCTTCTTCTTCCAGCAACAAAATTAGTTCAAATCCCTTTTCAATTCCCACCCCTTTACTCTGTCCCTGATTTTTCTTCAATTTTTACATTCACATGCTTGAGAGAACTCTTGTTCATTATTTTATAAAGATTGGTGTACATGAACATATAATTCATGTTACAAGTTTGAGAGTAGAAAGCAGTGTTCCCTCAACAAACTCCACACACTCTATTTATTTATTAATTTTTATATTAGCTGTCTTTAGTTGTACATGACAATAGACTGTATTTCATAGGTAGTCTTTACCTAAAAATAAAGGATAAAATGGACAATGGTGATAGGTGTTGGACTAAACCACAGGGTTTAAGTCAGTCAAAAACATATGTTTAAATCAGTCAAAAATGTATTAGTTCATATAAAATGAATGGAGTTGGAGATCGTCATGTTAAGTGAAATAAGCCAGACTCAGAAAGTCAAGGGCTGCCTCTTTCTATAATGTATGTGTGGAATCTAGGGGGAAAACAACATGAAAGTAAGCTATTAGTGAAGAGAAAAGGAGCAGGGGGACTGGAAAAGAGGAAAAAGGAGGAAATGGGGGTGGGAACAGTCCAAGTGTTACGGGCACCTAATATGCCATGATGAAATCCATTATAGTGTTTAATCAATATGCACTAATATTTTTAGAAAAATTCAGATCATCATTTGTCATTCCAGATAGTGATTTATTTAGTAACCACAACCCTGCAAATTACGGTTTAAGCTTCCATCTTTATTTCATAGAGACCTTGGAGTATCAATCAATCAGATGGATACTAGGTCATGCAATGAGCCAGAATAGATTTAAGGTGATACAATAAAAGCTGAGTGTTTCCTGTCCCCTTGCGGAGAACTTCTGTGAATTTATGAGTACATCATTTATACAACTTGTGAAGTCATGGGAGAAATGACACTGATACAAATAGTGTCTACTCTGTAACATAGAAAGATTTTTAAATTCTCGTTGTTGTCAGACAGTGTTTATAGTACTTTAAAAGTTCCACACAGCCAGTGACAAATTGCAACTGAAGAGATAGGTAGCCCTATTATAAGTGTACTATAGGTCTTTTGCTTTCAGAACACACCATTGAAGCCATTATTTTTCCACCTTACTTACACATTAATGCCCTTCACTTGTAGAGTTAGCTTCCTCCAAGTTATTTTTACTTTCCTACCTACATTTTCTTCTTAAACAAGAGTTACATTACTTTAAGCAGCATCAATGAAAGCAGTTTAGGACTAAAGTGTTTCAAGCTATATTGGTCTTATTACTTTTTAATCCATCAATGTCCATAGCTTTTAGAATTGACCCAAATTCTTCTGAAAAGAAGTACACAAATCTAAAGCAAAAAGATTTGATTCAATAGTACATTGAGGTGGCTATGCCCTGTCTGTAACTATTGATTCCTAATAAGTCACTTTAAAAAGTTTATTATCCAGCTGGGCATGGTGGCACACACCTATTATCCCAGCAGCTCAGGAGGTGGAGGCAGGAGGATTGTGAGTTCAAAACCAGCCTCAGCAAGTTAGCAAGGGCCTAAGCAACTTAGCAAGACCCTGTCTCAAAATAAAATATAAAAAGAGCTGGGAATGTGGCTCAGTGGCTAAGTGCCCCTGTTCACACACACACAAAAGTTCATTAACCTATGAGACTGCTTAATCACAATGCACAGAGGACCATGTACTTAACCTACATGAAAATAGTTTTTCCTGCAGTACACTATTTACTTATATTTGCATCACTTATTTTATTCCATAACATACCTATTTTTTAGATTTCTAATATAAGTATCCAGTTCAGGAGACTAAGGCTATAACATCTTCATCAGTTAAGAATTAATATAGATTCCACTTTTTCTACTACACTGAACTTCTATTGCCCCACCCCTTATTGTGGGTTAAACTTACATATCAGAGAAAACATTCAACCTTTGATTTTGGGGGATTGGCTTATTTCACTTAGTTTGATAGTCTCCATACTCATTTATTTCCTGGAAAATGTCAAAAAGTCACTCTTTTTATGGTTGAGTAATATTCTATTATGTATATATACCATATTTCCCTTATCCATTCATCTGTTATAGGGTACCTAGGTTGGCTCTAGAGATTAGTTATTATGAATTGTGATGCTATAAACATTGATGTGGCTGCATCACTGTAGCATGCAGATTTTAAATCCTTTGGTAATATACCAGAAGCAAAATACTGGATCAAATGGTAGATGATGCCTAGGGTTTTTGTGGAATCTCCATATTACTTTCCAGGGTGATTGCACAAATTTGTAGTCCCACCAACAATGTATTGTGTACCCTTTTCTCACATCTTTGCCAACTTTTATTTTTGCTTGTATTCTTGATAACTGTCATTCTGACTGGAGTGAGATGAAATCTCAGTGTAGTTTTGATTTGCATTTCTCTAATTGCTAGATATGTTGAATATTTTTTATATTTTTGTTGACCATTTGCATTTGTTCTTTTAAGAAGGGTTTGTTTAGTTCCTTTGCCCATTTATTGATTGGCTATTTGTTTTTGTATTGGTGTTAAGTTTTTTGAGTTCTTTATATACTGTTGACATTACTGCGCTGTTTGAGGTGCAAGTGGCAAAGATTTTCTCCCATTCTGTAGGTTCTCCCTCTTACACTATTGATGTTTCCTTTGTTGTGAGGAAGTTTTTAATTTTATGCCATCCCATTTATTGATGGGAAAAGGAAAGATAGTGGAATGAATCAGACATCACTTTCCTATGTACTCGTATGAATATGCCACAATGAATCTCACCATCATGTACATCCACAAGAAATTACTTTCAAAAATTAACTATAGGTAAGTGTCAGAAAGACCAATAGAGAGAATGGAGAAAGGGGTAGGGAGAGGGAAGGGGAAGGAGAGGTCCTGGGGTCTGAATTAGAACAAGATATATTCCATGTTTGAATGATTATGTCAAAATGGATTCTACTATCTTGTATAACTAAAAAGAGCAAATAAAAAATTTTAAAAGGAAAAAAGAATTAATATAGATTAAACCATTTTATATCAATTTCAAGTATTTATTGAATACTTTACTATCAGGTTAAATTGAGAAAAGAGTAAAATTATAAGGCAAAGTTTCTATTTTAGGATTCAGTAGTGAAAAGAGACTAGAAGTTGTAGATGCACACACGATTATTAACTATCTAGAGCTATAGTTACATATAGCTATATTAGTTATATATTATAGTTATACAATTACATAGTCATAGTATATAACATAATTTTAATATACATCTAACATACACATCATATATATTATATTTATATACATTCATTTTGTTTATATATAACATTTTATATACATGAAACACATATATACAATATATTTTATATTGGATATAATAGTAAAACTATGTATAAAGTGCCAAAATCTAGTAGTTTTATTCACTTACTCAACAGACATTTTTGGAGTAGAACAGAGGTTGGTGAACTTTTCCTGTATACTTTTTAGGTTTTGTGGGTCATATGGTCTTTGGAACACTTCTACTCTGCAGTTGTACAATGTGAAAATGATTGAGAGAGGCTTTGTCTCCAATAAAACAGAAGCTCTTCCTGTAACCTCAAGGCTCTATAGGACATCACTTCTTGTTTGATTACTGTTGTCATCAAACCCTTGCTGCCCACAAGCACAGTGACTCCTTGCTTATGGCAGTCACAACTGGTCTGAGGATTTATTTCTACTTAGAATTTCCTTTCCCAAGTTATTTTCATGACTTCTTTCCTTGCTTCCTTCAAATTGTTACTCAAACATCACCTTCTGAGTGAGGTCTTTCTTACCATGTTGTTTCATATCATGGTAGATGACACCGAGAATTGCTGTCACCTTTCTCCATGGCATTGATGAATCCCAGTGGCTAAGAACAGAGACCCTGGAGCAGAAATGTCTGGGTTTCCTTCTTGTTCTTTTATTTACTGGTTATATGACTTTAGGCCAATTATTTAATCTCTCTGTGGCTCATTTCCCTTTACTGATAAAATGGGCATACTGATAGCATATGCCTTATGGGGCTGGTCTCAAGGAACCATGCATAAAACGTTTAAGGAGATTAATTACTAGAGATTAAAGAGTCTCATAGGATTGGTAACTGCTGTTATTACTAACTTGTCTGCTAGTAATAGTAATAGTATTTAGTAACTCTCTCCCTACAGGAAAATATAAACTCCACAAAGGAGGGATTTGTGTCTTCTCAGGTCATCCTTGCCTGCTCAGAGCAGTGACTATCATATGGAAGGAGCCAAATTAATATTGAGTGGAGTGAAAGTTCTGGAACAATGGAGGTATAAAAAAGAAACAATCCAGGAGAAGTCAGGAAAGCAGACAAAGAAGAGAAAATATGAAAAACAGAAAACACAAAGTAAGTTGCTGAAATAATTGCATATCATTAATCATTAATCATAATCATTAACTCTGATACATGAAAATAGATTAAACCTATCTTAAAAATCAGACTACTGTGTTAGAATCTTTAAAGAAATCTGGCTCTTGTGCTGCTGATGAGAGATACTTTTTGAATGTGCATACATACACACACACACACACCCCAAATGTAAAATGATGGAAGCTGAGAAATCCTGCAAAAACTAACCAAAAGAAAGTTGAGACAGAACATTAACTTTAGACAAAATATAAGTTAAGGCAAAATCCATTAAAGAAGATAAAGAAATAAAAACAAAAGTGTAATTCTTCAAAAAATACGACAATGATGAACTTAAAAGTACCTAAGGCATTTATGCAAATAGCAAAAAGACATACTTTATTTTAAAAATCACAAGATGAGAAATAAATTTAAATGTAAAAATATATCCTCCTATGCCATATGTGTAAAATACGTATGTAAGTTAATATTTGCCTTAAAAAAATAAACTAGAGACAGTCATCAAATATTTAAAGTAGTGATCTCCAAGTGGTAGAATTCAAGGTGTTTTAATTTTTAAATGGACTTCTCTTTGTAAAATTTCTTTTTCTTTATTTTACCTAATAGAAATTACCAAAATATTTAAAACTAGGAAAATAAATGATGTATAATTGAAAGGTTCACCTGCAAACCATAGAAGTTTATCCTTAAGTAGATATGCTTCATCATATTAGTGTTGATTTTTCTTTTTGTTGGAAAGAACTACTCATTAGAATGATTGTTAAACTACTATCACCAGTTAAATTTTGGTCACATGCAGATGTTTCTATTTCTTGAGGCCTCTAAATTTAGTTCTGTACAGTAATTTTAGCCATCTTCACAAAGTAGAAATTTTAATGTATTTATAGTAATATTCATTCACATGTCTGGTTTTCCTCCAGGGTAGCCTTAGTCTACACCACTACCCACCAACTTCAGGCTTTCAGCTTTGGAGTTACACCTCATGATGATGAGGACATGTCATTTATTTCTTCACACATATATTTCACACATTTGGAATAGCATGAGGACCCCCTGCTGTCATTGTCACTAGTGTAGAATGTTTTGCATGGTGCCACAAGACATCCCTTCTCAGAGATGGATTTCAGTTGTTATCTTTTAAAGATTTAAGCATAAATGTCTGACTGATTTTTAAAACTGCTTGCAAATGTCATTCTATTGTAATACAAAAGAGATTTTCTACCCCCATCTGGGTTACTGTTTCTCTGTTCTCTGTTTCTGTTTCCCTGTTTCCTTCTCTCTCTCTCTCTCTCTCTCTCTCTCTCTCTCTCTCTCTCTCTCTCATTTCTGTTCTCAAATCTTGGGTTACACTTGTACTCAGAGAAGGGAAAAAGCTTGAAATTGGAGGTAAAGTTTGAAATTTAATTTAGGCTGTACTTTGTTTTAATATCTGAAAATAACTAAAAAGTCATGAATTCTCTCCAAAATACTGAGAAAAGATAGAGAGATGGGTCTTAGAAGTGAGTAGTGGTGTTTCATCCTCATACCCTACTTAGTTCAGTCTGTTTAAGGAACCAGTTGAAATTCACTCTGAGGTACTGGAGGCATCCCTCAGTAGTAGAGTGCATGCTTAGCATGCATGAGGTCCTTGGGTTCAATCCTTAGCACCGGAAAAAAAAAATCATTTCTGAAGTCTGGATTATCCATCAGCAGCCCCGTCCAGCCATGTTCGCTGTGCCCCATGGGTCTCAGTTTCACTAGCGCTTCCACATGGATATGCGTCCTGTAGGACTTCCCTGTCGTCTTAAAGTATCTAATCCCTATCCTCTATAAACAGTGTTTCAAAGACCCACAGGAGACAGGTGCAATCTGTAATTCCTATTAGCTTATACTGGCAGGTAGGCATCCTGTAGGAATGCCTGCCAGTTATCTGACCTCAGAAAAAGATGACTTTTGAAATACATAGCTTAGAAGTTTCCCACATATACAGTTAGCATGATTAATGAAATTAAATATATTTACAAAAGGAAATAAATGAAGATTATTTTCCTAAATAAAAGATGGTCCTTCATCTCAGAAAATCATATCTGTATTTTTTTAACACACCTACTTTGCAATGCATTAAAATAATTTATCATTTCACTCATCTGTCAAGAAAGAAAGAAGGTCCATTTTCCCTCAAACTTTACACTTTCAACAAACATTACAACTGATTAACATTGAGATGTTAAGAACTTGATTTGCCTCTTGAATTCAATGAAAGAACACGTAAAGAGCAATGTTATAAGTGTGTATGATAAGTGTCACAGGAGCCTGCATGGTGTGGGGGCAGGTTGCTCTGCCCAGGAGAGGCTAGCCTCAAGTTGTTAGGACTTGCGAGATTACTAGTTGCACTTACAGGGATTAGAACCTTAAATACATTACAACACATATAACAGAGGTTTCATTACTAATGGCCCAAAGTTGGTCAGTATTTACCAACCACTAATTATGGAGGATTTCAGCCCCCGTGCAAAATGCCCCTGAACCTCAGCTACCCCCGTTTCCCAGAGTATCCCACATGTTCCCACCACCATCAGATTTCTCTCACAAAATGTCTACTGGGAACAACTAATTCATCAGGAATCAACTGTCTCCACCGGTGGATGATAGGAGCTGGATGGCAGTCTACAAAATGCCAGTGTTCCTCAGTGATCAGATGTTGACTGGAGAAGAATTCTTAAGTTGCTTACTAGGTCAGTCCTCCCTGTATTATTCCTCTTGCTCTTACAGTGGATCACCACACATGGAAATGGACTTGCACAACATCGCCCCACCAACCCTTAAGAAATGTTGTCATGTATCTGCTCCCTAGACATGAATACAGTTTGGACTCAAGCTGGAATTCTCTATTAGTCAAAAATCAATGCCACACTGTTATTCAAACTATTTTTTAACAAAAGTTTTACTTGAAAGTAGTGCAATGTAAACAATGGACCATTTACATGTGTGTGTGTCTGTGTGTGTGTGTGTGCTTGTACACCTACGAATTCTTATACTCCTGGATGATACAACATGCAATTATGATTCTTAAATTTTTATTTTTCTGGAAATTGTGTCAATGATCTTTTCAAAAAACACAAACAACACATATTCTTTGAACATTACCAAAGACAAACACTTTGCATTTCCCAGCTCTTATGAATAGCAAGTGACAGATTTCATTTCAAAACCTCCCACTCTACAGTTGTATTACAAACACTAAAATGTCATTATGGGCTGTCCCAGGTTACAGAAGGATGGAAAGTCATGAAATTACCATGTAACTATAAATGGGTTATGTTTGGAAATGCAGAGAGTATATGGTTAAAAATATTCCAAAATGAAAACCTAGATATATGCCCTTTCAAAGTACATGTTCATCCAGGCACAGTGGCATACACCTGTAATACTAACTACTCACAGGCTAAGGTAGGAGGATCGCAAGTTAGAGGCCAGCCTGGGCAACTTAATGAGACTCTGTCTCAATATAAAAAACAAAATGGGCTGGGGATGTATTTGGTGGTCAAGAACCTCTGAGTTCAATACCAAGTATGGTCAAAGAAAAAAAAAAGTACATGTCCAGTGATATCCATATTATAAAAGCAAAACTTGAATTTTTGATTAATATTCAACCTTTGACAGTTGGTTTTATTGCTCAGCATTGATTTTGATATTTTAAATAAAAAAAATTTTCTGTCTTCCTACCTATTTTGTTACCAAATCACCTACAATAAATCTGAGTGCCATAAATTTTTGTCATAATTTTCATAACTAAGTACATTTATGTACACATGCATGTACAACATGTTATGCAGAAAACACTAATTTACAAGTGTAAATTGTGAGGAATAGCGAAGGAAAAAATAACATTTAAAAAATCTATTTGACAAGACTAAAGGTACAATCAATGAACGGTCTCATTTAATTGCCATAGTCTATTAAGATTATTTACATGTACTGTACTTGCTAATGAGGAAAACTAAATTCAGAGAGGTAAATTGAAAAAGTGTACATATTAGATAAATACAAAAATGGGATTCAAGTCTAAGTCCAACACCAAAGTCCTTATCCTTTAAATTGTTCAATAATTTCTGTTTTGTGCTTACATTAAAATACACTATGAAATGTGTGTGCTGAATACATTTATCTTTTAAAGATATGGCAATCAAAATAGAAGGTATATCAGTGGAGTAGAAGAAAGGGACTGATAGGAAAGGAGGAGGGAAGGGAAAGAGGAAGTACTAGGGACTGAAATGGAACAAATTATATTCCATGCATATATTCTTACATCAAAATGAACTCCTCTATTATGCATGACTATAATGCACTAATAAAAACATCAAAAAATAAAGAGATTTTAAACATCAGATGTTTACATGTACATAAACTACATGATTGCAAACATTGAAATCATCAAATAGACTCATCCAAAACACAAGTCATACCAACCACCAGACTTTACCAATGGTTAACAAAAGATGTGACAAGTAGCAGCTTGTCTAAACTCAGTGTAGCAGTCTTTGAATTGTGAGACACAAATTTCTAAAGCTATTTCTTGCATTGGTATATGTTGTGTTTTCATGATCATGAGTCTGATGGGAGCAAATTCAATTTTTAAAGATTATATGAGGGATCTGTGCATCTTAGGTATCTTGCTAGTTGCCTACCTCCATTATTGTTGTATGACTGATCTGCATCATTCAGTGCATCTACAGATGAACATGTATTGCAAGTTTGTTTACGTAAATAGCTTGAACAACCAGATATTTATGTCTCTAAATGCACTCTTAGGTCATTAGAATTTAACAACAGGTGCAAGAACTTCATTTATCTTCTAGCTAATAAATTCCTTAGTCAATATTAGCAAGAACTTCAAGTTGGAGTCAAGTTGGTATCAAATGTTTTTGAAGAAGAAAGAATGTATAAGATATAAGGATTCCATATTAACTCTTTCTCTCTGACCAACCTTACTGTGTAAAGATTAACTTTAATTCTTACCAAGATCTTGAAAAACAGAAAGACACACTCAATTATCTGACAGAAAACAGTGGGTAGTTAGGATTATCCATATAATGCATATGTAGATTTATAGCAAGGGAATATATTTACATATCACTTTTAGTGTAATAAGGCTCTTTAGGAATTAAGATGTTAAGTTGCTGATTACTGTTTTAATGCGACTGGGACAGAGCTTATGAGAGTCTGCCTAGAGGAAATAAGAGGGCCTGGAAAGGCTCTCAAAAACATTCTTCCCTCTCAGTTAGGCCAATTAAAGATTAATGAGTTTTCAAGACCTCTCTTTGGACTATCAATCATTCACACCTCAGCATGAATTAATCAACTAATTTTCATGATTCTTGCTATACATGAACAGATGTGTTAGAAAAGGAATGGTGTATGTAAGCTAGAAGGAATGGTGGCGGGGGGTGGTAGGGGTGGTGGAGAAAGTCCATAGGGTCTCAGAGTGGGCAAGAAGGACAGGGATGAATTTGGAGATAGAAAAATTAGCAAAGTGGCCATAAGAATAAGAAAGATAAAAGGATCTGGGAAAACATCCAGCCCTAATCGAGCTTCTTAGTACCTTTGGCAAAGACAAAATATGGTGGTGGCCTCCAGGATCCACCAGTGAATCAGCATCTGGACCATCAGGAGGTGTTGGTTCTTTCAGACATCATTCTTCACTCCACCTAAATTTATCTTTTCATTTTAGGACCAATAGCTTTAAAAGTTAATATCTATGTAATGAAATAAAGCCATTAAATTTTCCCTTAATGCTCACTGTAATTCAAAAATGCAGAAAATACATTATTCATTAGTAGTCAATAAGAGAAGTCTACTTTAGTGAAAATGTAGTTCAGATTGGGGGAGATTTTGTGCCCAAACCTGAAACAGAATGCTCTGAACAAAAAAAAACAAAAACAAAAACAAACAAAAAACAAAAAACCGAGCAGAGTAAATGAAAGAAATCATGGATATTAAATATATGCTTATTGAAATAAAAAGTAAACTATAATTAGATAATAAAACACAATTGTAAAGAAATGAAAATGTAAGCGAGAAGGAAAGAGCAAAACCCTGGGAAGAACTATTCAGGCTATCAAACCTATAATTAATAAAAATTCTAAAGAGA
>JAJEJO010051253.1:44566-54845 GCA_020662805.1 Glaucomys volans
AACTATTCAGGCTATCAAACCTATAATTAATAAAAATTCTAAAGAGAATGAAAATAAAGGGAGGAAATAAGTATTCAAGCAATAAAATTGCATACCCCAGAGCAGAAGGTCACAAAACCCTAGATTCAATGGCATTGAACAAAAAACAAAACAAAACACAACAAAAACACAAAGGCCACATTAAGAAATGCTAGCCCTCAAAAAATTCTATGCAAAAATTCTCATCATTACAATCTGGTAGATAGAAGCAATCCCTTCTAAGTTCTGAGGAAAAACTTTTTCATCCTATGAGTCCATAACTAGACAATTATTCATATTTGAAAGGTAAAAATGAGACATTTTCACACATAGAAGGGCCAAAAAAATGTACCTCCACCCAATTTTCCTCCAGACACTACTTAAGACAGCATGCTTAACCAAGGTCTTGGTCAAGAAAAAGTGGAGCAGACACTTCTACAAAGTCCAATCTCTCCCTTCTTCCCAATTTTTTCACAGGTGATCTGGAAATAGTAGACCTAGCTCCTGATTTGTGGGCAAATTTTGATTATTTAAGCCAATCACAGTAATTCCATTGCCCCTGACAATATTCAGTTGAGGACTGAGAAAAGAACAGTAATCAGTAATCAGAAGAATGGCTTCTAGGGAAGATGTTGCTATTCCTAACCTAGAGAAATAAGAAAGAGACGATATTCTCCTGCTGGGCTGTGAACCTAGAGTTGTGGAGGTCCTATTTTCACACTGAAGGCTGAAAGACAATTGTACAGAGGATATGCAGAGAACAGCAGAGCGGAAAGTAATTACACACTTGCTGTAAACTCCTTTTCTTCATTAACGTTACCATGCTTTATTGTCTTCATTTTGCTCATTAACATTTGAATTTTCACATTAATTCTTTTACATGCTGATCTCTCTCCTCAGTGGACCATATGCTCTTTGAGAACAGAGACCTTATCCTTCTCATTAATTTCTCCTATCCCCATGACTTGGCTTATTATATGCCCTCAGTGAATTTTTCTTTAATGAATAAATAAGAAAGGGTGGAGAGATGGTGCAAATAAGCCAGCGTAGTGAGAAATATAAGGCATAAAACTGAGAGAGTAAACCTATCAATATGAGCATATTATTTAGAGACGTAAGGACAGCCAGAGAAGAAACAGTAAAGTGATTTAAAAGTGCTTAAGTTATCTCTTGGGAGACAGTATTAGCATTCAAATATAAATTTTCTACAGTGTTTCAGACTGTATTTATAATCATCTTTTTCTGTTTTCTCTGTATTGATATTGAACATCCTCAATCCTTTTTTTCACCATTTACTCTTGTCTTCCTGGTGCACCCATACTGAGGCTGAAGTTCTCAAATCCAGGAACATCGTACAACACTTCATTTCACATATGAGTGAATGGTAGTATTTGGATACATCATTTTCCTGCAGACAATGCCATTACTGTTATTTGATGCCTTTAATCTTTTTCTTAGGACTGAAGAACTGAGATCTGAAACTGACTGACCTACTAGAATGGTGGCCTACTCTTAACTTCCAACTAAGAGCTCAATCTCCAAATTAAACTTAATATAGAAGACAGGAACTTTAAAGAAAAAGGCTTTTATTGATAAGCACACTAGTGTCCCTTACCTATCTGCAGAGAAAAATACTAATTTTGCAGAGCTCATGAAAGGATAACATTTTTTTTTTTTTCAAGTGTCTAAATTTTATTCTGAGGAGTTTTCAAAACATGAGGAAAATAAAATAATTGTATATTATAAATTCAATAAAGTAAACATTAACTGATCACCTGAATCAAAACCATTGCATTTTAAAATTATTGTCTCCATAGCCTGATCAACTTATATCATCCATTGTATTTCAGATTATTGATCTAGCAATACGTCTGAGGTGAAAGATACTTAGAATTTTAAAATGGATAATTCATTAGTCTACTTAATTAAGGCAAAATTTAATTAGGCAAACATCAAAAAGTTTGATCTGCATTTCACATATATTTTAATTATAGAATATAAATTTTATGTTTAAGATAATAAAAATTGGCAAGAGAGAGAGTTTTTAAAAAACTGATTTACAGAGCAAAATAAATTAGTATTTCAAAATCTACCATCAGAATACTATCCATGTTAGCTTTAAAAATCTTGAGAGATGTAAAGGTCAATCCATTTCTTACATTTACTTTAAGCTTTGTGCATTGAGAACATTCTTAAACTTTCTGAAAAACATAATTGAATTGAATAATTAGAAGAGAATACTTATTCTAACACTTGATAAACTGATAAACTGAATTGACGAAGATAAATCTTGATTACCCTCTGCATAGCAGTTACTGATTTAAGAATTCATTTTTAATTAAAATGAACTTTGAATTGAATACACTATTAAAAATATATTGTACTTCAGACAGAGTAGAAAGAATCCTGATTTACTCTAAATATTTATTCTAGTCAAAGTGAGAATATATTTTTCCTTTGACTTGAATTTTATGGTTCCTGAAAAAGTAACAAGGATTCACTTAGTGTTTAAAAATAAGGCCTGAAGGAAAATATCTACTTTTTTTTTTTTTTTTTATACTGTGGATCAAACCCAGGGCCTCAGGCAGGGTAGCCAAGTGCTCTACCACATTGTCAGGCATTTTTAAAATTTTGTTTTGAGACAAGGTCTAGTTGCCCAGGAGGATGTTGAGTTTGAGATCCTTCTGCCTCAGACTTCTGAGTAGCTGGGATTATAGGTGTACAGTGCCACACTCAGTGGGACAATACATACTTTTTTATTAAGTTATCCTACTCCTCAGTTTATACTCAAAGAACTTAAAATTAGCATACTACAGTAACACAGCCACATCAGTGTTTATAGCAGCTCAATTCACAATAGCTAGATTGTGGAACCAACCGAGATGACCTTCAACAGATAAGTGGATAAAGAAACTGTGGTTATATACACAATGGAATATTATTCAGCCATAAAGAAGAATAATATTATGGCATTTTCAGATAAATGGATGGAATTGGAGAATAGCATGCTAAGTGAAATAAGCCAATCCCAAAAAACCAAAGGCCAAATATTTTCCCTGCTAAGTAAATGATGATATGTAATGGGGGTGTGGGGTGGGCGATGAGAGAAGAATGGAGGAAGTTTAGATTCCTAAAATCTAAAGTAGAGGGAAATGAGAGGGGGATATGAAAAATGGTGGAATCAGACAGACATCATTACCCTATGTACATGTATGATTACATGAATGGTGTGAATCTACATTGTGCACAACCATAGAAACAGAAAGATGTACTCCATGTGTGTACAATGAATCAAAATGCAGTCTGTAAAAATGAAAAATATTTTTAAAAAAATTAAAAAAAGAAGAAGAAATACTTTAAGTGATACTAAATCTAAATTAAATTACCTTTGGGTTTTAATTTTATCCTAGGCCTAAAGGAAATATTGCAGAAGGAATTTCCCTTTAATTTTATAATATAGGCAAATTTAAGACATTTTTTCAGAATGTCATTTACTATATATTTATACCTATTTTTCTAATGTCTCTTATATTGCAACCCTTGATCTTATAAAACAATAGCATTTTCTACCAAATTGGATATTCTATGCCTTAACTTTAAAATGTTTCATATGAATTTTCTGACTTAACACTCAGTAGAGAAAATGACTTGTAAGACAAAAACCTTTGATGAACTGTGTAGGCACCAATTTTTTTATGCTTAATAACAATAATACACATTACACTCACCAGCAAAACAACTTTTCCATGTAAGACTGATATATAGTGGGTGGAGAAGGGTATAAAAATATGAAAATAATCAAAGGGGAAGCAGAAATGATAATATTTCAAGCTTTTTTAAAATTGGCATCAAAATTTAAGTAGTAGTTAATTCTTTCTAAAACCTAGGTTTAGGGACTTTTATTTCTAGCAACATACGGGAACGGGTACCTATTTCACCCATGTTATAAGTATCATCTCTCAAACATGTTCATTTGTTTTTATGTAAGAAATAATTTGTACATCAGTTCCTTCACTGAGACTAGAAAATAGGGGACAAAGTCAAGGGCATATTCAAGATGAAAAGTCTAAAAAGAGACCCTCATAAAATTGGAAACTTAAGGGAATCAAGCTTCAGTATAAGGATTAGTTAAATATAAGTCTCTCTGAATCTTGGTAAGGACAATCACCTGTTCTAAAACTCGCACTGAAATTGAAGAAAGCAAAGGGACATTAAAAACTAAGAAAACAACAACAACAAAAACACATGCTTAGAACAAGATGGAAGATTTGCTCTATGGGCTAATTCTTGTTTTAAGCTTATCTATTTGTTCTAATATCAAACGTAACCTAGATCAACCACAGGTATTACTTATATTTGGTTTTCTTGATGCTTTAGAACTTTCTGATCATTAGGTACATTTTCTTCCTTTAAAAATATTTCAGGGTATTTTGCCCTCGCTTGCCTGGCCAGCCCATCTGGCACCCATTAGCTCCTGGGGCCCACCTCAGTCAGCACTAGCCAGTCCCAGCACCAGCCTGGTCCTCAACTCCCTCCCTCCCCAGCCTGCTGGTCCCACCAGGTCCAGCATCAGTTCTCCATGAAATAGGGCCCTCCTGCTCACCAAGCCCCAGTCTCTCAATGGGTCCCTGGTCCCCAACCCAGTCCTTCACTCACACTTTGGGGACAGCCCACAGGTCCCTGCACCCACCCACTGGTTCTGGCAACCAATATTAATCTGCCCCATGCAGAACAGCTGGGCCCCTGACATGACCCACTTGCACTACTCACCACTTACCCATCAAACCCGTCTGTCTAGTGAGCAGTTTCACAGGTGCAGGCAGATCCCAGAGTCCCCTGCAGGTTCTGACACCTGGTCTTGATCTGCCTTGTGCAGAAGAGCTGACAAACCCACCTAACTGCTGAGAACGGAAGCTGAGAAATATTGAACTCCACTGGTAAATATTGCTTAATTTTTCATCAAGATCTTTTATTTTCCCCTTTTTTTCCCTTTTTTTTCTCACATTTCTGTTGTTTTTGAAACCAAGTATTTTTCATGCATCAGTTTATTGAGGACTGGGATGTCTGAATAGTATTTTTCAGTTTGGTTTTGCATTCTTTTATTTGTACCTTTTCATATTTTTAACTTTAAAAAAATTGTTTTATATGGCTTTTTCACTTATCTGTTTCCCTTGATTCACTTTCTCTCTTCTCCTCCTAAAAAGCAACCTCAAGTATTCCCTTATTCCTCTTCCTAGAATTTTTTTACTTCTCTCCTCCTTTCTCATAAACATCACAGCACCTTTCCTGACCTTTGTCCACCATCTTAAACTGGGTACCCTTTTACAAATGTACTGTGTTTATTGTAGGCAATAACTGAACACATCATTTCTGTTTATTGCAACAAAACTATAGATATCATAGTAGGGGTTATTTAGATTAAAGCTGTATGTTGTTTGCATTGTTTGCTGTTATTGTTTGTATCCCCCTTAAAGGCAAGGTACTGAAGACCTCAGGGACACTCTAAGTCTACAGGATAGAAACTGTACTGCCTCAGATCCACACTGCTAGATGGGTAGACACACAAAAAGCATGAAGAAACAAGAGAACAAATCACCTCAAACAAACCAGCATGCACCAACAATAGAATCCAATGACACCATAGTGGAAGAAATGTCAGAGAAGGAGTTTAGAATGTCCATAGTTAAACTGCTCCATGAGGTAAAGGATGATATAAGGAGTGAAATCAAAGATAAAATTCAGAAGGTGAAAGATCACTTCAATAAAAAGAGATTCTGAAAAGAAAATAAGAAAAAAGTTCTTGAAATGAAGGAATCAATAAACCAAATTAAAATTAAATTGAAAGCATGACCAACAGACTACACCACTTGGAAGACAGATCCTCAGAAAATGAAGGTAAAATATATAATCTTGAAAAAGTTGACCACACAAAGAAGATGTTGAGAAACGATGAACGGAGGACCAGCTGTTCGAACTTGCCCCCAGGCCTGAGCACAGGCCTGCCCCAGGCATACCCAGCTGGGTGGAGCCCAGAGGAACCAGCCACCCAGACTTTCCCCAAGACCAAGCACAGGTCTGCCATGGACAGACCGAGCTGTGAACACAGGCCCCCCTGAGACACCAGGCCCACCATCTCCAGCAGTAAGCACAGGCCTGCACCCTGCCCTGGTCTAGTGCCCAGGCCTGCACCCACACTGCGACTGGCCATCTATAAACACCAGGTTGCCTTTCCCCACAAGCATTGATTATTCCAGACCTGGAGGCAGTGGGACAGCACCCTTCTTGGAACACCACATTATCAAGCATCTCTTAGGCAACAGACTACTGAAAAATAGGTGGTTTGAACAGTACAGTATAATTTTATTGCAGAACTTTTTTTAAATAGTAGTACTATTATGATAATTCCTAGTATACCTACTATATTCCCACTTTTTTCTTTTATTAATGTTCTTTTCACTCTATCATTTTCTTATTTATTTGTTTCCTTGGAGACTCTCTCTTTTCTCATGCTGACAACCTATTTCTTTTAATCCCACTTTCACTATTCCTATGACATATTATCTCTATAGACTCACTTCCTATCTCATTAACGTTATATTCTACACCCTTCCTCATCCTTTTTCCACCATTTGAAATGGTGATCCTTATTGCAAACCCATTGGTTATGCTATAGATAATAATGTGAACTCATCTCTGTATATTATGACAACAGTTAATATCTAAATAGGGTTTATATGGATTAAGGATGCATATTTTTATATGGTGTGTTGCTAATATTAATCTCTTCAAGGTGAGTATTGAAAATTTGCAGAGACATGATAAATCTTTAAAGGGAAACTACAATACCTCTGATTTGCACTGCTAGAGGGGAAGATACATGAGCAACATGAGAAAACAAGGGAAGAAAGTGTCCCAAACAAACCTAGATGTTATAGCAATAGAACCCAATGGCAATACGGTAGAAGGAATGTCAGAAAGGGAGTTCAGAATGTACATAATTAAAATGATCTGAGAAGCAAAGGATGTGATGAGAGAGCAAATGCAGGCAATGAATAATCAGATAAAAGAGCAATTGCAGGAAGCAAAAAATCATTTCAATGAAGAGATAGAGATTTTGGAAAAAAAAAAAACCAACCAAACAGAAATCCTTGAAATGAAGGAAACAATAAACCAAATTAAAAACTCAATAGAAAGCATATCCAACAGGCTAGATCACTTGGAAGACAGAACCTCAGACAATGAAGACAAAATATTTAATCTTGAAAACAGTCAACCAAACAGAGAAAATGGTAAAGAATCATGAACAGAACCTCCAAGAAGTATGGAACAGCATGGAAAGACCAAATTTAAGAATTATTGAGATTGAGAAAGGCCCAGAGATACAAACCAAAGGAATGAATAATCTATTCAATGAAATAATATCAGAAAATTTCCAAAATCTGATGAATGAAATGGAAACTCAAATACAAGAGGCTTACAGGACACCAAATGCACAAAATTAAAACAGATGCACACGAAGGCACATTGTAATGAAAATACCTAACAAACAAAATAAAGATAGAATTTTAAAGTCTGCGAGAGAAAAGTGTCAGATTACATACAGGGGGAAACCAATACAGATATCAGCAGATTTCTTGGCCCAGACCTTAAAAGCAAGAAGGGCCTGGAACAATATATTTCAAGCTCTGAAAGAAAATGGATACCAAACATGAATCTTACACCCAGGAAAATTTTCCTTTAGATTTGATGATGAAATAAAATCCTTCCATGATAAACACAAGCTAAAAGAATTCACAAATAGAAAGCCTGCCCTACAGAAAATTCTCAGTAAAATATTCCAAGATGAAGAAATGAAAAACGAAAAATAAAAATGTAATCCAGCAAAGGGAGGAATTATCCTAAAGGAAAAGCCAAATTAAAGGAGAAACCAAGTCAAGTTAAAAGCCAAAAATAAGTCAAAATGACCAGGAATGCAAGTCATATCTCAATAATAACCCTGAATGTTAATGGCCTAAACTCAGCAATCAAAACACATAGACTGGCAAGTTGGATTAAAAAGGAAGACCCAACAATATGCTGCCTTCAAGAGACTCATCTCATAGGAAAGGACATCTACAGACTGAAGGTGAAAGGATGGGAAAAAACATACCACACACACAGACTCAGTAAAAAAGCAGGGGTTTCCATTCTTATTTCAGATAAAGCAGACTTCAAGCCAAAGTTAGTCAGAAAGAATAAAGAAGGTCATTTCATACTATTTAAGGGAAGCATAAATCAGCAAGACATAATGGTCATAAATATTTATGTCCCAAACAAGAGTGCATTCTTGTATGTTAAACAAATATTTCTCAATTCCAGGAACCAAATAGACCACAATACAGTAATACTAGGTAACTTTAATATATACCTCTCTCACCAATGGACAGATCTTCTAAGCAAAAATCAAACAAAGAAACCATAGATCTCAAAAACACAATAATTTAGACTTAACAGACATATATAGAGTATTCCATCCAGCAACAAGTGAATACACTTTCTTCTCAGCTGCACATAGTTCCTTCTCTAAAATAGACCATATGTTATGCCACAAAGCTACCCTTAGTACATACAAAAAGGTAGAGATAATACTTTGCATTCTGTAAGATCATAATGGAATGAAATTAGAAATCAATAATAAAATAAAAAACAGAAACTGCTTCAACTCCTGGAGATTAAATAATGCATTATTGAATGATGAATGGATAATGGAAGACATCAGGAGGAAATAAAAAAATTCATAGAGGTAAATGAAAGCAATGATACAACGTATCAAAATCTCTGGGACACTATGAAAGCAGTACTAAGAGGAAAATTCACTGCATTGAGCGCATTCAAGAAAAGAATAAAAAGTCAACAACTAGGAGACCTAACCTTGCATCTCAAAGCCCTAGAAAAAGAACAGAACATCACCAAAAGCAGTAGAAGGCAGGGAATAACTAAAATCAGAGCTCAAATCAATGAAATTGAAACAAAAGAAACTAGTCAAAAAATTGACAAAACAAAATGTTGGTTCTTTGAAAAGATAAACAAAATTGATAAACCCTTAGCCACACTAACAAAGAGAAGAAGAGAAAAAACTCAAATTAGTAAAATTCCAGATGAAAAAGGAACAATCACAATGGACATTATCAAAATACAAAACATAATTAGAAACTATTTTGAAAATCTATACTCCAACAAAATAGAGAATCCCAAAGACATTGTTAGGTATCTAGAGATGTATGACCCACCCAAACTGAATCTGGAGGACATACACAATTTAAATAGACCAATTTCAATTAATGAAATAGAAGAAGTCATCAAGAGCCTACCTATAACGAAAAGTCCAGGGCCAGATGGATTCTCAGCTGAGTTCTACAAGACCTTCAAAGAAGAGCTCATTCCAATACTCCTCAAAGTATTCCATGAGATAGAAGAGGAGGGAACACTTCCAAACTCATTCTATGAAGCTAATATCACTCTGATACCAAAACCAGAGAAAGACACATCAAGGAAAGAAAACTTCAGACCAATATCCCTAATGAACATAGATGCAAAAATCCTTAACAAAATTCTAGCAAATCACATACAAAAACATATTTAAAAGATAGTGCACCATGATCAAGTGGGTTTCATCCCAGAGATGCAAGGTTGGTTCAACATCTGGAAATCTATAAATGTAATTCACCACATCAACAAGCTTAAAGTTAAGAACCACTTGATTATTTCAATAGATGCAGAAAATATAGATAAAAATACAGCACCCCTTCATGCTCAAAACTAGAAAAAATAGGGATAGTAGGAACACACCTCAACATTGTAAAGGCTATCTATGCTAAGCCCACAGCCAACATCATTCTAAATGGAGAAAAACTGAAAGCATTTCCTCTAAAAACTGGAACAAGGCAGGGATGCCCTCTTTCACCACTTCTATTCAACATGGTCCTTGAAATGCTAGCCAGAGCAATTAAACAGACTAAAGAAATAAAGGGGATTCAAATAGGAAAGAAGAACCTAACTATCACTGTTTGCAGATGATATGATTCTGTATTTAGAGGAGCTGAAAAATTCCACCAGAAAACTTCTAGCACTCATAAAAGAATTCTGTAAAGTAGCAGGATATAAAATCAACACTCATAAATCTAATGCAGTCTTATACATAAGTGATGAATACTCTGAAAGAGAAATTAGGAAAACTACCCCATTCACAATAGCCTCAAAAAAAAAAAAAAAAAAAAAAACA
>JAJEJO010051253.1:60860-86935 GCA_020662805.1 Glaucomys volans
GAGAAGGGATGGATTGTATAGAGGAAAATGAGGTGTGGGGAGGGGGCAAGGAAGGAAAGATATAGAATGAGACAAAAAACTTTACCCTATGTATATGTATGAATATGCAAATTGTATGTTTCTACTTTGTGTACAACCAGAGAAATGATACGTGTACTCCATTTGTGTACAATGACCTAAAATAAAATAAAAAATAAAAATAAAAGAAACCATGAACAGAACTTCAAAGAATTATGGGACAACATGAAAAGAACAAATTTAAGATTTATTGGGATAGATGAAGGCATGGAGATACAAATCAAAGGAATGCACAATCTTTTTAAAATTTTGATTCACTATACACAAATGGGGTACAGTTATTGTTTCTCTGGTTGTACACAAAGTAGAGTCACACCATTTGCATAATCATACATGTGCATAGGGTAATGATGTTGGTCTTATTCTGTTATTTTTCATTCCCCCATCCTCTCCTCACCCCTCATTTTCCTCTATACAATCCATCCTTCCTCCATTCTTGCCTCCCTCCATGTTATGTATCATCATCCACTTATCAGAGAAATCATTCAGCCTTTGGTTTGTGGGGATTTGCTTATCCTACTTAGCATGATGTTCTCCAACTCCATCCATTTACTTGCAAATGAAATAATTTTATTCCTCTTTATGGCTGAGTAATATTCCACTGTGTATATATACTACAGTTTCTTTATCCATTCATCTGTTGAAGGGCATCTAGGTTGGTTCCATACTCTACCTATAGTGAATTGAGCTGCTATAAACATTGATGAGGCTGCATCACTGTAGTATGCTAATTTTAAGTCCTTTGGGTATAGGCCAAGGAGTGGGATAGCTGGGTCAAATGGTAGTTCCATTCAAAGTTCGCTAAGGAATCTCCACACTGCTTTCCAGAGTGGCTGCATCAATTTGCAACCCCACCAGCAATGTATGAGTGTGCCTTTTTCCCCACATCCTCACCAACACCTGTTGTTGCATTCTAATTGGGGTGAGATGAAATATTAAGGTGGTTTTGGTTTGCATTTCTCTTATTACTAGAGGTGTTGAACAATTTTTAATATATCTATTGATTGCTTGTAGATCTTCTTCTGTGAAGTGTCTGCCCAGTTCCTTAGCCCTTTTATTGATTGGGTTATTTGTATTCTTGGTGTAAAGGTTTTTGGGTTCTTTATAGATTCTGGAGATTAGCACTCTATCTGAAGTGTATGTGGAAAAAATTTTCTCCCACTCTGTAGGCTCTCTTATCACAATGTTGATAATTTCCTTTGCTGAGAAAAAGCTTTTTAATTTGAATCTATCCCAATTATTGATTCTTGCTTTTATTTCTTGTGCTTTGGGAGTCATGTTTAAGAAATCTGGTCCTAAGCCAACATGATGCAGATTTGGCCCTACTTTTTCTTCCATTAGGTGCAAGGTCTCTGGTCTAATTTCTAGGTCTTTGATCCTTTCTGCAGGGTGAGAGTTAGGGGTTTAGTTTTATTTTGCTGCATATGGATTTCTAGTTTTCCAATCACCATTTGCTGAAAAGGCTTTCTTTTCTCTTGTATGTTTTTGGCACCTTTGTCTAGTATGACATGACTATATTTATGTGGGTTTGTCTCTGTGCCCTCTATTCTGTACAATTGATCTACCTATTTTGTGCCAATACCATGCTGTTTTTGTTACTATTGCTCTGTAAAATAGTTGAAGGTCTGGTATTGTGATACCCCCTGCCAGGACTTCTTGGAATAATATATACCAAATGCTGAAAGAAATGGCTGCCAGCCAAGAATAATATACTCAGCAAAATTAAGTTTCAGATTTGAAGATGAAATAAAAACCTTCCTTTATAAACAAAGTTTAAAAGAATTCACAATTAAAAAGCCTGCATGACAGAGCATTCTCAACAAAATATTCCATGAAGAATAAATTTGTAAAAAGTGAAATCAGCAAAGGGAGGAACTACACAAAGAAAGTCAAAGGAGAAACAAATTCAAATTAAAACCAGAAATAGACCAAAATGACAAAGATTACAAATCAAAAATAACCTTTAACATGAATGACCTAAACGCATCAATCAAAAAAACATAGACTTGCAGATTGGATTAGAAAACAAGACCCAACAATATGCTCTCTCCAAGAGACCCACCTCACAGGCAAAGACATCCACAGACTCAAGGTGAAAAGACAGGAAAAAACATATCACTCGCAGGGATCACATAAACAAGCAGGGTTTCCATCCTCATATCAGATAAGGTGGGTTTTGGAGCCAAAGTTAATCAGGAGGGACAATTCAATATTGCTTAAATGGATTACCATTCTTCTTGCCTCTCAGGTTCACTGTTAGCCAATAATGATCATTAAACTCATGCCACAAATTTTAAGTTCCTTTTCAAAATATATAACAAAATTCACTTCCTGCAGTTTCTGTTTAAATCAGAGCAATGTAGTTTATCTTGTAATAACAAAAACAGAAATTTCAGAGAAGTAATACGACAAAGTTTTATTTTACGTTTACGCTCCATATCTAATGTTGATGAGCAGTCATACTTTGCCCATTATCATTACCCAGGAATTCAGGCTGATGCAGGCTCTATCAGATGTACCCATAACCACCACTGAAGTAGAAGAGAATACTGCAGACTGTGCATGGTTCGCAAAGCTTCAGGCAGAAAAAGAACACATATCATTTCTCTTCATATCTTACCAGTGGTGATGTCAATAGACCACATCAAACTTTCAAGAGGATAGAGTTGTTTATGACTATAGTCACAGAAGACATTTTGTTAAGTAAAATAACAGGCACAGAAAAGTAAATACCACATTATCTCACACGTGTGGATTCTAAAATTGTTTGTCTCATAGAAGTTCAGCAATGGTTTACCAGAAGCCAAGGATGAGAGGCAGGGAGGAAAGAAAGATATTAGTGAATGCATACAAAGTTATAGATAGGAGGAGTAAGTCCTGGATGTCTACTACATAGTAAGGTAAAGTAATTAGAGCAAATAAAATGTATTGTACACTTTGGAAGAGCCAGAAGAGAGGATTTTGAGTGTTTAAACACAAAGATCATTATACAATGATCTTTATAAATGTATACATATATGTAAACATCACTTATAAATTTGTACAATTTATATTCATCAATTAAAATGAAATTAAATTGTAAAAAAACAGAAATCAAATCATATAATGTATCCAGAGGAAAAAAAAACTGGACTATTTATGAAAAGTTTTAATTCACTTCACACCAACAGAAACAATCAACATCAGACTGCAATAATAAAATTTACACAAATTTTTAAAAAATCCTCAATATAGCCTATTTCTTATTTATTATTGCTGCTATAAAAAATTACCAGAAATTTAGAGATTTTAAAAATTGCAAAGCCATTACAGTTCTGGAAATAGGAAGTCTGATGTGATTTCACTGGGGTAAAGTTCAGGTGTTGGCAGACTGTTTCTTCTAGACTCTAGGAGAGGATCCAACTTCTAGAAGCTACTGAATTCCTTAGGTTGTTGGTCCCTTTTTGTCTTTACATCAGCAATGACAAGCTGAGTTTTTCTTACATCACTCTGACACTGATTAATCTACTTTATTACATTTGTCCATTGAAGTCATCTAGGATGATTTCTCTGCACCATGGTTATTGATAAGCAATCTTATTTCTACCCATAACCACAATTCTTTTTTTGCTATATAACGTAACACATTTGTAGGTTCTAAGGATTAGGATATGGACATCTTTAGGAGATTTTTATTCTAACTACTGCAAAGCAAGCAGATTTGGAAAGTAAAAGAAGCAAACAATTTCAGAAATAAATATGAAAATATATTTAAAAACTTAGTTCAATGGCTTAACAAAAAACTAAAGAAAAATGGGTGAATTAAAAAAAACTGAAGAAATTACTCAAATCACCTAAAAGTAAGACCAGAAATTTAAAATTTTGAAGGAAAACTTAGAAAGAATGATGACAGAGTAAGAAGGTATGTGTTGGAACAGGTGATTGATATTTTGTAAAAATGTAAAAATAGGTCAAATCAGAAGGCTCAATGAACTCCAACACAGTAAAGTTAAATGTGTGTATATATGTCATTATATAAACAGATAATGATCAGATCATTAAAACTCAAAGAATAATTTTTTAAAAGTAAGATTGTCAATTACCTTCAGTGAATAATGGTAACAATTATAGCATCTTCTTGATGCAAAAATTTGAAAATCAGAAAAGGAATTATAACTACAAAATATATAACGATATAGCCAGGGAATTCTACAGTCAGTGAATATATCTTTCAAGAAGAAAAATGACATTATCAGATCAAAAATAAGAAAACTGCCAACAGATGTCAAGGACAGAAACTTCTGAAAGTACATTGCAGATTGATACAAAGAACACTAATATAAATGTTTGAGGTACTGGAGAAAGTAAAAAGCATAGAATGTGTTGAATAGGTTTATCTATCTATACAAACACTGATTTATGGAATAACAATAATGATATCCTGGCATTAAAAATCAAGTATTTAAATACCTAAAACTGATGTTAGAAAAATCAGGAGTGGGATAAATAAAATGAAAATATTTAAGGCTGTTGTATGTTGTTGAAACAGGTTTAAACATCATTGTACTTTAGGTTTTAATAAATTAGGGGTTATATTAACATATCTAGCATAGCTTCAAGAAAACAAAATGTAAGAAATCCAAAAACAATACAAGGGAAAAAGTACAAAAATAGGACTAATTAATTAAAACAAGGTAAGAAAGAGGAGAAAAGATAACAATAGAAAAAATGGGACAAATAGGAAAACTAGAATGTAAAATAAATATAACAATATAAAGATACCATATATAATGCAAATATACTAATAACATTAAATGCAAACATATTAAATGCTCAGACACAAGACAGAGATTGTCAAACTGGTTATTGAACAAGTAAAAACCAGTTATAATTAAGACTTAAGATGTAGAAAAGTTAAAAATACAAATAAAAAATTATCAGGCAGATATCAGACTAAATCATAAGAATTAACAATATTCCACAATTTTCAGACTACAAAAGTGGTCATTATGTATGATGAAATCTATTACTAACCAAAGAAGCCTGCCATAACTAAAATATCACTAGATACAGAGAACTTTTAACAAAAAGCATTACTAGAGAAATAAGGAAGCTGATATCAATGATAATTGCAAATCAACAATAATATATATGTATACATATGTTTATGTATATACATATATTGTTGAAATATATATATATAATTCAACACTCTACATCCCCAAAATGTAATACTACAATTAATAAAATAGAAATTGAAAAAGTTACAAGGAGAAGTGACTGTCATCATAACAGGATATGTTAACATAGTTCTCTCAATAACTGGTGGGGACAGTGGACACCTTTATAAGTTATTAAAAAATATATCAATAAAATATAATCAAAGAAACAGGACAGAAGTAATAAAGAAAATAGATATTGAAAAAGAAAAAATATCAAATAGGGGAAAATCAATAAATCCAAAAGCTGATATATAAACAAAACTCTGGTAAATTTGATTTTTAGAAGTCTGAAGGCACAACTTAAACATTAACAATAGAAAAAAGAGACCTACAGGTAAGCAGGTTCTATACATATTTAAATGACAAAAAGAGACTATTATGAATAACATTTTACAATAAATTTTAAAACTTAGTGTCATGGTTTGAATGTGAGGAGTCCCTGAAAAACTCCTGTTAATTCAGAAATATTCAGAGATGAAAGGATCCTAGATTGAATGGACAAAATGAATAACAACTATAGACAGATGGGGCGTGGCTGGAGGAGGTAGGTCGCCAGGGACCTGCCCTGATGGGTTCATCTTCCCTGCAACCCATTCCCCTTTCTCTTCCTGCTTCCAGCTTCCATGAGGTGAGCAGCTTTTTTCTGCTGTGCCCTTTGGCTGTGATGCTGTGCCTCATCTCAGACCACAGCAATGAACCCAGCCCACCACAGAATGAATATTTAAAACTGTGAGCCAAAATACACTTTTCTTCTTCTAATTTGGTCTTGTCAGGTATTTTGGTCACAGCAATGGTAAAAGCTGACTTAGGCAAAAGGGACAGAATTTCAGGGAAAAAAATTACCAAAATTAACAAAAAGATTAAAGAACCTTGCCATAGATATTCTATATATGTAAACAATATTTAAATATTTTTCCACACAGAGAGTTCCCAAGTAAAATATTTATAATATAGTTTTGAAAACATATGATTAAAATGTTACACTTTCAGAAAGATAGTAATCTCCTATGAGGTTAGAATAACCTTCATCTTAAAGCCTATAATTTCATCAGGCATGATGGTGCATACCTGTATTCACAGGAGGATCACACATTTAAGGTCAGTCTGGGCAACTTAGACCCCATCTCAAAATAAAATAAAACAGAGTGGGGATGTAGCTCAGTGGGACAGCACTTGCCTAGTATGTACAAGGCCCTGAGTTCAAAACCCAGTGTGATAAATATTAATAATAATAATAATAATAATGCCTACAAATCGAAGCATACATGACAACTTGAGCATGTCAATTTTATTCATGAAGTTAGATATAAAAATCTTAACTATTAGCAAATCTCAATAAAAAGTGAAATATAGATAGATATAAACATAACAGACGCAAGATAATATATCATGACTGTTGGATTAAATTCAGGATTGCAAGGTTCATTTAATACTAGAAATATCAATGTAATAGATCAAATTTACAAATACAATGAGGAAATTCATGTGATATTCTTTATAGGTGCTGAAAAATAAAGATTATTTATTACAAAATTATTAGTAAATAAATAAATAGACCCACTTGTAAACTAGACAAGAAGGGAAAAGTCTTAACCTAGTAAAGTGTATTTGCAAAATACCTTTGGCAAATATACTAATGGTGAGTTGTTGAAATTGTGGCACAAGTAAAGTACATATTGGAGATCTTTGCAGTATAGTGCAAAGAAAAGAATGTAGTATGTGATGATTGCAAGAAGAAAATATATCATTGTTTAAAAGTGGCATAATTTTAGAAAAAATACAAATTTAGTTTGGATAAATTATTATAGAAAATAAGAGTTTGGCAAGATTATTAGATTCAAAACAACTCAGAACAAATAAAACTTGCAATAAATAATAGGAAAATTTAATTAAATTTTAATTTAAAATTAAATCATAAAGAGTTGAGTCAGCAATTTGGAAGAATAGTAGTAGCAATTTTTGCCAACTGGAATTTTATCATGGATTGCTAGAACACTAACCACTGATTATCATATCCTATTTATATCTTGAAGCTATGATAAAAGCGACTTAAAATTTTGAGACACAAGACTAATGTTTGTTACTTAAATATCAGTTTCTAAGTTTATCTGATATAGTTCCTATAAATTGACTTGCACGAGTTGTGACAATCAAATAGAAAGTTAGCTTACTGAAAAGCAAACATCCAAGAAGGTGCTGTTGTCCAAACAATTCACTTGGAAAGACATATGCCACTGATGTTGAGAACAAAATTTGGAAATTCTCCTTTAAAATGTTCTTCCACGTCAATTTGGAAAATGCTTTCCCACTTTGTAGTTTCATATTTGATTTACAAATAAAAATTCCACATTTTACTTAACATAAGTGGAATGCAGAAAATATTGCCACCATCTCAAAATATAGAATCATCTGGTAGCACAAATGACATGGATGTTATACGTCTGACAGATGGAGAGCAATAGGTGGTCACTGTACCTGGAACAGTTCAAAGTACAGATGGTTTTTGTTTGTGTTTTTGAACAAGAATGAAGAGATGTTTGTTTATTTTATTTAAAATAATAGTCTAGAAAAATATGGAAAGGTAGAAAATCACCTTAAGAATGACAAACTTATCAGTGAGATAAATGGATTTTATATGCTATGAATGGAAAGAATGTATTTTACTCCCCATTAGAAATACTAATAGGGAGAAATCTAAAGAAAATTGACTCAAAGTCCTAATAAAGATAGAGGAGATACATGTTTTGAGATACATTATATATCTTAATTTTATTTTTTACACAATTTTGACACATTCATCAAAACTATAGTTGACCCTATTTTGATTCCAAATGCATTTTTTGCTAAGTATATGAGAACACATTGCTATCTCCTTTTGGGGGGGTTACCTAAGTAACAGAAATTAATATGAGGAACTAATTGGCCTGATGATAATGATGAATCTTGATGTAAGCTTTTCTTCTTAAAAGCTTTCAGGAACTAATGGTGAAATAATGTGATATCTTTTTTTTATATATATATACCAAACCAAGAACTTGTCTGTCCTTCAGAGTGTCCTTCACCTTGGAAGATGATGATATCTACTGATTCTAGCAGGGTGACTGACAATAGTCAAAATATTTTTAAGCTTGTTTGCTTTTGTCTTTATACAAATTTTGAGACCAAAACCTCATAATTTCATGTTCATATTTTGGACATAAAATCAATTATCTTTCTTATCATTTGGGGTACAAATGTCTTCAGGAAAACTCCAATAAGCCTAATTTTGCAACAAACAAAAGAATGGAGATGTGCCACCATGAAGGCGTCTACAAGAATTTGACACAGATTCTGAGACGTTGGGTAGGTAGAACTTAAACTCTTAAAGTCTAAATGTCTCATCTATGAGATGACAGTGAAACCACTAGAGAATTTCAAGTCAGAAAGTGAAGGGAAATATAAAACCTGATTCATCTGTTCATGTGCACCAGAGAAGCTGAAAAACACAGTCCACAAAAAGCAATTATAGAGTCAAAGCTGACCTGTTTGAGAAGTCGCCAAGACAGCCCTGTTGCCCAGAGAGGTGGTTTGGGCAGACAAGCTGTACAACTCTGGGCTGCAGGCCCTTCTGAGGCTCACCTGTGCTTCCAGCTGGTGAGTCTCTCAGGCAACTCTGAAACCTTCCAACTGTTCCCCACTTTTAGTTTACTTCTAATGGATTTTTATTCTATGCAACCAGACTCTCCTGACTGGGACTACATAAAATCATAGAGTGAAGACATTTTAACACATTTAACATACATAAAATTCAAACATAACTTAGTTTTAATTGTGGAACCACCAGATAAAATTTTCCCGAGAATGAGTCTAAGATAATACTACTATTTTCCATGACTCCAAGAAATGTGGCTGAAAAGTAAGGAGAGATCTCATCCTGAAGGACTTAGAGAAGTCAAGTAAGAAAGTCAAAAAACCCTACAGTGACTTCACACAAAAACGCAAATGATGAGAAAGAGATGAGGGAGGAGGAAGGATAGAAGGAGAGAAAGACATAAGTAGATAATTATGACCTCATAGAGATATTTGGGTGAAAGAGGCAGAAATATTGTTTTCCTCTGAAATGTGGAAGTGGTAATAGTAGCTAGCACAGCATGAGTGAGATAATTTGTCTGAATTCCTTCCCTGATTTTTATTGTCTTAATGTGAAGTAATATGAGTATATTTAAACCTTATTGGAAGGAGACAGTAGAGATGAAAAGAGAATGCAAAAAATTTTAAAGTAGTATACCTGATAGAAGAAGAAAGACTCCAAAGAGTTCTCTTTTGCATTATATTTGGTGGAAAAAAAGAAAAATATGGCATGGATATATTCAGGTACACAGGTTCATGGGCAATATTTTGAAAATGTTCTGTTTGGTAGCCCCATTTTTTTGAAGTAAGAGATAATTTGCTCAAAATATGAAAGAGCTCAATGGAAAGGAAGAATGAGAGTTTTGAGAAAATAATAAACCATCTGAAATTTCACATATGGAGAAACAAGGAGAATATCACGGGAAACTGTTATTCTTAGACTATCTTGAGGACCTGGTTAATATGGTCCCCCAGGACCATTTATAATAACAATTTTCTGTTTGTGAAACTATTTCTCATAATACTACAAAACCCCTCTGCAAACATAAAAATAATTAAATAGTTATATTTGCTCAGAATTTGGGTTATCTATGCAAAAAATAGTGGTCAGGAGAGCTCAATATACATCTAAGTGTGGAACTGTGCACTATGAAATATAAGCTACCAGCAAGAATATATGAAGGACAAAAGACAGAAAACATAGATAAAATAAAGAACCATAAATTAAAAAGTAACATAATGGTTATTTGTAATATGTTCTGGAATTTTTAAAATACCTATATGATTATTGAATACTTTCTGTCTTATGAATCTTGCTTACCCAAGCTAGGAAACAAGAAACTTTTCTGGAAAACTTTTCTACTAGAGTTTAGGCATAGGAACAGGAATAGGTGCTTTTCTTGGAACATCAATTTTGGGGAGTGAGAATTGTGAGGAAGTGGGCAAGGGGAAATTCGCTTTTTTTTTATTAGAGCTTTATACCTATACATAGTAGTTGTGTTCATCCTAACAAAGTCAAACATGCATGGAAATTAATTTCCGTTCATGATCCAAGGGAGATTCACTTTTTAACAACTATATTAGTAAAGGTATTGGGCTTTTCAAGAGAATTGGTGGAGAGCTGTGAACATCCAGTGAAACAGTAGTATCACTGGTACCAGCAAAAATGGTGGTCCTGAGTAGAGGCAACAGGGATGCTTCACCTGAGCACCATTTCTGAATTCTTCCATTTAGGTATGGCTATCTGGTTTCCTTGAGAAATATGATATCCTTCAATAAATTATTTTTAATTTAAGCATCCAAATCATATTGTTTTGATCACAACAGAGACTTCTGACCGATACACTCAGGGAGCTATGTGGAGAGATTAACAGTTGGGTTAAAGAGTAGAACAGTTTTGAAAGGTGATAGAAGTAAGTAACTGAGAAGTTGAAGAGGTCATTAGTGATGAGGCACCCAAAGTAAAGGGCAACCAGGGTGTAAGCTATTCATATTGGCATTATCCTTAACCCTTGCGTGGACTGAGCAGAGAATGAAAAAGAAAGAATGAAGACATTATCTATAGACAGAACAAAAAGCAGTGGATTCTGTGAGCTTCACGTTGAAGGCAGATAATTAATAATTATTATATTGTGAGTTAATAATGCCCACCATTCCCATTCCATTACCTCAAGATTTGGGAGTAAGTTTTTATAGACTTGATCTGAAAGGAAAGTGGAGGACTTGATGTTCTCCACATGAATTAACTTCCAAAGGAAAACAGGAGATTGAGGAATTGTCAGTAAAGAAATCAAGGATAGAAGAGATTTGTCAGCAATTTAACTGTAGTTTAATATTGCATTAAAAAGATGTAGGAGGAAAGAAGAATAAATATTGGAACTAGGGAGAGAAAAGGTAGAATTCAGATGAGAAAATAAAATATTATGCAAACCAGAACCAAAGTATTCATTTAGGCAGTTCCCAATAGCACAGTGGCTGGCTGTGCAGATTTAAGTGACTACATGTATGCATGAGGATTCATTTTAATTTCTCCTATTTCCTGGTGTGTCAAGACTATCAACTCTTATGAGACACAAGTTTTAAGTCAAGACAAAGGACCTTTCCAAAGAGTAACTGTCATTTTGCATTTGGTATATTGTACAATCCTGTGTAGACATATGTGTTGTACTTAGTTCCCATCATTTAGTATCAACTGAAATTTCTAAATCTTTTTATAAGCATCTCAAATATTAAATTATGCAGTGTTTTTTAATTGATGAAACAGACCCAAAGAGCAGAGTTTTTCATTTATTCTTTTGTTTGACAAATATTTATTAAGCACTTACTATATGTTTGGTGCTTTTCTAAGTGCTCTGGATATAAGAATGGTCAGAACTCCTGCAAATTCTACTTTTATGAAGCCACATCCTTCTTGAGGGGTGGCCAAAAATAAATAAAGTCAATGTAAATCAGTACTATTAGGTGTTGTCATAAAAAGACACAAAGAAAAATAAAGAGCTAAAGAAAAATTACACTGAGGATCAAAAGTTTGAGACAACTTCGTGATGCCCTGTATCAATATAAAATATAAAAAGACTGGGAATGTAGCTCAGTGGTAGAGTGTTCCTGGGTTCAGTTCCTAGAAGGAAGGAAGAAAGGAAGGAAGGAAGGAAGGAAGGAAGGAAGGAAGGAAGGAAGGAAGGGCAATAAATGTCCATCTGGATGGAATGGCATACATGAGGGGAAAAAAAAAGAAAGAATATTATTTCCTACCCAAATACCCTTTGCTGTTCTCACAACAAGCATGTCTGATTTCTTCAGTAAAAAGAAAATTACAGACTATTATTGTTGCCAGGTGCAGTGGCTCATGCCTGGAATCCAGCAGCTCAGGAGGCTGAGGCAGGAGGATCTCAAGTTCAAAGAAAGCCTCAGCAACTTAGTGAGGCCCTAAGCAACTAAGCAAGATCCTTTATCAAAATAAAAAATAAAAAGTGCTGGGGATGTGGCTAAGTGGTTAAGCATCCCTAGGTTCAATCCCCAGTACCAAGACAAAATAAGATTGCTGTTGTAGAAGCAGGAGTCAGGAGTCAGTACAGTCAGTGAGTCAGTACAGTCTAGTGATTTCAGTTCTGGGTCAGACTTGAGGTCTATATCATGGATCTGCTGCTTTTAGAATTGTACAACTAGAACAAATAAAATAAAAAAGACTAAAAAAAAATTGTGACTGTAGGTATCTTATCTAAACATGTGATGTCCTCATTTGTTTACCTAAAAATGAGCATAATGATGTTTGCTACAACATGTAATACAATTAATGATGTTTGCTACAACATGTAATACAATTAGCATAAGTTAAATACTGAGAACTGTGCTTGCAGTATAGTAAGAACATAGTACATGTTAAATATTGCTATTAGTATTCCGTCTGAGTCAAGACCATTTACCATTTATATTTGTTTTGTTAACTCATGAGCTCCCTCTCCACAGGTCTCAACATATCCTATTAACTGTCCTGTATTACCTTATATTCTTAGGTTCATTTTCTTCTTGTATTATTGATGTTTTTTAATACCAGTTTCTCTTAACATTTAGAATGTCAGCACTTGCACATTTTTAAGTCACCCATCATTTCAAATCTTCTTCTGTATTTCAGAAGTTCATATATTATTCATCCTACTGAGAAACAGAGCAGCCTCTCTCTTTTCCCAGCTTCCTTTGAAGCTGAGGTGGGTCACATGTGATCCTGGCTTGCCCATCCATTTACTCAACTGAGCCCATGAACAGATGTCGATTATTCAAGGATGCAGTATCCATGAAATATCTATTCTGATTGCAGGGTATGGCAACACTAGCAAAAACGTTCCAAAAATGTTAGGGTCAACCTAACAGGCTGGCCATTGATGTCTGGTGTGTTGAGGGGCTGCCATGTGAGCCATAGTGGTGAGTGGCAGCAACAGCATCATCTTCAAAGGACTCATTTAAGGTGTGCTTTCAGCTGAGCCTTGACTGATGCCTCACCCCCTTGTTTTAATTTATTTTTCAGATATTACAGTGTCTGTGATGTCCCTCAGTACATTCATTTTCTGGATAAATCTGAGTGGTGTTTCTGATTCTGGCAACGAGCAGACCATGACTGAAACAATTAAGTCGATTATTGCTTGGTTAAGCCTAACTTCCCCAGCCCTCCTTCCTTTCTCAGCACCCTGAGAATGTATGCGATAGAAACAAATGCTCTTACCCTGGATTTATAGGAATAACTTAAATAAATAGAAAATACACTGAACACTGTTAGGTTTTTTCATTTACACATTCTAAATTGGTACTTTTTAGATATGCATAAAGGTAGAATTCATAGTGGTATATTTGTACATAGCATGATTTTGTCATATTCATTCCTCATTCCCTCTCCTTTTCCATCTCTCCCACCTTCCCCTCAATCTCCTTCTTCTACTCTGCAGACCTTCCTGTTGTCTTTTTGTTATCTGACTCACTCCACTGCCTTTTATTTCCCCCTTACCTTGCTCTAGCTTCCACATATGATAAACATTTGAACCTTGATTTTCTGAGTGACTTATTTAATTTAGCATGATGTTCTCCAGTTCCATCCATCTGCCAGCAAATATCTTAATTTCATTCTTCATGGCAAAGTAAAACTCCATTGTGTATATATACCACATTTTTTGATTCTAACATCTATTGACAGGTATCTGGGCTGGTTCCACATCTTGAGTATTGTGAGTTGCTCTGCTGTAAAAATTGATGTGACTGTGTCACTATAGTGTGCTGAATTTAGTTCCTTTGGAAAAAGGCCAAAGGGTGGAATAGCTGAGTCCTATGGTGGTTCCATGCTTAATTTTTTGAGGAATCTCCATACTGCTTTCCAGAATGGTTTTACTAATTTCCAGTCCCATCAACAATGTATGAGTGTACCTTTTTCCCTACATCCTTGCCAACACATTGCTATTTGTTTTCTTGATAATCATCATTATGATGGTGTGAGATGGAATCTCAGTGCGGTCTTGATTTGCATTTCCCTGATTGCTAGGGATGTTGAACATTTTTTCATATATTTACCAGGCATTTGTGTTTCTTCTTTTGAGAAAGTCTTTTTAGTTATTTTGCCCATTTATTGATTAGGTGATTAGGTTGTTTGGGGTTTTGGCTTGGTTTTGGTTTTGGTGTGAAGTTTTCTGAGTTCTTTCCATATTCTGAATATTAGTCAGAGGAGTAGCAGGCAAATATTTGCTCCCATTCTATAGGTTCTCTATTCATGCTTTTGTTTTCTTTACTAATATGTTGGATTGATGATCCTATGTTTACTTTTAGCAATTGCAAAATTTCTGGTCTAATTTCTAAGTCTTTGATCCACTTTAATTTGACTTTTGCTCAGAATGAGAAATATGGATCTAGTTTCATTTTTCTACATATGGCTATCCAGTTTTCTCAGCACCATTTCTTTAAAAAGGTATCTTTACTCCAGCACTTATTTTTAGCTCCTTTGTCAAGTATCAGGTGACTATAATTCTGGGGATTTGTTTCTGTCTTCTATTCTGTTTCATTGGACTTCATGTCTACTTTGATGCACACACCATGCTGGTTTTATTATAATGCTGTAGTATAAGATCAGGTACTGTGATGCCTCCAGAACTGCTCTTCTTGCTCAAGATTGTTTTGGCTATTCTGAGTCTCTTATTTTTCCAAAAGAATTTTAGAATTGCTTTTTTTCTAGTTCTGTGAAGAATGTCCTTGATAATTTTGGTGGGAATTGTATTGAATCTGTGTAATGATTTTGGGAGTATGACCATTTTGACAAAATTAATTTTGCCTATTCAAGAACAGAGGAGAACATAAAGGGTCTCTTATCTTCTAAGATCTTTTTCAATGTTTTCAGAGTACCATAATTTTAATTGTAGAAGTCTTTCATCTCCTTGGTTAGATTAAAACCCAAGGTTTGGGGGTTTGTTTTGGTTTGGTTTGATTTGCTTTGGTTTGGTTTGGTTTAGATTATTGTGAATGAAATAATTTTCTTGATTTCTTTCTCAGCAGAATCACTTCTGGACTATAGCAAAGCTTTTGATTTGTGAAATTCAAATTTCACAATTAAAAAAAACAAATTTCACAATTTGATGAAATTATTTGTCAGTTCTAAAAGTCTTCTGGTGGAGCATTTTGGGTCTTCTAGATATAGAATCATATCATCAGCAAACAAATAATAATTAGACTTTTTCTTTTTCTGTTTGTATCCCTTTAATTTCCTCCTCTTGCCTGATTGTTCTGGCTAAAATTACAAGGACTGTATTGAATAGGAGTGGTGAGAGTCAATATTCTTAATTTGTTCCTGATTTTAGAGGAAATGTTTTTGTTTTTTCTCTGTTTGGTGCAATGTTTTTTCTCTGTTCAGTACAATGTTTATCTGTATATCAGCCATATATAGCCTTTAAAATATTGAGGTAAGTTTCTTCTATCCCTAGTTTGTCCCAAAATTTTTTTACCTTTTTTTTTGAAATTTATTTTTTGTTATACATGACAGCAGAATGTATTTTGAAATATCATACGCACATTGAGTATAACTTCCCATACTTGTGTTTGTACATGATGTAGAATTACCCTGGTCATGTATTCATATATGAATATAGAAAAATTATGTGCAATTCATAGTACTGTCTTTCCCATTCCCTTTCCCCTTCCTATCCTCTCATTCCCTGCCCTCCAATCCAGTGAACCTCCACTCCTCCCTCCACCCTGCCTATTTTGAATCAGCATCCACATAATAGAGAGAACATTTGGCCTTAGGATTTTGGGAATTGGTTTATTTCACTTAGCATGATAGCCTCCAGTTCTATCCACTTACTGGCAAATGCCATAATTTCATTCTTCTTTGTCGCTAACAATCCATTGTGTATATGTACTACATTTTCTTTATCCATTCATCTGTTGAAGGGCACCTAGGTTGGTTCCATAGCTTAGCCATTGTGAGTTGAGCTGCTATGAACACTGATGTGGCCACATCACTATAATATGCTGACTTTAAGTCCTTTGAACATATGTCAAGGAGTGAGAAAACGGGGTCAAATGGTGGTTCCATTCCAAGTTTTTAGAGGAATCGCCATACTGCTTTCCATAGTGGTTGCACCAATTTGCAATATTACCAGTAATGTATGATTGTACCTTTTTCCCCACATCCTCACCAACATTTATTGTTACTTTATTCTTGATAATTGCCATTTTAACTGGAGTGAATTGAAATCTCAATGTAGTTTTGATTTGCATTTCTCTAATTGCTAGTGATATTGAACATTTTTTATATATTGGTTGACCATTTATATTTCTTTTTCTGTGAAGTGTCTCTTCCATTCCTTAGCTCATTTATTAATTGTGCTATTTGGGTTTTTTTGGTGTTAAGTTTTTTGAGTTCTTTATATATCCTGAAGATTAATGATCTATCCAAGGTGCAGGTGGCAAACATTTTCTCCCATTCTGCAGGCTCTCTCTTCATATTCTTGGTTAGTTCCTTTGCTGTTAAGAAGCTTTGTAGTTTGATACAATCCCATTTATTCATTCTTGATTTTATTTCCTGTGCTTTAGGGGTCTTGTTGAAGAAATTGGTTCCAAAGCTGACATGGTAGAGATTTGGGCTTGCTTTTTCTTTTGGTAGGTGCAGGGTCTAATCCCTAGTTCTTTGATGCATTTAGAGTTGAGTTTTCTGCACGGTGAGAAATAGGGGTTATATTTCATTTTATTACATATGGATTTCCAGTTCTCCTGGCACCATTTGTTGAAGAGGCTATCTTTCCTCCAATGTATGTTTATGGCACCTTTGTCTAGAATGAGATAACTGTATCTATGTGAGTTTGTCTCTGTGTCTGCTATTCTGTACCATTGGTCTTCATATCTGTTTTGGTGCCAAAACCATGCCATTTTTGTTACTATAGCTCTGTAGTATAATTTAAGGTCTTGTATCATGAGGCCTTCACTTTTCTTGCTAAGAATTGCTTTGGTTATTCTGAGTCCCTTGTTTTTCCAAATGAATTTCATGATTGCTTTTTCTCTTTCTGTGAAAAATTCATTTGGATTTTAATAGAAATTGTACTGAATCTGTATAATGCTTTTAGTAGTATAACCATTTTGACAATGTTAATTCTTCCTATCCGGGAACATGGGAAGTCTTTTCATCTTCTAAGGTCTTCTTCAATTTCTTTCTTTAATGTTCTATAGTTTTCACTGTAGAGGTCTTTTACCTCTTTTGTTAGATTGATTCCTAAATATTTAATTTTCTTTGAGGCTATAGTGAATGGAGTAGTTTTCTTAATTTCTCTTTCAGTGGATTCATCACTGATTTATAGGAATGCAGTTGATTTATGGGTGTTAATTTTATATCCTGCTATTTTGCTGAATTCATATATTAGTTCTAGAAATTTTCTGGTGGAGTTTTTTGGGTCTTCTAAATATAGAATCATGTCATCAGCAAATAGTGATAGTTCAGTTCTTCTTTTCCTGTTTGTATTTCTTTCTTTTGCCTAATTTCTCTAGCTAGAGTTTCCAGGCTATGTAGAATACAACTGGTGAAAGAGGGCATCCCTGTCTTGTTCTAATTTTTAGAGGGAATGTTTTCAATTTTTCTCCATTTAGAATGATGTTGGCCTTGGATTTAGCATATATTTCTTTTATAATGTTGAAGTATATTCCTACTATCCCTTGTTTTTCTAGTGTTTTGAGTATGAATGCTTTTTCTGCATCTATTGAGATAATCATGTAATTTTTTCTTTAATTCTATTGATGTGATAAATTATGTTTGTTTATTTCCATATGTTGAACCAACCTTGCATCTCTGGGAGGAACCCCACTTGATCATGGTGCACTATCTTTTTAATATGTGTTTGTATGCAACTTGCCAGTATTTTATTAAGAATTTTTGCATCAAAATTCATTAGGGATATTGGTCTTAAGTTTTCTTCCCTTGATATGTTTTGTGTGGTTTTGATATCAAGGTGATACTAGATTTATAGAATGACTCTGGGAGTGTTCCCTCCTTTCCTATTTCATGAAATGATTTGAGGAATATTGTATTAGTTCTTCTTTACAGGTCTGCCAGAACTCAGCTGAGAATCTGTCTGGTCTTGAGCTTTCCTTTTTTAATAGTTTTTTGATGTCATCTTCAATTTCATTACTTGAAATTAATCTGCTTAAATTTTATATGTCCTCCTGATTTAATTTGGGTAGGTCATATGCTTCTAGAAATTTGCTAATTTTCTATTTTATTGGAGTATAAATTTTCACATCAGTTCTGATTATCATCTGTATTTCAGTAGTGTCTGTTGTGATATTTACCTTTTCAGTGCAAATTTTAGTAAGTTGAGTTTCCTCCCTCTCTTTGTTAGCTTGTGTAAGAGTTTATGAATTTTATCACTTTTTTTAAGTGAACATTTTATTTTGTCAACTTTTTGGATTTCTTTTTTCTTTGTTTGTTTCAATTTCACTGATTTCAGCTCTGATTTTAATTATTTCTTGTCCTCTACTACTTTTGGTGTTGATTACTTCTTCCTTTCAATGACTTTGAGATGTATTGTTAGGTTATTTATTCACCAACTTTATTCTTTTAATTTATAAGCTCAATGCAATGAACTGCCTTCATAATGTCTTGATGATTTTGATATGTTGTATCACTATTCTCATTTACCTCTAAGTTTCTTTTTATTTCATCCCTCATTTCTTCTGCTATTCATTTGTCTTTCAATAGCTCATTATTTATTCTCCAGGTGTTAGAGTAGCTTCTACTTTTATTTTATCATTGGTTTCTAATTTGATTTCATTATTATATGATAGAATGCAGGGTATTTCTCTACGTTTTTGTATTTGCTAAAAGTTGCCTTGATATGAGGATAGAATCCCCTGCTTGTTTGTGAGATTCAGATGTGAGGTGAGTCTCCTGGAGACAGCATATTGTTAGGTTTTGTTTTTTAATCCAATTTGCTAGTCTATGTCTTTTGATTGATGAGTTAAGGCCATTTGCATTCAATGTTATTATTAAGATATGATTTTATTCCATCATTTTGATGTATTTCTTATTTTTAATTTGAATTGATTTCTCATTGATTCACTGATCTTTTACTGTACTTTCTCCCTTTGCTGATTTTCACTTTTATGTTTCATTCCTTCTTCATGAAATATTTTATTGAGTATATTTTGTAGTGTAGGCTTTCTAGTTGTAAATTATTTTCACCTTTGTTTATCATGGAAGGTTTTTATTTTATCATCAATTCTAAACCTTAATTTTGCTGAGTATAGTATTCTTGGCTGGCATCCATTTTCATTCAAAACTTGGTATCTATTATTCCAGGACCTCCTAGCTTTGAGGATCTGGATTGAGAAATCAGTTGAGATCCAGATTGGTTTTCCTCTAAATGTTACCTGTTGTTTTTTTATGATGGACTTTAAGATTCTGTTCTTAAAGAACAGAATTCTTTAGAACAGATTCTGTTCTGTATGAGTCTGTTGTAATCTTGTGTATTTGGGGTCCTGTAAGCTTCCTGTATTTGATTTTCTATTTCATCCTTTCAGTTTTGGAAATTTTCTGGTATTATTTCATTGAAGAGATTGTGCATTCCTTTGTTTTGTATCTTCATGCCTTCATCTATCCTGATAAATCCTAAATTTGATCTTTTCAGGTTATACAATATTTCTTGGAATTTCTCTTCATGGTCTCTTAACATCTTTTCTCCATAGTCAACTTTGTTTTCAAGATTTTATATTTTGACCTCATTGCCTGAAACTCTGTCTTCCAAGTAATTTAGTCTGTTGGTGAGGTTTTCAGTTTATTTTTAATGTGATTTACTGATTCCTTTATTTCAAGGATTTCTGCTTGGATTTTTTCAAAATCTCTATTTCTTTAATGAAGTGATCTTTCACTGTCTGTATTTTCTCTCTGATTTTACTACTTATACTGTCCTTTTACTTCACAGATCAGTTTAACCATGTACATTCTATACTCCTTCTCTTCCATTTCTTCCACTGTGATGTTAATGGATTCTGTTATTAGAGTATCTTGGCTTGTTTGGGGCCATTTGTTCCCTCACTTTTTCATGTTGTTTGTCTACCCATCTAACAGTATGGATCCAAGGCAGTAGAGTTTCTACCCTGTGGACTTACAGTCCCCAAAGGTTTCCAGTATCTCACTTGCTAAAAATCTGCTGTCTGCTTTCTTGGTTTCCCTCTATAAAGCAACCAGGAAAGTGACCTCCTTTATTCCACCAATTTTGCCATTACGTTAGTTGCTGGAAGTCTTACCATGCCATGATCAAGGTGGTTGCAACTACTATGATGTACTCCCTGATGACCACTCTTCAACTAATCTTTCTCTTTTCTGGTGCCCCTTGTTCCTTCTCTGCTTTCAAGTATCCTGAGAAATTATTGTGACTCCGCACCCTGGAGATAACTGCAGAGTAAGCCTGGAGCTCTCCACTCTGTTCTCCAGCCAGAGGTCACCAGCCTTTGTTGCAGCTCTCAATGGTTCTAGAAGTGACTGGCCAACATTTTTAACGTGAGTGCTATATTTTATCAAAGACCTTTCTGCATCTGCCGAGATAATCATTTGATTCTTCTCCTTAATACTATTTTTGTGGTAAATTACATTTATCCATTTGCATATGTTGAACCAACCTTGCATCCCTGGGATGAAACTTATTTAATCATCTTCTTGATGAGTTTATAAATGCAATTCACGTTTAAAAAAATGTTTTTTAAAAAGGAAAAGAGGTGGGGGAATGCTGTAAAAACTTCTTAATGAGAACAAAGGGGCTTGTTTCCACTGATGTGGCTAAAACTGTTGGCAAGGAAGGATGTTGTTCTATTCTTTGTATTTTGGGAGTCCTCAGTAATCTTTGGGCCAAGGGCTGAAAGGTATTAATCCCCACTTCTTTGTTTTTCTCCCTAAACTGCCAGCCATTGTGACCAGGGGCCAGAACTAATAGTAGCACCTTTCAGCTACCCATCTCCCAGTATAGGATGAGATAAACTGGGGTGCATTGACAACTGGTACTGAGGACTTGGTACAGAATTCTCAATTAAAAATTCTAGTAGCTGAATTTTGGTTTTGACTGACCCTTATTACTCTAGTAGCAGGCATTTGAGATTTGATCCATACACCCTATTACTGAGAAGATACTGGTATCTGTTAGATGTTCGGGTCTCAGGGGCTTCCAAACTTTTCACTTTTAGGGTGAGAAGTCTAAACTGTAACAGGCTTCACATATTCCATCTCCATGGTTGTGAATCACCCAGTATCACACATGGAGTACCATGCCTGCCTGACAGGTTATTGGCACCTTCTCAGCTGCTCACACAGGAGGCCAGCAACAAAAGAAGCTCTATCTCCTCAGTGTCCCATTCCTGTATCACCTCAAGCACAGTCCTGTGCATCTGTTTCAATTATGCTGGTCTATAGGTGACTGCTGTGTCAGGCTGGGGACTTACTTCATTAATTTCCAATCTTTATCCTCTATTGACTACCATGTAGCCACTCCACATGGTTCCCAACACCATGATGCTATTACTCACTAGACTTTCTGCCCCTCAACTGAACAACTTTTATCACTTTTCACTCAACAACTTCTCCTACCATCTCTGGGTCAATTATGATCAATCTCCCTCCCTATTCCACAGGTTTCCACAAGCCAATTTTATTTGGTGCACTTTCTTTTCTCTCTGGCTATGATTGCTGTTCCCTCTGCAGTGGATTGGCAGCACCCACCAACTAAGTTGATGTTTCTCCAAACTTATTATTTCTTACATTATGTTCAGAGTTTCTAACTTGCTGTGTCCCTATGATTTTCTTGTGCTCCAATGTTGAGTTTCAGTGAATTCCCTCATGCAGAACAGGCTTCCTATTTTTTTAAATCTTGAGCTGAGGAAGGACTGGAGAGTAGGCCCTACTTCTAATACTGTTAGTGTCCTCATCCACTGTTAGTTTCTTATTGCTCCTTTGACAGATTACCACAAAAATTATGGTTTAAAACAATACAAATGTATCCTCTTCTAATTCTGGAGGTCAGAAATCTAAAATGAGTCTATCAGAGCTGAGATGAAAATCTGTGAAGTGTCTGTTTCTTCTGCAGGCTCCAGGAAGTACCCATTCCTCACTTTTTACAACTTCTGAAGGCTGCTTGTATTCTTTGTCACATCTACTATTTCTGTAATCTCTTGCATTCCTCTTCCAAGGACCATTGTGATTACATTTAGAGCCCACAAGGATTATCCAGAACAATTTTCTCATCTCAAAATTCTTATTCATATCTGAGAAAGCCTTTCTATTAGGAGAAGTAACATTTACAGATTCTGGGGATTAGGATGTGGACATGTCTGAGGGTCTTTATTCACTCTACCACGAGCCTTAGACCAGCTATTACTATGTGAAACCTAAAAGAAGTAATCCCAAGTCCTCCAGAGATCTCTGGTACACTTTATGTTAGAAGAACTCCTCAGTGTCCTTCAGGCCTTAGGCACTTGCAGAAGATTAAAAAGACCCAAGTTGTATAAAGCTGCTGGATGCCAAACTCGGGGAAACAGATATATTCTTGAGGCAAGATCTTAGGAAGAAAAAAGTCACAGTACAGAGTAGTGTGATATGTCTCACTGACTGCCTAGTTTGGTCATGACTCAAATATATATATTTGACGATCATGAATATTGATTTAGAATAACCAAGCCCTAATACACTGTATAATCTTCATCTCATAGAGGAGGACAATTTCTCACTCCCTTACATTCCCTAAGAAAAACAAACACTTCCTGGTGGTGTCATTGAATGACGACATGGTTTCCTCTGTCATTGGAAGCTATTGCTAATACAGAATATCACTTCTTGTTTGTAGAATCTATTCTGCATGGCAAAGCAGCAGCTCATCTTCCCTATGGTCACCAACCACCTGCTTTGCTCTCCTTTGTACATTCCTATTAGCTCTGCACAGCTTTTCCTCCTGAAAGTCAAGTGGCAGTCTGTGGAATTTAGAGATTCCCATGAATTCTTTGGTGACAATGCATCTGATTACTTCCTACCCTCCTTTCTGAGTCTCATATCTGCCTTTACTTTTGGTTCTGTCAAGTCATGCCTTTGTTTCCTTGTCTTAAAAAAGTAACTCTATTGTTCATTTCATTATATTTCCTTGGTTTTATCTACAAATGTAAGTTGCCTTCAAATATTTGAAGGATAGTCATGTAATAAAGACAGTCAAATTATAAAGAATAGCTCTATGATAAGAATTTGTAGGAACCAGTTGCCAGAAATTATGATGAGATGATTTGGCTTATGTTAATACAAACTTTTCAAACAATACTCTTTAGAGTTGGAATGAGTTGCCTTGTGAAAGAGTAGTTCATTAGAAAGATTCATTCAGAGACCAGGAGGTCATCCATCAGGTAGTGTTCTACAAAGAGGACATTCTATCACTAAATAAATGGTTTAGCAATGTAAACTTTTTAAATCTCTAAATCGTATTATTATAAGTAGGTAGGTCCTATGTTATATACAATGAAAGAAATATTTTGCCTATATTTGATATTTACTTCATATTTACAATACCTCTTTTAGGATAGTAGTGGGCCTTTGTTTTGTGTGAAAGTAAATACAACATAAAAATAAAAGTGTATGTTTGATACGGAAATAAAAAAATAAAAGCACATATTTGATATGGAAATGAAAAGATAAAATGGCAGGAATAGTACTGTCTTTTCTGTTCTTTGTGACATTTTCTGTTAGAATGCCCATAAAGTTAGAATTGCATTGATGAAAAGGATCAAGAATGTATGTCCAATGTATTCTGTCAAAGATTTTTAAATTACCAGTTATCTTAAGACAGTACATGTACTACCAGCAACCTGAATAATGTATGTCTGATGCTTAGATATTAGCAAGTTTTCCTTCAAGAAAATATGAGATGCAGTAAGCTGAAACCTTATCACAGAACCCAAATGCAACTAGGGATCTGAAGCAGTAAAAAGAGCAGATGAGCAGAAGAGGTAATGAAGTTAGCTGCAATTTCTGTGATGGTGATTCTTATGCCAGTAATGTCACCATTAGTGGTTGCCACCCAGAAAGGTTTGTCACCAATTTGTATGCAGCTCAATTCCTAAGATTATGATACATCATAATAGATCTAGTTCACCAGTACCCATTTTATTTGGAATGCTATTCTAGTAAATATGCTTGAATCTAACTTAAGAAAGTATTTATTAGGGAATTTCCTGAGCCATGCTTTAGTGAATGAATTGTTCACTTGCTCAGAGTATATATGGTTTCTTCCAGCTCTGCTGTATGGTTTACGATTAGGTCTTCACAGAAGTAATTAAAGGGCATTCAGAATGTCCTGGTAGCACCATTGAAAAAGCCTACTTTAAAAATGGACCAAAATTGAGCATAGGCTTGCTGAGAATGGTGTGGTTTGTGATCTCCCTTGAAGAATACAGAGAGCTGTCCCTGGATGGTGAAGGCATGCACAAGACCCTGTGTTTTCTGAAAATACTCTCTGGCAAAATTAAAGATCATATATCATTCTCAACAATGATTCTATTCTTGGAATTCTATGTGTTTATAAAATTTGTGGGTGGTCTAATTTTTTCTTATTTCTTTGATAATTTTTTAAAATTAAAATAGTGATTCAAATATCTCGTTACTTCATACTGATTTTCAAAAATTTATAACTAAATATAATACTATTGTGTACACTCGTATCCACGATAAATTTAGCCTAAGAAATATGTAGATGGTATGAATGTGAGATATTGCAATTCAAGGTTCTGGCAATAATTTATAAGACAGACAAACCTCTTCTAATAGTTCAAGTAAGTAAATGTAATTTAAAGAGAATCTATTTCTTAACCCATTACAATTCCTTAAAACAATCTTTTCCCATCTCTCTAGCAGAATTTTTCTACTCCAAACTCTACGCCTACTCCCTGCTTCCTACCATGCATGAAGGCCCTCAACAACATTTAGTTCACATTTGGCCCTTGTCTTTGTTCTCCTGTGTCTTCCTTTGTTTCCACAGTCTTCTTTCTACTCATGTTCCTAATTTTGAAACACAAGATCACAAATATAAGACTGAGAAAGAAATAAGTCTTAGGTTTGGAGGAAGGTAAATAGAAATTCTTTCTAGCAATGGGGTGGATGGAGTCTAACAATATTAATTAACTCAATCCAGTACATGTATACATTTGACAAATAGCCATTGAACATCCACATGATCATGGTACTATTCCAATGTAATTTATCACTGACTAAAACAGATAATGATCCATGACCTTGTGAACTTACATTTTAGCAGGATTAAAATGACAATAAAATTCTAAAAGGAAAAACAGAAAGAGAGAGGAAATTGAGGGAAATTGGGATTTTAAGTTAGAGAGGCAACACAAGGGAAGGACTTACAAATCTCTAATGGCCTCATAGGCATTCAGTAGTACTTGGCAGCAAAATAGGGAGCATTTTCAGACATTTGAACAGACTTTATTAATTGGTCAAGTAGAAAAAAGTAAATGAAAAACTGAGTCATTATGTGAAACATAGTCATGTAGAATTGCTAAACCAAAGGAATTTTTCTCATAAGTCCTCTCCCCATTCCCAATAAGAATGGTTATACCTTGCAATTATTTCTATAGGCACTAACATAAAAGCTCATCAGCAGATCACTTGCATGTTCCAAATAAGGACAAATGATC
>JAJEJO010051255.1:3147-51377 GCA_020662805.1 Glaucomys volans
CCCCCCCCCCCAGTCCTTTTCAAATTTCCTTTTGCCACAGGGTCTGGCAAAATTGCTGCCCAAGCTGGCCCAGCACTCGTCATCCTCCTAAACCTCCAGAGAATGGTCTTTGCCCAGGCTGGCCTATCCTCCTGCCTCAGCCTCCTGCAGCTAAAAATTTAAACCAAGTGCGGATGAGAACGCGGTGCGGCCTCGGGGAGGCATCTGGGCAGCTGTCGGTGAAGTAGAACAAACCTTCCTGACCCAAGCAGCAATGTCCCCCTGGGTCAAAGGAGGCGAAAACTTGTAAGTTCGCTGCAACCCCGTCCTAATTACCCCTAACCCTAATCGACCCTCCGGAGGGTGAGATGTGCGTGTGCCTTGGGCCACACAGCAGTACTCAGAAAGGGCTGACTCAAGGGCACGTCGGACCCCGAGGCTGAGCGCTGCCACTCCATGTCCGTGGGGCCCAGAGACTGCAGTGCTGCCAGGGGCTGGGCGGGCGCCTGCGGAAGGAGATGCTCAGTACCCTAAAGCGGCGGCTGCCGCATGGCTGCATCTGCAAACGGCGAAGGGCTGCGCGTAAAAACCGAGCCTTTCACCCACCGTGGAGCAAGTCTTGAACACGTGGGGGAGACGCGCAAGCGCTACCCACCGCCTGGGCGGGTCCTCTGCGCGGCACCTGTCCGCCACGCCCCACCCCGTGCTCTGGCCGGTGGTCCAGTCGGCCAGACCTGGGTCCAGCGAGCGGGGCGCCGGGGAGCAAGAGACCGGAGGCAGGGCGCGTGCGGCCCCCGCCCTCCCTTCGCACGCCCCTCGCCCCCGCCCTCCCCTCCCCTGCGCGCCCTCCCCTCCCGCTCTCCACGCGCCCCCTTCCCCGCCCCTCCCTCCCGGCGCGACCCCCGCGCGCCCCGTCCACGCGCGTGCCCCGCCCCCGTCCCGCCCCCGCGCCCCGCCCCCGCTCGCCCTCCCTCCCGCGTCCGCCCCCGCCCATCTCCCTCGGGCGCGCGCAGCGGTCCGCCGTCAGGAAGGCGCGCGCCCTCGCCTTTAACGCGGGCTGGGGGCGCGCGGCCCGCATGGCGAGCGAGCGGTGGCCGTGGCAGGCCGGGCCGGGCCGGGGCTGAGGCCGAGCCGAGCCGCAGGGCCCGGGCAGCCCCGGCCGGCGCCCATCATGAGGCGGCTGCGGCGCCTGGCGCACCTGGTGCTCCTCTGCCCCTTCTCCAAGGGCCTGCAGGTAAGCAGCCGGCCAGGCCGCGCCTCCAACCCCGCGGGCCGCGCGCGGGGACGGCGGGGAACGGGCTGGGGGAGGGGCTTGGCAAGGCTGGGGCGGGCGAGGGGCGCAGTGGGCGAGCGGGGGTGCCCGCGCCGCGGGTGCTCCCCGAGGCCTAGGACCGCAAGTCCTTCCCTTTTTTCGCCACTTAAAAAATAAGATTTGTTTTTCTGCTCTACCAGATTTGGGACACAGGGACGCCCCAGGAAGGACGTCCCATCCCCCGCTAGGCCATCCCAACAGCCGGCCAGAATCAGGGCCCGGGTCCTGACCCCCTGTGACCTTGGACTAGTCACCGTACCCTCCAGAGCCGGGCTCCTGTCTGCCTGGGAGGCCCAGGCTGCCGGGCCCCTCTCGCTCTGCTTTGGGAAGATCTGGGTCAGGTCCTCATCCATTGCACATCATCTGGGTCTTGCTTCTGGCCTCCAACCCCCACCACCTCCAGGTCCCAGCACCTGTAGGAAAGAGCCATCCCTGGTCAGACCTTAAAATACCTCTGGGGCAGTCCTGGGGCAGGGCTGGAGGGACCTGCCAGGTCTTGCCCTTGGCCCGGTTGCCTTAGGAGTGTGGTGGGGCTGAGCAGTCTGAGGACTTTCCTAAACCAGAAGGTGGGGTGTGCACCAGCCTTCTGCCCTGAGGGACCCGCTTGGCTCTCAGGGGCAGGAGAGCAGCTTTGGCCAGATTTGGGTTGGTCGGGCTCAGGGGAGAACCCTGATCTGACCCCACCTCACCCTTCTAGTAGTTGAACATGCACCCAGCCTCAGTTTCCCCTCCCATGAAACACCCCTCTAGGATGGTGGTGAGGGACCGCTGGCAAATGGGTTAGGCTTGCTGGGTTGGGGTCATTGTGCTCTTACTGTCCCTGGAATAATCTTCCCTACCCTCCAGTGGCCCCACCAGGAGCTGGACCTTCCTGCCCCTGCAAAGCCCTGGCCCAGGCCCCAGGGTAGGGGTGGTGGTATCCTCAGGACTCAAGCTTGCCCCTCCCCAGCCCCAGGAGCCTGGGGGGCTGGGGAGCAGCTGCCTGGGGTTCACTGAGGAGTGAGATCTTCTCTGTGCCTGGAACCTGCAGGAGGCTCAGAATGACCCTAGGGAGGAGCCCATTAGGAGCTAGCTCAGTGGGGATGGTCTAGGAGGGACCCCTGTGCAAAGCCCTGGAGCCCTGGTGGAGTCTGGCTAGGGCTTGTGGGGGGACCTGGTAGGCAGGCTGTAGTGCTCTGTCACTTGTCCAACTTGGGTCTGCCCCTGCATCTTGCACTGGCCAGGGCCTATCCTCCTTCTGACTGTGCCCCTAGGGCCCCAGCCCATCTAGAGACCTCTCAGCCCTGGTAGAACTGATTACCAGCCGGAAGTCCTCCGACCTGTCCAGTGTCAGCAGTGTGAGCACATGCTCCGCGCGCGCGCGCACACACACACACACACACACACCCCGTTTCTCTGCTTTCCTGTTATGGACAGACCTGACGGAAACAGACGCAGGGCCTGAGTAGAGTATCTGTGGTGCAGAGGCCCAGCCTGGTTGAGGACTAGCATCTCCTCTGCCCAGGCCCCCAGGCTCTGCTGCTTTCCGCTGGCCATCGAGGCTCTGCAAGCTTGACAGCCCAAGTGTCTTCTGCTGCAAGTCCTCCAATGTGTTGATGCCAGGGAAGCAGGAGGGGCTCCTCCGTCTCCTGGAAGAACCATAGAAACGACCCCAGCAACCTAGCTGGGCCCTGTTCTTAGCAAGGAGCTGGTGGCCCTATTTCATGGGGGAGGCTCCTGCCCAGCCTGGAGCTAACCAGAGGGTCCCAGCAGGCGGTGGGAGGTGCTCTTTGCCAGCAGGGGCCTCCTCCAGGTGGCTGATCCCCAAGCTTGGCCCTCCTGCCCTTTCTGCCTGGGCCAGGCCCTGTGGCTGATCCCCTTTCCCCCAGCTTCTGGCCAGAGTGGCTGATCCCTTACATGGGACAAGCTCCCTGCTAATCCAGCATCTCCCACAAGGGCTATGATTTGCCAGGTTGCAGGGGTGGGCGCCAGGGAGGTGGCATCCAGCTATTCCAGACTGTCATCCTTGGAAATCCTGCTCGGAGCCCAAGAACCCTGACCAGGAACTCGGGCCCCCCACACCCATGCTCCTACCTGCCAGCCAGGGAAACTGAGGCAAAGGGCTGAGGGTGACAGGATGACCTGGAGCTCTTTACAAAAGCAGAGTCCCCAGGCCCACTCCAGACCTCTAGGCCAGAGCTTGGTCCCTGGGGTCGGGCTGCCTGTCAGTGGTAACACACTGGCATGAAGTGTGCCACCTCAGCCATCTCTGAGAGCGCACCACCCACCTTGAAGCAAGCTTCAGACCTCCCTGCTTGAGGCCGAGGGGTCCTTGTGACAGCCACGCGTTGCTGTCCATCATCCTCCCTGGACATGTGTGGACCTGCTGTCCTGGGGTCCTGTCCTCCACACCCAGTTCTCCCACTGGCTCTGACTTTCCCCCGTGTGCCCTACATTGGGAAGCGCCCAGGGTGGTGAACAACCCCTGCTCAGCAGCATGGCAGTCACCAGACCTTGTGGAGGTGACAGTCATGAAGCGGGAGACCGGAGGGAGATCCGTAAAGGTATCGTTGTTCAGTTGAAAGGCCTGGCGCCTGTGTTCTTCTCATTTTGACACTTATTTTTCGGTGCCCACAACGGGGTCCCCGGCTGAAGACCCTGGTACACCCAACTCGGGGGCAGCTGAGGGGATACCTGGGAACATCCTGGTGGGGGTGCTGATCTGGGGGTGTTTCTTGAAGCTGCAGGGGTGGGTGTGGGCTGGGTCGGGGGGTCCAGACCCCCAAATTTGGGCCCCATGCAGGACCTTGGGTGGGGCACTTCCTCACTCTGCCTCCCTCCAGGGCCGGCTGCCAGGCTTCAGGGTCAAGTACGTCCTGCTGGTCTGGCTGGGCATCTTCGCGGGCAGCTGGATGGTGTACCTGCACTACTCGTCCTACTCCGAGCTCTGCCGGGGCCACGTCTGCCAAGTGGTGATCGTAAGTATCCGCCTCGCCAGGCACCTGCGTGTTTGCAGGGCGTGGGCCCCTTGGAGACCCGGCGGGAGGCTGGAGTCCGAGGGGGGCTCTGCAGTGCTGCCTGTGCTGGGGACCAAGGGAGGGAGCAGGCAGGTGTCCAGAGGCTGCCACAGGTAAGCCTGGCAGCCGGGGCAGTGGACTGGGATGGACCGAAGGGGTGGGCACCTCAGCAGGGAGCCTGGGCAGGCTGCAGGGCAGGGTCTTCTCACGTGCATAGGAGTATGTGCCCATGTGAGAGAGCGTGTGATTGTTCCTCTGGTGCATGGCTGGCAAGGCGAGATGTCCCTCAGTGGAGCCCTGCTCTCCCAAAGCCTGTCCCAGGTGTGGCCACCTTGCCTTCTCTCTAGGGAGGCCCCCTCCCTCCACCTGCTGCCCCTGCCTCGGGGCAGGGGCAGGGACAGTGCCAGGCTCTCGGCCTGCAGGTGCTGAACACTGGATCCCCACCCTGGTCCGTTCTGCAGATGGGGAAACTGAGGCTGGGAGGTGCAGGGATTGGCCCAGGGGACCTGAGGAAGGCTGAACATGCGCCTGTGCAACACCCCAACCCAGGTGAAGGGTGGGGAAGGTGCCTGAGACAGCGGGGGCAGGGTTTTCTCAGACCTGGAGCCCCAGCCCAGCCGGTGCTGTGTGGCCAGCAGGTTCCTTCCCTAACCCTGTTCTAGCCCCCGCTGCTGTGTGCCGAGGGGCAGGCCAGCCTCCTGGGTCTGCAACCCTTGGGGTTCCAGTCTTGTAACTAGTGCTGGCACGATGGGGGTCAGAGCAGACCCCTGAGAAGGGCCTGCCCACAATGTGGTGGCAGGGGTGCCCGCCTGGTTTCCCGTTTCCTCTTCTGTTTGGGTCAGAGCGTTGCATGCTGCTCATGGACCAGGGCTCACGTGGCTGAATCCACTGCCAGGGTTGGCTCAGCCCCGCCTTGTCCTGCCCTTGGATGGCAGTGTTCAGCACCCGCCTCCCGCCTTCCCTCCAGGCCTGGCTCTCACAAGCACTGGGCTCCATGGCAACCAGTGATGCACATCCAGGAATTCACCCCACGCTGCAGCAGCCGGCACCCGCCCTGGGCTTTGAGGAGTTGCTAGACCTGTCCAGCTTGGGGGTGGGGCTGGTGTGGTTGCACTAAGAGGGCCTCCCTGGGCCACTGGCTACTGTGGTGGCCTGGGATGAGCCCAGGCTGGCAGGAAGCACAGGGTGGGGAGCAGTGGTGGGGCTCCAGGGTGCTGTTTTCTGAGCTAATGGTGGCAAACAGCCCTGAGGATGACCATCCCCTCACACTTAGCAGTGAGGGGCTGAGTGTCCCCCCACAGGGTAGCTGTGGAGTGGCGTGAGCCTTGCTCCATGCTGCATTTGGGGCAGGACAGTGACACCAGGTCCTCACTGTGGGGCCTGCTCTCCTACATCAGCCCACAGGGGTGGAAAGAGACCTAGACCAGGAGGAAATGGACTCCTGCTTCTGATGCTGGGAGCCCCACCTGGGGTAGCCCCCGGTTCTTTCAGGAATGGTTTGTTTAAAGGAAGTGTCAGAGCCAGACGAGGTGGCCACACCTGTAATCCCCGCAGCTGAGGAGGCTGGGGCAAGAGGATTGCAAGTTTGAGGCCAGTCTTAGCAATCTAGCAAGAGCCTGTCTCAAAATAATTATTAGAAAATTAAAAAGGGCTGGGCTGTAGCTCAGCAGTATCCCCAGAATAAGTAAATAGTTAACTGAGTTTAAAAAATTAAAAGCAAGCCAGGTGCGATAGCCACGCCTGTAATCCCAGCGGCTCGGGAGGCTGAGGCAGGAGGATGGCAAATTCAAAGCCAGCCTCAGCAAGAGCAAGGCACTAAGCAGCTCAGTGAGACCCTGTCTCTAAATAAAATACAAAATAGGGCTGGGGGTGTGGCTCAGTGGCCGAGTGCCCCTGGGTTCAATCCCTGGTTCCAAAAAGAATTAAAAGGCACAGCAGCAGCAGTCTGAGTGCCCTGGGCACTCTCTGCAGCTTTGGATTGGACTGTCTGGGCCTGAGCTCTGCTTCCAGTGTCTGGCAGCAGCCTTGCTGTGTCCCCGTCACAGGAGCCAGGACAGTGGGGACTAGACAGGTCAGAGGGTAACTGCTCACAGCTCAGTCGTGTGCATGCCCCTGGGAGGGAGTGGAGTGTGTGCAAGGCCACCATGCGGCCAGGGCCTTGCAGGCCAGAGGGCCAGCAGAGCCTGGGCTCGAGCGGGGCGAGGGTGCACAGTGGAGGGCCCACTCCGAGAACAGTACTTTGTCTTAAGAAGAGGGGACACAGGAGTCACAGGCCGACTGGCAGTTGTGATGGGGCCCCTCCCTGCAGTGGATCCCTGCAGGAGTAGGCGTGGCTGGGCCATGGACCTGTGGGTTGTCAGTGAGGGTGGGGGGCTGCCACCTGCTTGCATCGCAGGCCACTCCTGGCACCTTCTCCTCAGTGTGATCAGTACCGCAAGGGCATCATCTCGGGCTCCATCTGCCGGGACCTGTGTGAGCTGCACAAGGTGGAGTGGAGGACCTGCCTGTCCTCGGCCCCAGGCCAGCAGGTATGTCTGCGGGAAGGGCTGGGTGGGCCCAGGCTGCCCGAGCAGCAGTGGAAGAGGCGTCCGCATGGAGGGTTGCTGTGGCCTTGTCCAGGTGTACAGTGGACTCTGGCAGGACAAGGAGGTGACCATCAAGTGTGGCATTGAGGAGGCCCTCAACTCCAAGGCCAGATCTGAGGCGGCCCCCCGGCGGGAGCTGGTGCTGTTCGACAAGCCCACCCGGGGCACCTCCATCAAGGAATTCCGAGAGATGACCCTCAGCTTCCTCAAGGTCAGTGGGCTCTCCTGGTGGCCACTGGGCTGTGTGCTGTGGCATCCACACCAGGCATGTCTGCAAAGGCCTGGAGAGGCCCAGTGGACCCTGTGGCAGACCTCGCACCCGACTCCTGGGCGGGAGGCGGGCTGGGGAAGGGGCCTTTCCAGTGGCGATGGCAGTGGGGCAAGGGCTCAGGTAGAGGAGGAGGTGCGTCCAGAGTGGCAGGAGTGGGGGCGGCCCCATCAGGGGCCACTGCGTCCCAGGTCCAGAGGAGCAGGCCAGAGCCTGCCTGCGGCCAGCCGAGTCCTCCCGAGGGCGCCCCGCCCCGGCCCCAGATGATGTGGTCTCCCCTCCTTTTGGTTCCAAATGCCAGGCGAACCTGGGAGACCTGCCCTCCCTGCCCGCCCTCGTGGGCCAGGTGCTCCTCATGGCGGACTTCAACAAGGACAGCAGGGTGTCCCTGGCGGAGGCCAAGTCTGTGTGGGCCCTGCTGCAGCGGAACGAGTTCCTGCTGCTGCTGTCCCTGCAGGAGAAGGAGCACGCCTCCCGGCTGCTGGGCTGCTGCGGGGACCTCTACCTCACCGAGGGCGCCCCCCGCGGCTCCTGGCCGGGGGCCGCGCTGCCGCCCCTGCTGCGCCCGCTGCTGCCGCCCGCGCTGCACAGGGCCCTGCAGCAGTGGTTCGGGCCCGCGTGGCCCTGGCGGGCCAAGATCGCCATCGGCCTGCTGGAGTTCGTGGAGGAGCTCTTCCACGGCGCCTACGGGACCTTCTACATGTGCGAGACCACCCTGGCCAACGTGGGCCACACGGCCACCTATGACTTCAAGATGGCAGACCTGCAGCAGGTGGCACCCGAGGCCGCCGTGCGCCGCTTCCTGCAGGGCCGCCACTGTGAGCAGAGCGCCGACTGCACCTACGGGCGCGACTGCAGGGCGCCCTGTGACCGGCTCATGAGGCAGTGCAAGGGGGACCTGATCCAGCCCAACCTGGCCAAGGTGTGCGAGCTGCTGCGGGACTACCTGCTGCCCGGCGCACCGGCCGACCTGCGGGACGAGCTGGGCAAGCAGCTGCGCACCTGCACCACGCTGAGTGGGCTGGCCAGCCAGGTGGAGGCCCACCACTCCCTGGTGCTCAGCCACCTCAAGACCCTGCTCTGGAAGAAGATCTCCAACACCAAGTACTCCTAGCGCCGGGGCCCAGCCACGGCTCCAGGCCCCTCAGCACCTCACACCCGCCCACGGCCCTCCAGGGGTCCTGCCCCAGCGCTCCAAGATGCCCCACTGCAAAACCACCCCCGCTCCTGGGTTCAAGCTCTGTGGATTCCAGCAACCCAGACAGGACATCCCTGTTCCAACAGGAAAGGCCGGGAGGGCCTGGCCCAAGGTCCACTTGCTACTCTGAATAAATGGCTCTTATGTGATGCCTGGCTGTGTGGAATAGGGCTCCCACCAGTGCCACAGCACGGCACACTGCCCCTGCAGACCAAGAACTTGGATCCAGAACTGGGGAGTGCCCATCGCTGGACACGAGCTCTGGGGTCTAAATGTCTGTCCTAGAACTCTTGCTGACCCTGCCTCAAAACTTGTAGGCCAGGCCTGTCAGGGCAGGTGACGAAGTGAAGGTCACAGGCTTACAAGCAGTACTTCCACCCTGTTCTTTGTGGTGGTTGACAGCAAACCCAGGGCTTGCATGCCAGGCAAGGGCTCTACCACCGAGCACACTGCCAGCCCCTGTTCACCTTGGTTCTAAAGCAGCCAGTTGGCAGCCCAGGAAGGGTGTTCTAGTGAGGAAAAGTAGATTGATACCTTGACAACCTAAAGGCCCCCCCTCAAGCCAGCTGCACACAGCAGTGCAGTCCAGAAGTTTAAAGCATCCTAGGTAACTAATAGATACATCCTAGGACTATTAGATACAAAGTAGCCACGCCTTGCACCAGTTGCCCAACACCAGGGGCACCCAGCAACTGTCACAGGGATCTGCAGGAAGGTCCTAGCAGGGAGGGTCCCAACACCCTTGCCCCTGGGGCCCCACTCAGACACACTCCTCAAGCAAAGCATAGGAAGCAAATCTCTTATTTTTATTTATTTATATGTGGTGCTGAGTATTGAACCCAGGGCCTCACACATGCCAGGCAAGTGCTTTACTGCTGAGCCACAACTCCAGCCCCAGGAAGCAAATCTTTTAATGAACTTTAACACCTTTTGCTTAAACCTTCAGCTGTCATTCCAGGTGAAATTCTGAAACTTCAGCCATAATCCTAATGTTCTTGGTGCCAACACTTGAACCTTGACCTATAAACAAAAATAACTTCTCCAGCCCCAGCAGAGGAAGGTGGTCTCAGCAAGTCCCCAAATGAGGACAGAGCTGGGTGATGGCACTCCATGCAGCACACAAGGTGAGACCAGGCCACATCCTTCTTGGCCCCTCTGGATCTGAAAAATGAAATAGGATGGGGACAGACAGGGTTACCAAGGGATCCAGTCTTGAGTCCCTGAAATTTGTGTTTTTGTACTGGGAACTGAACCCAGGGGCATCTACCACAGAGCTACACCCCAGCCCCTTTATTATTTTGGGACAGGGTCTCACCAAGTTGCCAGGACGGCCTGCCCCTTGCCACACACCTCAAGTGCCTTCATAGCATGGGCTCAGGACACGGGTGGGTGGCCGTTGGTCCTTCCCGATAGACTTTCCAGGAAGGAGCCAGGGAAGAGCCTTCTCTGGTTCATCCCACTGTGCCAGAGCATGCCACACTGCAAGGTGACCAGATTCCCTAATCCTCATACCCAGCCCCACTTTACAAAGGAAACTAAAAACCAGAATTCAGGGGCTGGGGATGTAGCTCAGTGGTACAATGCCGGTCGAGCACACAGGCCCTGGGGTCAGTCCCCAGCACTGCAAAAACCCTAAGTTTAGTGTCTTGTTCAGGGTTCTCAGCAACAGCCAAACCTGTGTGTTGGCTGCTGCCAGGGCCTATGGCCGACACCTTGGGAGCAAACCAGGTGGTCATTCCCAAAGCAAAACCCAGTGCCACCTCACTGGTTCAAGAAATGTCAGGCTATAAACCATTCTTAGTGCTCACTGATTTCTGAACACTGAGCGTAGAAATAGCCACTTGCTCTTTGCCCTGATGTCACAGGTACAGCAGAATGGCCCACCTGTGGTGCTGCAGGTCTAGGACAGCACCTGCAGGGCAGCTGCTCACACCTCCAGAGGGTCCAGCCCATCCTTCCTCTTACCTCACGTGGGCTGCAGAGGCTGGCTGGTTATCCTGGCCAGTAGTTACACCACGAGTGGGTTTTGGTCACCTTCCTTCCTGCAGTGAATAACAAAATTCAAGAAGACAGCACACCCCTGTCCCCAGGGGACCTGCCCAAGACCCTGGGTTCGGCTGCAGTTGTACTGAACCCTGTGTGTGGTTTCTCCTACACATTCGGCTGTGGACCCTCTGGACTCAGTCCATGTGCTTGATGGTGGCTTCCTGCATGTCCTAATGCCAGCACCACTACTACTCTACTCCGGGGCCATTAGGTAAAACGAGGGTGACCTCAACACTGCACTGCCACAATGGCAGTTCCCACCTCCCATCAGGCTACCAGGTCTGATAGGCGTAGGTGGCACACAGACTGGCCGTGCTGGGCAAGGACAAGTCATGCCCAGGCCGGGTGACCAGGCTCCAACCTGCTACTCAGCAGCATGCAGCTTAAACCCACGAACTGTTTACTCCTGGGAACTTGTGTTTGAGCTGGGGTTGGCCAGAGGTAATGGGGGACCACTGAAATAAAGCAGGCTGCTTCATCACTGTTAAACCCATGTCAAGCCCTTCCCTGGCCCTGACAAGATGCTTAGTGAGGGCTGGCCCCCACCATCATGCTTACTTCTTCCTATAGCTAGCCCCTCCCCCCAGGGTCAGACCAAAGATTGCAAGCACCCAGCCTGCCTCTTTTTCAGAGCTGGAGGAACCTGGAAATTTCCGCACCTACACATCACCCTTTCCCAGGGCCCCCAGATCCCAAGTGCACAAAACAGAAGCAGGGAAAGGGGATTGCGGCCCCTGCCTCACATTCTGGAGACAGACTGCTGGCCCCTGCAGCTGTCGTCTGGTTTCAGTCTTGTGTGCTTCCCCAAGGAGTCTGGCTGCACGGTCCGTGCAGGAGGAAGGGGCAGAGGTGGTTCCAGAGAACTGACACTCTGGTGGCACTAAAACAATCCCAGGTACCTCAGACGGCTAGTGTCCTAATTCCACCACTCTAGGAATTTCGCGGTAGGCAGCACTCATTTCCAAGGACCTTGGAAAGGCTGCCACATTTTACGGCTTTCAACAACTGACATAGTGGACACCTCCTGCTGTGGAGGAGGGCTGGCCTCACACTCAGGCTGCCTGAGGCCCGTCCAGTGTCAGGCTACTAATCATTCAGATGTTCACGGGTGAGAACACTGAGCGTAGACATAGCCTCGCTTCTCTCCGCCACCTACTGACGCAAGTGCGACACAGCAGCCTCACCTGCAACGCCTCTAGGGGCAGTGTGCTCCCAGTGTCCCGACCCATCGGGATGGTCACATCTAACAGGCCACGCTTGGCAGGGAAGCTGATTCAGCACCAACCGTCAACTTACCCAAGGTCCCAGCATCTCCTTGCAGGCACTTAGCTTCCGGTGGGCAAACTCCCTAAATCAAAAAAGGGCACGCACTTTACACAAATCTTGGCGCTGCTCTGCGGGGTCTACTCTCCAAAGAGGAAAAGCTCCGGGCTATAGGGCTTTCCGAAGAGATCCAACCCATTCTCCCTGCCTAACCTGGAGCGTGTGGAAGCTGAGGCTCCCACGCCGTGGCACCGTGTGCAGCGGGGCAGAACACTGGCTGGAATCCACTGCAGGCACGCAGGGACAGCACCACGTGGGACAGCGCCATAATCCCGCCCCGAACGTCCCGGCTGTTTCGGGTTGGCTATGCAGAGAACCCGGGTGTGGAAAGCTGTCCTTGCGTTAAGAGCTTTGCGGTTCCTACACCGGCGGACAGCAGCTCCCTTTGGCGCCCCTTCTGCCTGGGAGACTGGGTCGCATACCTGGCCCGGAGACGGTCGCGCCTGGGAGGCCGCGCCAGCATCGCAAGACACCGCCGCAGCGCTCGCGCTCTGCAGGGTGCGCCATCGTCCCCGCGTCGGGAACGCCCAGACCTCGCGACCCACGCTAGAGCCAGCAGGCCGCCCCGCCGCCGAGAGAACGCGCGAGCGGCGCCGCGTCCTTTATAGGGGCGCCTACGGCGGCCCGCGAGGGACGTCGGCCCCGGCGCCGCAGCGCCCTCTAGCGTCCGGCCGCGTCGCGCCCCGGCAGCGTGCTCCCGCCTCCCAGCCGCCCAGCCTCCCCGCCCTGAGCGAGGCCTGGGTTGGCGCTCCAGGCGCCCAGCCCGGGCCCAGGCCGGGCCGAGGCTTCGCTGCAGGAAAGTCGGTCCGTGTCCACTGGTGACAGGGCTCCACTCCGTGCTCTGAATACGAACCTCGCTGCTCGAACGCAGTGGCTCTTTTTTTGTACCAGGGATTTAACCCAGGGCGTTTTGTCACTGAGCCACATCCAGAGTCTCATTAGGTTGCTCAGGGCCTCGCAAAGTTGCCGAGGCTGGTCTTGAACTTGCTATCCTCCTGTCTCAGCCTGAGCTGCTGGGGTTACAGGCGTGCGTCACCGCACCCCGCCTGCTGTAGCTTATTTTAGAACTACATTTTTCCCCTTTCCGCTTTTTCGTCCCCTTCCCGGGCTCCCTAACAGCCGGGGAAACAAGGCTAACGTTTTCCACGCCCCAGGCCAAGCTATCATGTCCTTCACAGCCCACAAGGATAAAGAAACGCCAGGCCTGGGGACTGGCAAGGGCTCTCTCAGGACCCCTGATGGACACTTATTCTTCATATCCACCCATAGGATGTGGACCCCAGACCTTGCCTTCCCCTTTTAAAAGTTCCACCTCTCCCCCCTGGCAGGGGGAATCCCAGCCTCTGGGACAGGAGTCCCACGTCTTTCAATAAAATCAATAAAACTCTTTCCTTGAAACCTTATGCTTCTCACTGGATTGGCAGAGGAGACAAGGCCTGAGCTGCCGGGTCACACTGGGGTCCCCCCAGGCTCTCTGATTGGCCAGCCTGCCAGGGACACAGGCGGTGACACTTTGCTTTCTCCTTCAGGTGGAGGCTGCTGAGGCAGGTCTGGAAGGTCCCACTGTGAGTGCATTAGTCTCTGATGCCCTCGGGCAACTGTAACTCCAGGCACTTGGTAGCCTCCGGCAGGAGTGCTGACCGTCACCAGTCCCTGCTCTCGGGGCAGGACCAGGAGCCCAGTGGTACACCCAGATCTGACTCTGCCAGGGGCTTATCCTTGTCTCTCATAGACTGTAGTACACATTGGGTGCCTAATGAGTGCTGAGACTGGCAAGACCTGGGTGCACCTTGGTGAGCACCCTGGGCCCTCATAGGGCAGGCCTGCCAAGCTTTGTGTCTGTTCCAAATCATGAATCGTCATGGTCATGGGGGAAATGAGGTGTCCCATGCCCCCTGCCCAGAGAGGAAGGAAGGCCCCAGGGTTGAGAAGGATGCTCTGGTCATATGGTTTGCAACAGTAAAGCTGAGATTTCAACTAGGACGTGGCTCTGGAGCAGGGACCATCAGGTCAGATGGTCCAGGAAGACAGGCTCCAAGCTGGGCCACTCGCTCCACCCGTCATCATGAACTGCCCCGTCACCGGGCTGGAAGGGAATGCCAAGGAGTGAATGCCCACTCAGCCCCCAGGCGAAGATCAGCAAGGCTGTGATGCTGGAGTGGCACCAGGGATGGAAGGCGGTGAACCAGTCAGAGTTGCAGGGGGCCAAACACTTACCACAGGACCCCCTGTCCATGCACCTTTTCAAAGGCAGGATACATCCATTGCCTCTGTCACCCACTGCTGTACCAGCTCAGGGTCAGCTCTAGCACCAGCTGAGAGCTGGAACCAGCTACAGAACCAATTCCAGAATTAGAGCCAATGCCAAGTCCAGAGACAGAGCCGGCATGTTTAAAGGAAGCACCAGCCACACCACTGGCTCCAGCATCAACCCCTGGGCGAGGTTCCATGCCAGAACCAGCTCCTGCACTGGGCCTGAGTTGCAGCCGACTCTGGTGCCATTTCCAGGGCTACAGACAGAGCAACCATTGCGGTGCCATCGGCAGAGTGGAACCCACCCAGAAGCAGTTCCCACACCATCCCCCAAATTAGAGTGTGAAGGCTGCAGAGCCCTCAGCTGCAGCAGGACCTCCAGTTGTGACGCCAGAGCTGCAGGTTTCTCAGTCACCGCCTCCACCACCAACCCCTATCCCAGAGCCCGCCAGGAGCTCCAGCATCAGGTTCAGCACAAAACCTCGATCTAGAACCTGTTCCAGGGCTGGTTCCAGAGATAGATCCAGCACAAGGCTCAAATTCACAGCTTCAGCTCCAGCTCCTGACCCAGAGAGCCAGCTCCAGCCCCCTCCCCAGAGTCAGCACCATCTGCACAGAGCCCCAGCCCCCGCAGATTCTAACCCAGTGCCACTCAGAGCAAGGGAAAAATCACACTTCTATCTTCTTAAGAGTTTGAGAAGAGTTATTGTGACCCCTGCTTTAAACTCTTGGTAGAATTTTCCAGTGTGACTTCAGGTTGAGGATTTCTTTGTTTGGTGGGGACCGTTTCTGCCATGCTGCCTGACAAGGTCCGAGCGCGGGGCAGGGCTTGGCAAGGCCACCATTCCAGGAAATCGCCTGTCGCCTCTCCTGGGATTTGGGTGTTTCTTGTAATGATCATACTTTAACTACGCCACTGCAAATCGTGTTCCCTGGAAAGCCTGCTGCTAATGATTGTTGTGATAAAAATCTAACTTCAGTGCGTCTGCGGAGCTTGGGGAGGAGGAGGAAGGCGTTAAAAACAGCAATATCACACATCACACAGCTTGAGGAGCTCTTCAAAAACCACAGTGACAGGAATCGCTTGCTCCAGTGCTGACCACACCCGCCCCAGTTAACGCCTGACCAGTAAAACAGACAGGCGTGGACGCAAGGGCCACCCTGAAAATGCAGGGCAAAACCAACAAAGAAACAGCGTCGCAAACAACTGGAAAAACACCACGCCCTCGTGGCAGGTTACCTGGTTGCGAGTAGCTTATGCCGGCTGAGGTCGCACATGTGCGTTACCCTAGGTGGAGGACAGATCCGCAACATGGAGAATGTTGGGAAGATATGGAGCACTCACACTGATTGCTGGGCAGTAAGTAGCCTAACTAAGTTTTTTTTTTTAATTTTTTTTAGTTGTTGAGGGAACTTTATTTTATTCATTTATTTATATGTGGTGCTGAGGTTCGAACCCAGGGCCTCACACTTGCTAGGCAAGCAATCCACCACCGAGCCACAACCCCAGTCCCTAGCTTAGTTTTAACTGAGCTGTTTAGGTAATCGAGTAGACTTTTAAGGTTAAAGCAAAAACATAATAATATGAGCTAAAGATTAAGTGCATGTTTTGCTCAGCAGTTCGGTAAAATCAACTTGAAATAAGATAGAGCCATTATGCTGAACTATAGGTCCGACACCAAAGGGCAAACCAAGGCCAGTAGGATGAAGAGAGGAAAATACCTTAATGTACCCGCGATGTGCTGGACACCGGCTGGAAATTGTGGTTAATGACAAATCTTGTGGTAATTTCTCTGGAGCTTGTACCTTGCCTAATTCTGCTTTACTTAATGTTGTACCCAAAGAAAATAAAACCATCTAAGCCGATCACGTAAAGCCAAAAGGAGCCTTTATTTCAGCTGGCCAGCAACGATTGCCCTTCCGCCTAAAAGCGTGCAGGGAAATCCTGCCGTAGTTCTTCCGCTGCCAACTTTTATAGGGCGCGGAAGGGATTGAGGTGGGGCTACGGGGAGGAGAAGGGATTGGGGTGGGCTATAGGGAAGGGATTTGGGATTGGGGTGGGGCTGACTCTCCCGATGGCACTGGAGAATCTCCCTGGGGAACACATTTCAATCTGTTTTCTGTTGCTATAACACTTAATACTATAAAAGAAGAGTTCAACTAAATCTGAGCAGCACTTGCTTCAAGGTCTCCAGGGGTTCCTGTCCTTCCTCTGCGCCGACTCCACCCAGCCTTCGGGACTCTAGGAGTTGCTGGGGCTGGCTCCCGGCATTTGTTGAGAGGGTTTGAATTACAGATTCTGTCTTTTTCCTTGTTATGAACTAATATTCAGGATTCTCCAAAGACACAGGACAAATAAGATGTAGACAGAATGATAGAAGATAGAGGGATAGTATGTAGATTATTGCTAGATGGATTAATCAATTGGTTTATATAGAAAGGGGGATTAAGAATTGGCTCTTATGCTCGGGAGGCTGGGAAGTCCAGTGTCTGCCCCCAGCCTGCCTCACATCCCTCATTCCTGCCCATGGCAGGCTGGAGGCAGAATTCCCTCTTCCTCAGGAGTCTCAACCAGGTTTCTCTTAGGGCTCTTTTTTTTTTTTTTTTTTTGGTACCAGGGATTGAACTCAGGGGCACTCCACCACTGAGCCACATCCCCAGCCCTTTTCTGTATTTTATTCAGAGACAGGGTCTCACTGAGTTCCTTAAGGCCTTGCTAAGTTGTTGAGGCTGGCTTTGAACTCGAGATCCTCCTGACTCAACTTCCTGAGTCACTGAGATTACAGGCCTGTGCCACCATGCCCAGCAGTAATCTGTTTTCCTCAACGTCAATTAAATGTTAATCTCATCATCTAGCCAGGCGTGGTGGCGCACGCCTGTAATCCCAGCACTTGGGAGGCTGAGGCAGGAGGATTGCGAGTTCAAAGCCAGCCTCAGCAATTTAGCGAGGCCCTAAGCAACTCAGTGAGACCCTGTCTCTAAATAAAATACAAAATAAGGCTGGGGATGTGGCTCAATGGTGGAGTACCCCTGGGCTCAAACACCAGTACCAAAAAAAAAAAAAAAAGATAATCTCATCAAGCCAGGTGGTGGCACACACCTGTGATCCCAGCAACTCAGGAGGCTGAGACAGGAGAATCACAAGTTTGAGGCCAGTCTTAGCAACTTAGCAATGCCCTAAGCAAGTTGCTAAGACCATGTCTCAAAAAATAAATGGGCTGGAAATGTAGCTCAATAGGACAGTGTCCCTGGGTTCAGTCTGTCACAGTCCCCAAGAAATGAAATTCTCGAATACCATATCCCAGGAATGGAACAAACAATGCCCGGAAGCTGAGGGGTGACCTTTAAATTAAGGAAGTTGGAAAGTCCCTAAAGGCCTAAATGCACCATGAGGAGGGAGAGACAGCTAACTGCTAATCTGAACATCTGCTTCTGCAGCCTGGCTCGCTGCATTGGCTGGAAACAGTGACTGTACTGTCACCCCGCTCACTCGTCATTTCCCTATAAATGGCTGACCACAAAGGAACTAGGGCGCGATTCCCCTGCACACCGCTTTTAGGGTATGGGTGGTCGTCCACGCCGGCTATTTTATTTTATTATTATTATTTTTTTTTTTTGCGGTGACTGGGGATTGAACCCAGGGCCTTGTGCTTGCAAAGCAAGCGCTCTACCGAGTGAGCTATGTCCCCAGCCTGCTGGCCGGCAATGATAAAGGCTTCTTTTAGCTTTACATGAATGGCGTGGATGACCTCGTTTTCATCAGGTATAACAAATCCCCAGTACCCACCCCCCAAAAAAAGGTAATCTCATCTAAAAAACTCCTTCCTCTTAACATCTAGACTGGTGTTTGACCAGATCTGTAGGCACCAGGGCCCAGCCAGGTAAACACATGGTTTCAGCTCTCCCGATGGTCCCAGGGTCCTGGCCTTGGATCTGGGAAACCTGGTGACCCACAGACGGTGTGCTTACATTCCCCACCTGCCTGAGTTCATCTGCAGTGGGGGAGCCTGTCCTCTCTGGGCCACAGAGTCCCCGGGGAACACTGCGTCATCCTCTCTCCCTGGCACCCTTGGTGCTTCTTCCCCTGAAGCCACACCAGCTGCCACATAAGAGCTTGAATGCCCCGGGGAAGACTGGCCCTCCCGTCCACGGCATCCTGAGAGACAGAGCCGAGTGCCCACCCAGGGCCTGCTTGCCCCGGGGGGCACACACTGGCATTCCTCCTCCACCTGTCCTTCCCCATGGCCTCGCTTGGGCTTCCTGGGATTGTCGGTAGCTAATGACTTGTCCCCAAGTCCTCATCCTCTTTCAGGACCCAAACTCTGCCGTGCTCCACACTGCCTGGGGACTTGAGCACGTCATCTCCACCTTATGGACTTGAGTGTCCTCACCTGTAAATGCAGACAAAATGACAATTCATGAAGACATCACAGGAGACACAATACGAGGCAGGTGAAAGTCCCCATCCTGTGAAGAGAGGGAGGCTTGTGAAGTCCAGGGAGCAAGGTGGGCAGCCTCTCTGAATCACGCGGGAAGCCATTGAAAAGGGGACTCTGGACAGGACCCCTCACAATCGAAGAAGAGACCGTGGACAAAGAAGACCAATGGAGGTTCCTAGGAGAGCAACTCGAGTCTCCTCACTGAAGAGCCTCGGGAAGGGAAGTCTCACGGGTCCTGAGGTGGTGATGGAATCCTGCGACTTGTTGGAAGGACTGGTTCACAAGCACCCAGTCACCACGGGTGCATTCTTTGAGGCTCAGGAGTCGGCATGCATTTGAAACCACACCCTGCATTTGGCTAGGTAGAAAACGCTGCTCCTCCTGACTTCATTGTTTTATGGCTCAAGTTACAATGTCCAGCAAGCCTCTTCTCTACTCCTTTCACATACAGGCCTCTCTTTAAATTGTCCCTGATCACCCTGCCCATTGTCCCTGCTAACCCACTGCCATGTCCTTTCATGTGACACAGTGGACCTGAACTTCACATGGAGAGGAAACCACCGTGCTGGGCACGTGGCAGAGGCCAGAGACTATTCACTGCGTGATAGAGGAATGAATGAGTGGAGGAATGAGAATGGAGAGGTTTATTCACTCCTGGAGGAATGGGAGACTAAGAGAATGTGTGGATGAATGAGTGGATGAGTGGGCGGGATGAGTGAGTGGGCGGGATGAGTGAGTGGGTGCTTGGGTGAATGAGTGGGCACGTGGGTGAATAAGCAGGATGAATGAGGGGGCGGGATGAATGAGCGGTGGTGTGGGTGAATGAGTGAGTGAATGAGTGGATGAGCCAGTGCCTGGAGGGCTGGATGAAGAGTGGCTGAAACCGGGAGCCGGATCGCACCACAAGAGCTTGTCTTTGGGGTGGGGCTGCAGGGTGCCCTGCCACAGGTCCTGGGTGGGGGGCACAGCGTGCATCCTCCTGTGCTTCGGGCACTGACCCCTTCACCTGTGCTTTGCTGTTGTGGCGGAACTTCCTGGCTCCTCAAATTACGCTGAGCATCCTGGTACCGAGCAGCAGGAGGGCCACCTGAGAAGGGACTGGCTTTCAGGTGGTTGTGTATGGGCACTAGCCCAGGGCAAGGGTCCCACAGGTCACTTCTCAGGTAATTCCCTCAACAGCTGATCAGGCTGACTGGGTTTTTTCTCACCTAATAGATAAGGAAACCTCGCCAGGTTTAGAAAAGTTGAGCAGGAACGGGCCCCTCTCTGGCTTTAACCCTTGAGTCCCCTGCTAAACTTTGCCCCCAGCTGAGCCTCCCTGGGCCAAGGGTCCTGGCTGTCTTTGAGAGCCACACATTCCTGCTTGGAGCCCTACTGAACTCAGGGCAGAGCCATCATTGCTGCCTGGGTTCAGGGTGGGTGGGGAAGGGCTGGCTCTGGGCTCTTGGTCCTACCAGGACCTGAGGCTTCTCCCTGGACACCAGGAGCAGAGGTTCATGGAAGTGCAGAACCCACGAGTCCCTCCCATGGCGTCTGGGTGCGGCATTGTCGACGATCAGGCTCCAGGGGGTCTCACAGCTCTGGGTTCAAATCCTGGCTCCACCCCTCTGAAAGGTGATGGGACCATGTTCTCAGAGCCTCAGTTTCCCCATCAATGCCATGGGGTGCTCACGGAGAGGTCAGAGGACTTGGTGTGATAACTCACATGAAGGACGAGGCCCTGCAGGGAAACAGTGACCCTCGGCTGTCCTGGTGGTGTCACCCTGCCTGCCACAGCTCCAGCCTCTCTCCCTCTGGCCCCTCTGCTGGGGAGGCCCAACTGGCTCTGACTCCAGGTTCCTCTGAGCAACCTGTCTCCACCCCACGTTGGAGTGGGGTGTTCCTCTGCTGGGCTACGGCCATCAGACCCCTCGCCCCAGGGACTGGACAGGACCTGCAGCTCCCCTGCTCGTGTCTGTGACACCCTGATGGGCGTCATCTTTTGTCAGGCTGAATGTCCTGTTGACCAGCGGCAGGGGCTCCCTCTGCCCCAGGCAGCCAAAGAGAGCTGCCCTCTGACCCCAAGAGGGGCCTCCCCACACCCACTCTCCCCTTGCCAGGCAGACATACGTCAGACTTCCAGCCTGGCAGGTGCCAAGAGGTCCCCTCGGTAGTGGTACTGGTGGCATTGTCCTTGGAAGGTTTCGTGCCTGGTGACTTCAGTGGCTTGCCTCTGGGCCACTCCCACCAACACACACGTGAACTTCCCGGCTTCACTGACCCGGCTTCACCGCACAGTCCACCCTGCCCTTGTGGAAACGCCTAGTGGTCCTTCAGGAAAACCACCCGGCTTCAGACGTCGGAAGGGAAGAGTGCCCTCCAGAGCGCTCACCGTTCTGCTCTCTGACCTGCACAGCCTGGGCTCGGGGGCAGGGAGCCCAGGCGCCCTCCCGTCACGTCTTCATGCGTCCCGGGAGGGAGCTGCTGTCCAGTCTCACAGATGAGGCCCTGCTCAAATAGCCCACTTTCCAAGGACAGGTCTATCCAACTGCGGAGCCCGTGTCCCCCACCATTGGGGCAGCCAGCCATGGCAGAAAACCTGCTATCGGGACCCCCCATCTCTTCATTCACTATAGAGTGTACACAAGTCCCTCAGCAGGGTGCAGCCTGCTCCACCCTTCGTTCCTGTCCTGTGCCCATCCCTCCCCAGCCCTCCCATGGTGGCCCCTCAAGTCCCTGGAGTTGGAAACTGACTTGGGAGCAGACTCCCTCTTCCCCACTCTACGTCACTAAGTGAAGCCCTTCCTTCTTCCTCTCCAACTCTCGCCTTTCAAACGTAGTTCTTCCCTGTGGGAGGCGCCTCCAAGGTCCTTCACGGCTCACTGTCCAACATTCTAATAAGCTCACGTAGAGGGATGTATTTCTACAGAAGTCTGGGTGTGACTTTCCACCCTGAAGCAAGTTGGGATCAAATACCCACAACGTTTTCTAAGAGCAAAAGCACTGAGGCGGGTCTCCACGCACCAACTGAGAACGTCACACGCCAGCCATGTTTCCCAGCATCTTCTCCAGAAGTGGCCAAGCAAAGGGGGTGGCCGGGCAGCTCAGGAGGCTGAAGCAGGAGGATCGGGTTGTGAGTTCAAAGCCAACCTCAGCAACTTAGCAAGGCTCTAAGCAACTTAGAGAGATCCCATCTCAAAATAAAATATTTTTTTAAAGGGCTGGGGATGTGTCTCAGTGGTTAAGTGCTCCTGAGTATCAGAAAAAGGAGGGGAAGGAGGAGGAGGAGAGGGAGAAGGGAGGAGGAGGAGGAGAAGAGAAGAGGAGAAGAGAGGAGGAGGAGGAGGAGAGAGGAGGAGGAGGGGGGGGGGGAAGGGAGGGGAGGGGGAGGGAAGGAGGGGGAGGGGGAGCCACTCCCAGAGAGGAGCAAGCTAAAGGAAGGACACAGGCACCTCAGCCCAGAGGGACTGCAGGCCACGAGTGGAAAGGCTGGTGACTGCTCTGTCACCGACCCACCCATCCCTCCATCCCCACAGACAGCATTCACTAGTTTGGGCGTCTCTCCCTGCCATTGCAGGCTGAGCCTGGTGTCCACCAGCTTCTCTTGTGAGTCCTGAGAGGCACCTCAGGGGGCCTGAGGAGGAAGGCGGGGGCCATGACGGTATGTGAGGGGCAGGAGCCGTGTAGCTGGGTGGACAGGCGCAGGTGCAGTTGAAGGGCCTGGGCCCCTCACCCTCCCTGTGCCTCTGGCCAGGGCCTGGTGCTTCCTCCCCGAGAGCCAGGCTCCTCTCCTCTCCAGCCTCTGCTCTTTGGATCTGAGCCTGGGACTTGTTTCCACCACAGGGTGAGGCGGGAAGGGCACTGGGCCTACTCTGGGCCCTGGTGGCCTCCCCTCCCCTGGTGACTGACCGCTTTCCTCCGGTAGCACCCCTTCACGTATGTGGGAGAGCAGTCCCAGCCATCCCAGCTGGCCCAGACCCACTGCCCTCCAGGTGAGCCGAGATGGAGAGCCTGACCCACAGGGCCTGCACTGGGGTCTCTTGCTTCACGGTGCTGACCTTGGGTGTATCACGCTGCCCCAGCTGACCGGCTCAGTCCACCATCCTCTCCGGCACACTGTGACTTCACTTACCAGATATGCATCAGCGTCTCTGAAATCTTCCTCTCCCACTCGACTACTCTTCTGAACAGCAACTCCCCATCTGCCCCTCCACTGGGCATCCTGGGGACACTGAACTCAGGCTAGTGGTCAGGCCCACACCTGGTCTCTGGTCTCCCCAGTCCATGCCGGACCCACTCCTCTCACCTGCCTTTTCCAACACCTTACCTGCTTCTCCCCAGCCCCACCACCCTACCCAGGCCCAGCCTCCTGCCCTGGACCCTCCCTTGGGCCTCTTCCAGATCCCTCTCCACACAGCAGACAGACAGGCTCACACACCACAGCTCGCCTCAGCCCCCCAGCTCAGTCCATGGAGCAGCCCCACCACCCATGCCCCTTGCGGCCAGAGCTGGGCCCTCACCTTGGCCTTGAGGGGCCACAGGGTCTGGCTACCAATGCCAGCTCCCCACGGCAGCAGTCCCTCCTGCATCTGTGACCCACTGCCATCCTCTGACCTTCTTGAGAGGCCATTCCCCCCACTCTGGTCTGCGGCATGTGCTCCCTGCCCCCACCTTCCCCCCACCAGCACATCGGGGCTCAGCCTCCCTTTCCCAGTGGCTCCCAGCCCTCCCTGTAGGGCTCATGTGTCAGAGGCTGCTGTTCATGCTTGCTCCCAGACATGACCCCAGGTGTGCACTCAGGCGATGGCGATTGACAGCTGCCTTGCGGCAGGGCATCAGCTCCACAACGGCACTGCCTGTTGCGCTCCGGCTTGTGCCTGGGCCTCGTGCAGCGCCTGGTCCGCGGCACAGGAGGGGTTTATAGACACCGCCCGATTGCCCGCCGCTGCCTGAGAGGACGCAAGCTGGCGAGGAGCACGGCCAAGGCACAGAGAGGCTCGCAGCAAGGCTTCCCAGGACCAGCCTGCGCTCTATTTCACAGCAGATGGGCACCAGCAGCATGCTCAGGACACGGCACAGGCCCCCCGGGCACCTCCCTCCCAAGTGCACAAGCCCCCCTTCCCTTGCAGCTCTGCCGTCAGAGCCAGAGCTGTGTTTCACACGGCTGCCGTCGAGGGTCACCTCTCAACAAGCCACTGAACATGAAGACCTGTCATTTCATCGGGAACACCACTCCCAGGGTCTGGAAGGACCACGAGTCGAAAGCAACAAGCAGAAGGACAACTGGCTCTCAGGGCAGGAGGGTGTGTGCACAGGAAGCTGTTGGGGAGGGAAGAGGCGAGAGGGGGCTCCTGGGGGACAGGCCTGCCCTGCTCAGCTCGTGGGGCCCGGTGGACCAGCATCCCCTGGGGCGGCAGGGCCAGGAGCAGAGCCAAGGGGACCTCACCGTCCTTGGGGAGGATGGTGGCCTCCTTGGTGAGCTGCAGGGTGATGCAGGTGTCCAGGAATTCCCGCAGACTCAGGAAGCTGGAGACGTTCTGTCTTCCTGTGGCGGGGGTCACAGCCATGGGGACCCTAGGCTCCTGCATCTGCTCCAGCCCCTACCCTGCCCAGCAGTCCGCCCGGCCCCCCATTTTCAAGGCAGCAGAGCTGGGGCTGGGTCACCACCTGGAGCTGAGCTCTCTGGGGGCCCCTTCTGCCTGCAGAATCCTGACAGGCCACCTGAGTGTGCCCACTGACACCAAGACCACCCCTCCTCCCTCTCCGATGGCTGCCCTGCCCGGTACCCTGAGGCTATGTCTGGAAGTGGGCTCAGGCCTTTGTCCCCCGCTTCAGTCACCTCCACACCCCCCACCCCGTGCAGACCCCTGCCTCACCACCCCCATCCCATCACATCTGGTCACCCCATCCTGCCCCCCTTTCACCAGGGCTTATAACCTGCGTCCACCCCAAATCCCAGCATTGTCCTGGGTGGCCTCTGCCGTCCCTGTAAAGGTCTCCCACTCAGCCCCCACTGCACCACAGCCAGGCCCTGTGTGTCACTGTGGTCTGGACCTCACGGCCCCTGGGTCACCCACCCATCCTGACCCTCCACCCTTCCTGCTAGCCACTCACCTGCCAGCCTCCTGACCATGCCATGCCTCCGTTGACCTGCACCCGTGGGCCATTAGCAGCCCTCACCCCTGTGCCTGAGGCCCTTGGGCCTCCTCCACCCTCTGCTACGACTCCGCAGGTGGAGGCCACAGCCCTAGGTCCTCCAGGGGACCCCACTTACCAAAGAGCAGCAGGTTCTTATAGTTGCGCTCAGCACGCCCCAGGCGGAGGTACACTAGACCGTAGCTGTAGTCGGTGGACAGCACGTGGAAGCCTTTCACACCCTTCACTGCGAGAGAAGCCCAAGGCCCACTGACCCCAGGCCCATGCTGCCCACAGCTGGACACCTGAGGCCTTGGCCCATCCCAGTCCAGGCTGGACCTCACCTCCCAGGCCAGGCTGCCTGGAGGAGTGCATTGGGCTCTGGACCAAAGCCCGTCTGACAGCCCTGTCCTGGCCCACCCCACCTGCCCTCCACGAGCCCCCTGGGACAGCCTGCTGTCAGGACCTGGCCCAGTCCCTGAGGCCCGGGCCCTACGCACAGGTATTCCTAAACACAGGCTTCTTCTTGTCTCTCCTCAGGATCAGCTCCTGGGACTGGCAGCCCTGGGACCTGGGGGCAGAAGGGCAGGTTCACGGCCAGGGGCCTCCTCCCTGCCCACTGCCACTGCCCCGCCACGGTTGTCTTGGTCCCAACTCCATGACCCCCAACTCCCTCGGGGCCTGGGCACGAGGGGTGAGGTTGCCAGCTAGGACATAGAGGCCCTGCTGTTCTGGAATTTTCCAAGTTAAACCAGGACCCGACCCGACCCCCAGCTGAGAAGAAATGCCCCAAAGCCCCTCCCAGGCCACCCCTGAGGGCAGTGGGCAGCTTCTCCCAACGGCAGTCGTTTGGATTTTAGGGTTGGAAGAAGTGAGACAGTCTGTGGAACTTGCAGGCCAGCGGGGCCTGCTTTCCACCTGGACCCCTCTCTCCTTCCCGCGGCTCCTTCCTCCTGGCAGGGGAGCACCCTGGCCAGGCCGCGAAGACGTGCTGGGTCCACCGCCCGTCCACTCACCGGTTGAAGGCGACGGTCACCCTCAGCTGGCCCCCTCTGTGCACCTTCACCACAGACGCCCCCAGCTTCCTCTTGTCTGGGGCCGGCAAGAAGCCCTGGGCATTAGTGGCCACCGCAAGAATGTACCAGAACCCTGAGAACTGCGGGGGCGGGGGTTGGAGCTGCCACCTGGAGCCGCCCCCACCCCAGGCTCCCAGCCAGAGAACTGGCTGGGCAAACGACCCTTCCCTCAGCTTCACCAGTCCTGCTCCTACCAGTGGGCACAGCCCCTGCCTGGGGCCCCGGCTGGCCGGGCAGGGTCGGGAGGTGCGGGGCCAGGCTGCGGGCTCTGGCAGCTCAGGAATCCCCCTACCCACCTCAGAGGCGGCTGCTTCCTGCCTGGGCATCCTGGGGGCCTTGGGCCACTCAGCCCCTCCTGCCCTCTCACCCCTGCACCCCTGGCCAGTGGTCACCCTGCTGCGAGTCCCCAAGTGTGCTGCCCTGCAGTCCACCCTGCCACTGCCAGAGCCTCCTGCCCAGCTGGCCTCCTCACTCCAGTACACACCCCACTCCGTCCACTGCCCCTCACTGGGGTCTCCCTGCTGCCTCTGACTTCCCCTCTCTGGCCCCTCCATCCTGAGCCTCCTTGGCCCTCAGGCCCCTTTGCCAAGAACCCCTTGGGATCCCAGGGCTGAGGGCTGCATGGGAGAGGCCAGGTGGGCAGCTGCACTGAGCCCAGCAAGAGCCCGCGCCCCACTCTCCTGCTGCCCCTGCCCACTGTGCCCCGCACGGCACCAGCAGACAGGGTCTCACCTTGCCCCAGTTGAGGGCACTGGACTCCTTAGGGAAATACTTCTGGGGCTGGGACCCCACGGGCGGGGCCAGGGCCAGGGCCAGGACCAGGGCCAGCACCAGCACTAGCCCGGGCCTCATCCTCACTTACCCTTGGCCCAAGAACCTGGTTGTTGCATGTAATGTCCCTGACTGCCCCGCCCCACCCTGGGCATCTGACCCACCCCAGCACCCTGAGCCAGCCTAGGCCAGGCGGGCAGACAGGGGTGGGAGGTGAGTGGCTGTGGCTTAGGCTCTGTCCCTCCTCCTGGCACAGAGGCCTGCCCAGGCACTGGGCCCTCAGTGTGGCCAAGCCTACTGCTGTGGACACTGCCTTTCTGGGAGGCTCCCAGAGAAGATGCCGTCCTGTTCCCGCAGGCCACACCAAGGGTCTGGTCCCTCATGCCCTCACCACCATGGCCTGGGCTGCCGTATGTTCCCTGGGCACCATTACAGCACTGGGCCATCTGGCCTGGCAGTGGGCACCCTGGGCCTCTCATCCTGGACCTCCAGTTGTGCACTTGGGGGTGGCAAAGTGGTGTTTGGGAGCAGGATTTGGGGGCCACCTTCTTGAGGCCACGGTGCCTGAGCAGGTACTGCTGGGCAGGTTGGTAGGGACACAATGCCGCAGTGCACGTGCATGTAGCATGTGCACACATGTAGGTGGCACATGGGTGTACACGCGTGTGCACAGCCAGCCTTGAGGACTGAGGTCCCTGTGTGCGCCTCACCTCACCTCAGTGCAAGTGATGGTCAGCCCTCGCCTGTCCAGCCCAGCTGTCCCCATGGACCAGTAGTGGAGCCCCAGCACAGGAAGCTGAGATCAGAGCACTGCAGTCCCTCCAGCCCCGCTGCAGTCCTGGTGGTGCTCAGCACCAGCCTCTGAGTCCAGCACTTTGCCTGCACCGTGTCCAGACCCACCCCACCAGCTCCTGCCCAAGCTCCAGCAGACCAACCTCCACCTGACCGGGCTGTTGGGTCCTTGAGGGAGAAGCAACTCACCCTGTCCCCAGGGGACTCTGCTGAGGGACCCTGCGCAGCAAGTTCTCTTATCCAGAGCCAAGTGTGGCCTCTGGTGGTGCCCCACCCTCCCTGTGCTGACCTGTCCAACTCCTCCACCCTCCCTGGCCTGGACCCCAGTCAAGATGCACGGGACGAGTTTGCTAGTGGAATGGTTTATTCTGGGCTGGGCGAGAGCCTAGGGCAGCAGCCAGCCAACACCACTGCCTGGCTGCTGGGGGGACAGTGGTGCGGCTTCCACCAGAACATGGTGGGCACTGCCACTTACTGGAAGCAGGATGAGCACTGGGAGCCAGTTCACCAGAGGTGGGCCCCCCACAGCCAACTCCTTGCAGCAGAGTCATGGCCAGCAGGCTTGGGGGAGGGTCCGCCCAGCCACGGGAGGCTACAGCCTCCCCCGTTGGTAGCTCACCTGGAGGATCCTGTGTGCACAGGTGACTGGAAGGCAAGGCGGGGCCAGCTGTGAGAAGGGGCTGCACCCCAGTGCCCCACCCTGTCCCCTGATGTCCTGCAGGCCTGACTGTGTGGGGCTGGGGGGCTCTGGGCAGTCCCCAACTGGTAGAAGGCAGGATGTGGCCCCCAATGTGACCTGTGGGCATTGGGCCTGCCTGACCTTCCCTGGCCACTCTGAGGACACTCACAATCCTTCTGCAGCTGGGCCTGATGCTGGGACAGGAAGCCCAGGTCCCTGCTCCATTTGGTAAAGAGCTGCAGGGCCTCCTGGCTGGCCATCTCTGTCCGACCTGAGGAAGAGGGACAGCCCCTGGGACTTGGGGAGGGCCACCTGCTGGACGCCCCAGCACAGGGGCCTCGGGGCGGAGGGTCTGCTCCTGTGTCCCCCACTCGGCCGCCACTCACTGTACAGCTCCAGCAGGTTGAAGTTCTCCTCCTCTAGCTCCAGCTGGGTCAGGACGACAGCGTGGTCTCTGAAATTGGTGCCCAGCACCCGGTACTGCAGGACACCCAGGGCTAGAAAGCAAAGGTGCCCCCAGGAGGGCACAGGCCACTGTGCCATTGAGGCAGCCACAGTGACAGAGGAACAGATCAAGGGCAAGACCCCCCAGACCTCAGGGGAGGTCCCCAGGCTGGTGCCAGCAGAGAGTGGCTGTAATGACATAGTGTGGACAGATGGACACCTGAGTGCCTGGCCCAGTGTATCCTAGGGTGATTGAGGAGACACTGGGCTACCCTCATCCAACCTGTCTCCAAGGAGGTGTCCAGCCACTGTCCAGGCACCCACCTCTCTGCACCCAGGGAGGGGCCCAGGGTTCTGGACTGAGACACCCCACAGGTGTCTGGGCACGAGGGGTGGGGCACAGGATGTCCACATCCTTTGTCTGGAGTCCTCTCACCCCCAGAATTGGCACCAAGTTCCCAAAGTCAGGTCCTTCAACTTCCCATGAAGAGCCACACCAAGGCCTCTGGAGCGGTCCCAGCTCCTCTCTGCCAGCCCTGGCCCTGCCCACTGGGGCCTGGCTGGCCCCCGAGTGGTCCAGGCAAGCACGCCCAGATAAGACCTCCTACTTACCGGGGTTCTCAAACACCCATCGGTAATGCTGCTTCGACAGCTCCACCGTGTTCTGAACGCACCCCTCCTGCCTAGAAAGGGAAAGACCTCGGGAAGAGACAGGCATCTGCGTCCCTGTTTGGTCAGCCAGCCAGGGAGGCCGCGGAGGGAATGCGTCTCCCTGATGCCCCAGTTGCCAGGAAACCCTGCTGTGGGGAGACAGGCTGGCAGGGAAGTGCCAGCCACCCCCATCGCCTCCCAGGAGACCCAGGTCCACATGGAGCAAGTCGAACAGAGGGCCCCGTGGAGTGGGTCTGCAGTTAGGTGCAGAGACTGGACATGGAACTGCCAGGCCCCAGACGAGCAGACCCACGGACAGTGCAGCTGCCTTGACTGGACAAAGCAAGCTGAGGCTCAGTTTCCACTGGGAACGAAAAAAAAAGGAAAGATGCCAGCGGCTCTGGCCCTTCAGATAACGGGGCATACTTTAAATCTAAATAATTAAAACGTCCGGAGTCGGGTCAATAAATAGATCAAAGGAACAGAATAGGAAGTGCAGAAGCAGCAAAACACACGCAGGCACCCAGCCCGAGACCATCGTCGCGCCCCAGGGCAACGGGAAAGTCGGAGAATTCAGGGCGAAGCTCCAGGTGCATCTGAGGCTTTAGCACCAGACGGAGGGCCAGGCTCCCGGTGGTACTGGCTCCCAGAGCCCTGGGGGTGAGCCTTCCTCAACTGTGTGGGAGAAGCCAGCCCGTGATTTTCGCCACCCTCCCCGCAGCTGAGGATTCCCGCACACACAGCGAGGATCGCCAGCAGGAGACAGGCAGGCGCTTGAACAGACGGCTCCCTGGACGGGAAGCGGAAGGGCTTGCTGCCACGCACTGCCACGCCCCGCGGCTCCGTGGTCAGGAAAAGGCACGCCGAGGCCAACACCAGGCCCATCTTCAGCCCGCAATCGGCAGAGAACTCCGAGGAAGCCAAAGGCTGATGCCGGAGTTGGAGCAGGGAGCCAGCCACCCCAGGCAGACCCCCACAGGGACAGAGCAACCTCACTGCCATCGAAGGTGGCCTGCAGGACCTGAGGGTGAAGGCTCATCTGCCGGGGGGCCTCGGGGGCCCGATCAGTGCGCTGCCCACTCACCCGTGCCGGGAGGACAGCACCTTCAGGTTGTTTTCCGAGGTGAGCGTCACCATGATGCCTTCGACGTTCTTTGTGTTCTTCTCAGCCATGAAGCCCTTCTCCTGGGAGGCCATGGCAAGGACATACCAGGGCCCGAGAAGCTGGTGGCACAGGAGACAGTCGGCTGAGAAGCCTCTGCTGCTCCTCCTCGGGGTACCTCTGTGAGGGGCCCGAGGGCCCTGATGCAGCCCTGCCTGGCCCCCACCACTCATGCCTGTCCTGACTGGCCCTGGGGACCCAGAAGCTGTGTGACCTCAAAGGAGGGGCTGGGGCCCTGGCACAGACCTGCTGCCGGGAGGGTTGGTACCTGCTTGGGCTCCAGTCTTCCCAGCCACACCAGCTGGGCACTGGGCATGGTGACCAGCAGCAGCAGGGCGCCCAGGAGCGCCACCCTCATCCTGCCCAAGGCCCCAGCGCAGCACCCACCACGCAGCTGGAGGGCGGCCAGGACACGCCGCCCTCCAGCTAGAAAGCACTTTTATGGCTCTGGGTGCCGGGATGTGGGCGGCCACTGACCACGGGGCAGCATCCTGGCCATTCTTCTTGCAAAGTGGCAACATCACCCGAAGGGAGGCAGGGGTGGCCTCTGTGCCCAGCGCCGAGCTGCAGCAGAATGGGGAGGTCCCTGTCCTACCAACTGTGGAGCCAGCCCTGCTTTTCTGCACACCTCCTTCCCCACGGAAGTTTCCAGAAAGAGCCTCCCAAGCCCGGCCACCTGGCCTCCTCCCCTCCCCAGGATCTGCACTCTCCTGGGGTGAGTCTGGGCAGGCTCATGCTGCTCTGCAGGGCAGACCCCATGGGGCTGAGGTCAAGTCCAAGGGCAGTACAGACTGGTCAAGAACAAGCAGTTCTTCCAGAAACCACGGTCTTGAATGTCTTCTGTTTCCGTCATTAGAAATACGAAAATCCCCCAAAGTCCTTTTTAAAGAGCTCCCACCCTCTCCTGGCCCAGGGCCCTCTGCTCAGCCAGCTGTGGCCTCCCCCAGTCCCAGCCCCACTGGCCCCGGCCAGCCCGCCCTGTTCCCTTCACCTCCCCCCCCAACCTGGCCTGTCCTCCAGAGCCAGCTCCCATCCTTGCCACCTCTCCTTCCAAGACCCTAGTCAGTCTGTGTGTCCCCAAGGTCCTGAGAGCTGTCTGCCACCTGGGCTTCCTGCCACGGCATCACCAGAGCCTCCTGTCCAGCAGCTGTGGGCTCACAGGGTCTGAACCCACAGCCCAGGGCAGGTGACTGGGAGCCCCAGGCACCGCCAGGGCCCTGGCCCCACTCACTCATCAGCGAGGACTGACTGAGCCCTGGCCCAGCAGCGAGGCTGTACCCACGGAGGCCCAAAGCAAACACGAAGCTCAGGTCCACACGTCCGGTGAGATGGCAAAACCAGACCAGGCTGCAAAACGAATTCACAAGGAAGTTACAGTGGGAAACCAAAGCCTGGGGAAAGGGTGGTCTCCTCGCCTCTGCCAGCCTTCCCGCAGGAAGCCTGGTTAACCAAGGTCCCTGCCTTTTGGATTGCAAATAACTCTCTAGGGGTCTGCAACCCCTTTTGAAATGCAAACACCCCTGTGCAGGGTTTCAAGGCTAGAGATTCAGCAGAAGCCTGCTAAGAGCCTTTCTTCTCCTCTGTTTCTGTGAGCGTGTGCCTGTGCGGGGTGTTAGAGACCCGCTCAAGGCCTGCAGCCCTGGGGATCAGGAACTTTTTTTAAAGAGAAAAAAAAGAAAAAGAACACACCCCAGTGACAGGGCGGGTCGAAGATGACACCAAATAGCCCATAAACGTGAGAAACCGTGGATCACGGCTGAGAACGTGGAGTCCGCTCTCCGAGCCCACCGAGCCCACCGGTGTAGAATCCAGCTTGGATTCTCCTCCCCTCTGAGTACTGCTTGCTGCATGTCGGCTTCCTGCTCTTTCTCGCCCCAAGCCAGGCTCCGGAAGCTGGCCTCCTCCAGGTGCCCCGTCTGGGTAGCGGGACCCTGAGCCAGAGCAGGGCTGGAGGCCAAGGCTGGGGGTGCCAACACAGCAGAGGGTGGGCTCTTGGCCCCTGAAGCCTTCTGCAGGGTGGCAGGGTGCGGGGAGGGCAGATGGCCAGCAGGAGACCCCAGGCCAGGCTGGTAGGCAGAGAGATGCGGAGGCGGCTCTCAGCAGAGCCTCCAGACACTGGCACAGCCTGCCCCTGGGTGCACAGCGGAGGAAACCCAGGAAGGCCTGAGGGAGAAACCAAACTAGGGACTCAGCTTGCCCAGCAGGGGGTCAGCCACGTCCCTGCCTTAGGCGCCTGACTCCCAGGACTGGAAAGCCTCAGGTGGGAGGGGAGGGTTAGGGTTGGGGTTAGGGGGCTGCTGCCCAGGAGCTGGTGGTGGGTCCCTAGGGCTGGGCACGGGGCAGCCGTGGGCTTGGACAGGGGCATGTCTGGCTGCTCCAAGAGGTCCAAGTCAGAAGCACGGACAAGAGTTAGGGAAGCTGCCAGCATCAGTCGGGTCCTGGCCAGGGTGGGGTCCGCTGGCCTGTGGGCTGCGGATGGTCTCCTGGATTGTGCTGGAGGTAGCACCTGGCCTCCTTCTCTCCAACACAGAGGTGGCCTCCTGGGCTGCTTGTCAGGCCTATGTTGGGACCATGCCCACTAGTGCTAGGTCAGTAGGACAGATTGCTGAGAGACCCCAGGAAGACGCCTAGAGACAGTGCACATCAAGTTTATTAAGTGTTTGGGGAGGTCCAGGGTGACCGGCTGGACAAACTGCACCCCATCCCTCATGGCACCTGGTCCAGCGGCAGACGGGGGCACCTGTGGCTCTCACCTCTGCCCCGGGCCCCCGACTCCACACAGCTGGTGCAGGGAGGGCCACGGGTCAGTCACAGAACAGTGGACGGTGAGCTTGCTTAGTCCCTGTGACCAGCATGCCAAGGAGCAGCTGCGCCAGCGTGCACACGAGAAGGCAATTCCCACGGTGACACCAGCCTGCCAAGTCGTGACACAAAGTGCAACAGAGCCAGGGTCCTCCACAGGAGGACTTACCTGGACTTCTGTCCAGGACAGGGTGCCCCGCCCTGATGCCACCGCGTGAGCCGTCCCACCACCCGCATGCTCTCACTGCTGAGCCTGCTCTCCCCACAAGGTGCCCTCCTCAGAGCATCCCGCCCAGCACGTGCTCCTTCCCTGAAGTCTGGGGCCTCTGAGGTCCTAGGCTTCATGATCGTCCCTCTGCTGTCCCAGACGAGGGTGATGGCTGCTGGTCCCAGGAGCTTCCTTGCACCCGTTTCCTGTTTCCAAGGTGCCCCACAGGGTGCCCCCTCTGGTCCTCTTCAGAGGCAGTGGGGGCAGGCCACCCTGCTCTCAGGCGGAGAGCTGCTGCCAGGAGGATCTTTCTGTCCTGGGGGCTCCTCCTATACCAATCTTGTAACAAGACCCTGTGTTCAATTTCTCTTTTCTGAACACACCTTGAGTGGTCTCTGCATCCTGACAGAAGACCGAGGGCCACAGACTCACTCTCAGGACACAGGTTGGCCATGCTGTCTGCCTCCTGGCCTTACACCAAGCAGCAGAGACTGGGACTTGGGAAAAGGATCAGCTCACCCCGTTGTGGGAATGCACCAAGGTTGCTAAGACCAGGGGGACAGTACTGGCTTCCTGCCACCTGGCCCATCATCACTGCAGTGGGCCAGCACTCAGCATGTTGTCCTACAGCATCACACAATCACCGTGCCTGAAGGACACTATGATGGGGGTGGAGAAGGCTGTCCAGCCCACCGAGAGGGAGGAAGGGCCACTGCTGTCAGTCCAGGGGTGGACACTGCTTCTTGTGGTCCTAGTCCTGTGGGGTAAGGAAAGATAGCACTCCAGACCCAGAGCTGCTCACCAGGTCCTGGAGAACCCAGGTGCTCCATTTCAGAGACAATCTCTAAACACAACGCTGCAGGTGCCCAGGGCACCCGGTGGGTGGGGGGTCCTCCCCGCTCCCCACAGCCGTTCCTCTGTCCCAAAGACCACGTGGGTCGAGTCCAATGGGCTGTCATAGGAGCTGCTGTCTGGACCTTCCCCAGCCCGGGGAGCAGTCTGCAGTTCCCCCGGGACGCACAGCTGCCTCTGCCACACATTGGACAGGGATGCTCCCGCAGGGAAGAGGCCAAGAAGAGCCAAGCCCGCCAGGGGAGGGGACAGCCCCTCTGCTCACTGCCTTATGTCTGCTCATGGCTGTGGCTGTGAACTTCAGATGGGACTTCCCAGGCAGCTGTTGGCAGCTGTCCTGTCAACCCATGACGGGTGAGCCTTGGGAGGCGGAGGAAAGGAGGCGAATCTGTCCTCCACGGCTTTCCATGGGAGGACACTTGATGCCCCACCACCTGGCCCCCGCAGCAGACACGACCCCACAGGTAAACGAAAGGCTTCCCCAGCCCTGCACAGACCGCCACTGTGCTGCCACCACCTCTAAGACCAGAAGCATCTCAGACCCTGAGCCTGGGTTAGGGGCTCCTGAGCTGTCACCCCCCAGATGCCTCGTGGGAGAGAAAGACATAGAGGACAGAGAGACCATCTGTGGAAGTCCATCTCTCCAAAATTACCATCCTCTCCGAGTTGTCCTTTTAAAATACACATTCCAGCTGAAACCCAGGCATGGCCCTGGGCCTAGAGAGGAGGGCCACTCTGGAAGTCTCAGCAGGACACCATGGGAAGCAGCGTGGATAAGCAAGAGGCCAGCAGCTCCAGGCCAGGCGGTCACTGAAGCTGGATCTCTCTACACAATCATCCAAAACTCAAGTCACCTTAAAAGAAGGAAAGAGTAACCATGTGAATCAGGAAAAATTCTAGAAACTTCGAGTTATCCGTAGATAAAAAATGAACACACCCGTGTCCGGAGGGATGTCTCTCAGGACCCTGTCGGAGACTTGGAAAAGTGCAGGGGAGGGCGCCAAAACCCACTGAGAAGAGAGAACAGGGCAAAGAACCCAAGGCCGTCCTGACATGACCCCAGGGGCACCAACCCTGCTGGGCAGAAATGCTGCGCCCAGAGCGTGGAGCAAGGTAGGGGGCAAGTGTGGGAGGTCCAGAAAAGCCCTGCTCTCGGCTGGGGCAGGTTGGAAGCATGAGGAGGAGCAGGTCCCGCGAGGCCACGGAGGACCGACTCCAGCGCCCACATGGCCGCCGCGGTGGCAGACTGGGGGCCGCACCCCCAGAACTCAGGTGCGGAGTCCCCACGGGATGGCATGAGGAGGGGTTAGCATTAGAGAGGTCATGCTGGGGAGCCCTGCGGGATTAGCATGCTGGTGAGAGGAGGTGCAAGGCATGGGAGGGCGGCCCTCGCTGGAGGAGAGCTGGCCAGGACTTTGACCTTGGACCTCCCAGCATCCGTGAGAATTAAATCTCCGGTTCAAACTGCCCACAATGGCTGCCCACGCAGATGGGACAGCTGCTCAGCCACCAATAGAGGGAGCAGACTGCCTGCACCGTGCTGGGTGCGCGTGGGGCAGGACTCACCTCCCAGACGCCAGCCGTTTGGTGAAGCCAACAGAGAGAGTGGGCTGCATCCGTCCTGAGCAGCTACAAGAAGAAACAAAGTGACAAACACGTGGCTGATGCAAGTGTCCACCCACACACAGAGAAGGGAGCGTAGCCGCTCTCCCAACTGAACTAAATGTACCAAGACCAACTTTTAAGGGTATTAAAAGAAAATCTTGAGTAAGGAATTTTTTTTTTTAAGCTAGGGTTAGAAATGAACAAGAAATAGAAAAGAGATGGGTGAGATGACGTCACCCACTTCTGAAGGAGGTTTTTCCTACAGACAGAAGTCTGAGTTGGTGTTTTCCTTTAAGCAAAACGATGCCCTTCCACCGTCCCCTGGCTTCCATGGTCTGCCCTGAGAAGTCTGCCATCTTTCTCCCTGTCTGCAACTCACCTGTGACTCACAGACCCTTTGAAGTCGTCCCCAAAGCATTGGTGGGCAGTGTACTGCTGTCCCTGGTGTGATTTCTCTAAGCTTTTTTCTTATTTTATCCCTCTTACATTGCTCTGAACTTCTGGGGTCAAGGAAATTAATGTTTTTCATCAAGTTTGGGTGTGTTTCAGATGCTATTTCCTCAACTATTTCCCCTGCCAATTCTCACTCCCTTCTCTCTTGGGGGCTATTTCACATGTGTACACTTTCTCCCCCTTGGACTTATGAGGTGCTACCCACTCCTCTCTTCTTTCTTCTTCAAATTGGGTCACTGACATTGAGTCTTCAGATTCATGGACACTTTTTTCCCTAATCACCATCTATTAAATTTTTATTTCATTTATTTGCTTTTTTTGTACTGGGGATTGAACTCAGTGGCACTCAACCACTGGAGCCATGTTCCCAGCCCTATTTTCTATTTTATTTAGAGACAGGGCCTCACTGTGTTGCTTAGCCCCTCGCCATTGCTGAGGCTGCCTTTGAACTCATGATCCTCCTGCCTCAGCTTCTCAAACCTCTGGGATTACAGGCATGTGCCACCATGGCCAGCTATTTTGCTTTTTAATTCTATAATTTCCCTCTTTTATAGTTCCCATTTCTCTGCTGAATTCCCCATCTACTTTCCCATTAATTCTTTCTTCATTCATTAATTAATCTTTTATTTCTCTCATTAATTCCCAGAGCATATCTTTTTTTTTTTTTTTTTTTTTTGATACCAGGGATTGAACTCAGGGACACTCGGCCACTGAGCCACATCCCCAGACCTTTTTTGTATTCTATTTAGAGACAGGGTCTCACTGAGTTGCTTAGCACCTCACTAAGTTGCTGAGGCTGGCTTTGAACTTGAGATCCTCCTGCCTCAGCCTCCCAAGCTGCTGGGATTACAGGGTGCTCCACTGTGCCCAGTACATCTCTTCTTTTAACATATTTATAATCCTTCTTCAGACCTTTGCCTTTTAAATCCTACGTTGTATCTTCTCAGAATTGGGTTTTATCAACCACTCTTTCTTTAAAAGCCATAGATCATATTTTCCTGTTTCTTTTGCATCTGGGAACTTTCGTGTGGAACATTGTTGATAATACATTGTAGAGGCCCTGCTTTCTGTACCCCTGCTGCATAGTGTGGGCTTGTGTTCTGCACTGAATTGCGTTCACCCAAAATGCATGAGTTGAAGTCCTACCCTCAATATCACTGTTTTTGAGAGAGGGCCTCAGGAGGTACTAGGGTTTAGGTGACATCAAGGGGTGTGGCACTAATTGAGTAGGGCTGATGTGCTTGTAAGAACAGGAAGACTCCAGAAGAACTCTGCCCACACGTGCGGGTAAAGATGCAGTGAGAAGCTGTTGTCTGTGAGCCAGGAAGAGCCCTGGCCAGAACGGGAACTGTCCAGCACCTTGACCTTGGACTCCCAGCCTCCAGAACGCTGAGAAATCCGACATCTGTATTGAAGCCTGCACTCTCGATGTCCTGTGGACGCAGCCAGAGCGGAGGACACACTGTTCTTGCTGAGCTCCCTGAACCTGAGCCAGGCTCTGGGGAACAGATCCCAGGAAGCTGCCCTGCTCCAAAGGGCCCTCACATGTCTGAATCTGAGCCCTCGATGTCTCTCTTCTGGGTCATCTGGGACCTGATTCAGGACTTAGGGCCATCTGCCATGTGGGTCGGTGCTCGCCCACTAAGCCTAAAATCTTATACAAGTTTAAGCTTTGAAAATTGCTTTGAAAGATAGGCAAAAAGTCAGATTCCAACAAAGTCGAGGTTTCTCCACTGTGGTGGGCTGCCCATCCCCAGCCACAGCCCAGCAGTTCTTGACCACAGGGACCACCGTCCTTCCCCAACCGTGAGGCAACTATGCTCAGGAAAGCTTGGGTTGTCTTGCTCCACATATGAGGGGACCAGCTGGCCCCTGAAGGCCTGTCTCAGAACCTCTCACCTTCCCTGCCCCTTCTGCTCTTCAGCTCCAGCACCAACGTGTGGAAGAAAATGGGGCAGGTGGCGGTGGTGCAGGCCACGGCGTGAGAATAAGGCGTGCAGGTGGAGTCAGGGTGGGTGGGAAGGGCCAGGCAGAGGGCTGGAGCAGCCACATCCACGAGGGCCTTAGACATACCCCTGTGGGATTCGAGCTCTGGGCAACAGGGAGCCATGGAAGAACATAGGGAAGGGGGTGGAAAGGTCTCCTTTTATGTGTAAGTCCTGCTGAGATTACACCAGGACCCCTGTTCTTGTCTCTGTTCCTTGGGGCCCAGCCTGGGGCTGTGTCCAGCTCTCCAGATCAGGACAGAGACTGTTCCAGAGTGAAGGTGATACTGTGGGCCCGCCACCCTCAGCAGCCTGCAAATGGCAGGGCTAGGCGGGCCGCTAGGGGACAGGAGCCCGGGGCTGCTGCTCCCGTGTGAGGCACCTGCCTGGCAGAGCAGCCATGAACGTGCACAGCTTGCTTCCCACCTGTGAGGTGGGTCTCAGCTGCTCCACCTGCCACGCCCAGCCCCAGTCCCAGGAAGGACACTGGGCGAAGGGTTTGCCAGCGGGTTTATTTTGAAAGAAGGTGCCGTGGCCCCTGGGTGGGGCTCAGCCAGGGCCTGGGCAGGAGCACCTCTAAATCAGCTCCTGCAACAGAAACGGGTGCTCAGGGCCCTGGGCCTCTTCCAGGGTCCCGGGGAGGGGTGAGGGCCATGGCTGGGACCCAGGCTCCCAGCCGCCTGGCTTTGGTAAAGATTCGTCCCTGAGCCTCAGTGTCTCTAGTCGTGGGTGCGGCAGTAGTGCCACCACTGGGGACTGGACTGAGATGAGGCAGGGATGGTGGTGAGTGCAGGTGGTGGGTCTGGGCAGCGCCGGACACAGGGTGCCCGAGAGGATGCCCACGGAGCCCTGCCCCACCCCATACCCAGACAGGGCCTAAAGGGGCAGAGCCACTGGCAGCCCTCACAGCCTTGATGGACGAATAGAGGGGATGGGACCACCTTTCTCTCTTCCCCATCCCTCCCTCTCTGTGCCCTATGCCCCCAGAGCCCCACTTGGCAACCTGGGGTCATCACCCTGTAGGCCCCAACTCTCTCCAAACCATAAAACTGACACATCTCAAGTCCCCATCAGTGCTACTGGGTGTCCTGCTCAGAGGGTGAACAGCCCCCTCATGCCCCGGATCTAGCACCAGGGGCTCCCGTCAGGGCTGGGCTGAACTGGGGCTGGGGTCTTCAGTGCAGACTGAGGGGCACAGGCTCACCTCCTTCAGGAGCTTCGCACACCTCCCTGTGAGACAGGGCAGTGTGAGGTGCAGGCTGGAGGCTGGCAGACCCCCCCCAGGGGCTCTGCCCAGCGTCAGCCCCAAGGGACCTGGACTCACTGTGCCGCGACACCAGGTAAAGGCCCGTGTCTGCTGTCAGCTCCCGGAACCTCCAGAACCCAGGCTCATCCTCACTGTCAAGGCTCCGAGCTGTGGGGCAGGGGATCTGGGCAGGCAGTCCCAGGGAGGGCGGGCAGACCCCCACCCGGGCAGAGCTTACTGAGGTACTTGAGCACGTGGAACTCCTTGCCCTGCCAACGCAGGGACACCCTCAGGATGGCATAGTGCTCATAGTCTGTGTCCAGCACAAGGATCTCCCTGTGACCTTTGGGGGACAACAGGATTGGGGCAGCCTGAGAAGGGTGACCTGGGAAGCCAGGCCTGCAGGGTCTAACTCCATCTAGTTCCTGACCAGCACCCGGACCCTCCCATGATGTCCTGGGAGGCTGAAGCAGGCCCTGCAGGATGACCCAGGGTGCAGGTGGGGAAGGAGGGCCTGCATCCGAGGAGCCCGGGAACAGGTCCAAGGAGCAGAAGGGCTGGGTGCTGCTGGGCGTGGGAAGGAATCTGCAACCACCGTGAAGGACAGTGGCACTTACCAGGGAAAGCGAGTGTCCCAGCTGCATCTCTTCCTGAGCCCACCACTTCCTCTGTCACACAGCTTCCTGAGCTGAAAGGCAGCACGTGCTCCCTAGGAACCTGCCAACCTGCCTTCCTGCAGGGGCGTCTTCAGGACGGGCTCTGGCAGGGGGCTGGCATCCTGAGCCGGCGGGGAGCCCACTGGCAGGGCAGCCCTCCAGCCAGGGGCCTGCCTCAGCCCACTTTCCTTTCTTATAAATTGATGAGGCTCCATCAAAACCCCATACTTATCTTTGGGAGAAAATGCAGATCTAGGAGTCTGGAGGGCTGGCTTTCCCTGGAGCTAGACTTCCCAGGCAGGTGGGCCCCGGGAGGGCTGGTCCACCCAGTGAGGATCCCCAGCCTCATGCCACATGCCACACTCCTCTCCATCCCCAGCAGGGCACCCTGGACCTGTCCCGGCAGGGCCCAGCCTCTCACTTGTTATACGCAGCCTTCACCGTCACGTTATGGCCACTCAGAGTGATGAGCAAGCCCTCCACCTTCATCCCAGCCTTCAGGGCCACATTGTACTTGGAGGCCACACCAACTTCCCGCCAGAACCCTGAAATCTAGAGAGGAGAGCTGCAGCCTCCCTGGCTCTAGCGGCCTGGCTGAGACCCAATCCCTGGACTCCAGGGTGCATTTCAGGGACCCCAGGCACAGAGCTGGTGGCCATAAGACTTAGAGGCAAACAGCAATATGTCTCAACCCTACTCGTCCCCACTGGAGTCATCCTTCCCAGAGGTCCCTTCATGCCATCAGTCAGTGATGCCCCTCCCACCTGGCCTTCTGGAGCAGCCGCAGGGCCAGCTCGAGATTCCCCAAGAGAGCTGGCCTCTGCAGCTTCCAGGCCGGTATGTGGCGAGGACGAGCAGGCCCTGGCTGCCTCCGGGACTGGAGAGCAGAACAGAATGCAGAGTGCAGGGCCCACGTGGCTGGGGCCTCTCCACCAGGCTGGCCCAGCAGAAGAGACGCAAACCTGCTAGCCTCGCCGAGCAGGCCTTCCCGCCCGCCACCAACATGCACGCAGAGCCCGAGGTGTCATCTGAAACTTGGAAAATGGTCGATGTCACAGGAGTAGAGCACCTGTCTCCCTAATGTCTGTCCCCTCTGAGCATCCCTGTGTGTCTGGCCTGCGGGAGGGAGGTCCAGCACAGAAGCACTAGAGGGACCAGAGCCCTGCAAGCTGCCCACCCAGAAGGCCTCCTCTGGCCCCCCCACCACAGTGCACAGGATGGGGGTGCAGGAGGAACCTCATCAACCTGGGGAGCAGTTGGGGGCCACGTGGGACCCTGACCCTGACAAACCCTGAGGACCAGCCAGCTTCACTGAGGACAGCAGGCCTCCAAGAGAGGAGAGACTGCAGAGCTCAGAGCCCCCACCAGGGCCCTTAGCTGCCTGCCCTCCTGGGTGGGTCCTGGGGCCCCAGGTAGCTGCTCCGGCGCCAACTGGGAGTGGGGGCCGGAGGTGGCTCAGCGCTCTCCGGCCCCTCCCTGCCCAGCTCCCCACCGTGCCCCCCGCCTGCCTGCAAAGCAGGAAGAAATGGCACCTTCTGCAGGTCTATGTCCACCAAGGGGGTCGCCGCCTGCGTCCAGAGCATCAGGAGCACCCCCAGGGCAGCGCACAGCAGCCTGGCCGCCATCGCAGGTCTGGCTCTGTGCCTCCCTCCCACAGGGCCTGGGCTTATATTTGGAGAGTGGGCAAGCATGCCCAGCTCCCCAGGCAACGTCACCGGCCAGTGCAGCTGCCAGCTTCCCTAGACTCCTGGCGTTCAGTACAAGTGCCATCTGGTCCCACTGACGCCCACAGCCGGGGTGGGCTCAGCCAGCTAGACGGCAGCCAGGCCTGCCACCCTCCTGTGAGGACGTTGTGGGTGGTGTGGGGCCTTGGAGGGCCTGACCCTACCCGGGGAGCAGGCCCCACCCATACCCAGGGGTTCAGCCCACCCTCCAGGGACCCGGGTTTGTGGGCTCTTTCTGGTCTGTCTGGGGATAGCAGAAGAACCACGAGGGACTAGGCCCTGGCTCAGCCCTGCCCTGTGGCCTTCTGCCAGGGTCCAACCAGCCTGGTCGCAGGCTTTGGTTCTCCCACCCCTCCATGCCCCTCGCCCCATGCCCACTACCAGCACATTCATGCCGAACCAGGACCGGCTGTGTGATCGCAGAGCCCAGAGCAGACGGAAATACAGGGCCTCACTTTAACCTGGGGGCAGGGGTGACGGACTCTCAGGGGAGAGGACTGGTGCTTCTGGACACCAACCCTGGCCCCACGCCTGCAGCACCACCCAGACGGCCGCCTCCTCTCCATGTCCCTTCTGTCAGGACTGGCTTTCAAGGCCGCCCAGCAGATCATTCCCTGAAGGGGCCATGCACGTCCTGCCTGGCCCTGCGCTCCCAGCATCCCACCCTGGGCCTGCCCTCTTCCAACTGTGTCCAGTCAGCGCCATCCAGAGCCTTCAGTTTACCAGGAAAGAGTCTCTCAGGCCAGAGATTTGTTTAAGGCAACTTTTATTTTCAAAACAACTTTATTTGTGACATATATTTTAAAGAAAAAACTCTCATCCTCTGGAAATAAGCTAAAAAAAATAACAAAATTCTCTTTCTCCCTCTTGATTCCCACCTCTTCCTACTCCCACCAGATAAAAGAGGAGATGAGACCAAGGTGGCTGAGGAGCACGCTGGCCACACAGCCCTTCTCCCAGGGAGCCTGGGGAGGTGACAGGCTCTGGTGTGGTCCCACATGAGTCACCTGGGGGCTGGCACAGCAGAGGGCAGGGGGGCCTGAGAAGTCCTCAGGCTCAAGGTTTGCTCAGCTCAAGGGGAGGTCCTGGCCACTGAGACACACTCACTGGGGGACCCGTCCTCTACAGATATGGGAGGTGCAGGGGAACAAGTCAGGATGGGGTGACCAGAGCTGGCTGGCACACTGGAGCCCAAGAGGGACACCCAAAGAGCAGGACAGCTGTGGGGAGGCTGAGGACGGGGCTCCCGGGTGGATGCAGAGGGACTTGGCCAGGAAGGAGAGGGCGGGTGGGACGTGGAGAGGAGGCCTCTGGCCCTCTGGGTGACCAGGGGCAGGATGAGAGCAGCGCCCCAGGGCTGATTGCTTCCGCTCCTGTCCTTTAAGGGCCACAGGCAGTGGTGAGCATCAGACCAGAACCTTCAGCACCTTCCTGCTCCCCACGCTCAGCCCTTTGAAGTTCGAAGCTGGGCCCCCGGGGAGAACCAGGCTGGGTGCAGCAAGGACAATGGCATCCCCTGCATCCCACATCTCATCAGAGGCAGTGCAAAGGCCATGTCCTGGAGCTCGACCCTTTGGATTTGAACTCTAACCTGGCCACTCATCAGTTGTGTGACCTTGGATAACTTGCCCAGCCTCTCTGTGCCTCAATGTCTTGGTCTGAGAAACAAGGATGGAATGGGGTGGTTGCATGTGTCCAAGGAGTCTGTCAGGGAGCCAGCCAGCCAGCCAGCCAGCCGAGACCTGGGAGTGTGCTGTCCATAGCAGTGACCCATTTCTGGGGCTCTCAGGGGTTTCAGCCATGTGCCCCAGAGCACAGTGGGAGGCGGAACTCAAACAACCCGACTTCACAGTCTCCGCCCTGCCCACCCAGCTCTGCCACCGCCCAGGGCACCCAGCAGAGCCCATGGCCAGGGCACATCAGGGTGCCTGGTTTTCCCACTGGCACACAAACCACAGGTTTGGGCGCAGGGAGGGGGGTGCCCTTCTCCCCGTGAGTGCCTCCTTCCCACCTCCTCCCTGTGGCAGTGCCACCTTCCCACCTCTTCCCTGTGGCAGTGCCACCTTCCCACCTCCTCCCTGTGGCCGCCAGCAGAACAGACAGGAGATGGGGTCCCCTGTGCCCACCCCACGGTGTCTCCAAAGAGTGAGGAGCCAAGAGACTGCAGGATCTGTTTATTGGGTGGGAAGAGGCCCCGGAGCTGGGGGGAGGCAGGTGAGGGAAAGAGGGGCAGCTCTGGGTGGCCCGAGGGCGCGGGTCTCACTCTGCGCCTGGGGAAGTGAGGTTTGCTGCGGCCAGCTGCCCCTGTAAGGAAAGGCAGCCGCTCCATCCCCATCCACTGCCAGCGGGGCATCCCCAGGCCATCACCCACCGGCCAGGGAGAGCGGATGCTGCCACCGGAACTGCCAACACAGAAGCCCACATCCTCATCCCCGCCCCACACTGCCCTGGAGGCCCAACCTAGAGGCACCCCAAAACCACCCCTAGCCCCCAGTGCCCAGCCTCTGACTGGCCCTGGATGAAGGGGCCAAAGTGACCAGAAAGCCTGGGAGCATGATTTGGCATTGAGTCCCCAGCCCCGTGTGTTTCCAAAGCCCCCCCACAGCGATGGGAGACTTGGTGCTCACAGCCATCCAGACCCATGGAAAGCTAAAGCCCAGATGTCCCCAGCCCCATGGGGAAACAGCCAAGGACAGAAGCCACAAGCCACAGAAAAGAGTCAAGACACAGGACATGAGACAGCAGACAGGGACAAAATCAGGCTGTGGATCTGGAAAATACCCTCATGAACCCCACCCACTCTGACCCCCACTCAAGACAGCCTCAGGTCCAGTGGCTGTCACATCCCACCCATTACTATAGTTTTATGTGGGTGCCCAGATCCTTCGGGAGCTTGGGCAAGAGATTGCCCTCTTCTGGCATCTGATCTGGGGAGGCCTCTTCAGCACCCCTCCAGCATCAGAGCCCCAAGTTCCTGGGACCCAGCCCGCAATGGGCAGGGAACTAGAAGTGGTGGGTCTGCTCTGAGAGAGAGGATGAAGACCCAGGTGATACCAGGGAGTCCAGGGGCCGTAAGGACACAGGGTGTAGTGGGTAAGTAGTGTCCCCAAACTCCACATCCTCCTGGGACCTCCAAAGGGGGACTTATCTGGGCATAGGTCTTTGAAGATAGCTCTCTAGTTAAGGATCTGGAGCTCATCCTGAATGTAGAGTGGGCCCTAAATCCAACAATCCTCCCAAGGAGCGGGCAGCCAAGCCAGTAATCCCAGCAGTTCAGGAGACTGAGGCAGGAGGATTGCAAGTTCAAGGCCAGCCTCAGCAATTTAGCAAGGCCTTATGCAACTTAGTGAGACCCTGTCTCAAAATAAAAAAATAAAAAGGACTGGGGATGTGGCTAAGTGATAAAGTGCCCCTGAGTTCAGATTCCAGTATAGTGAAAAAAAAAAAATCAAAGAGGAGGAAGAGAAGGAGGAGGAGGAGGAGGAGGAGGAGGAGGAGGAAGGAAGGAAGGAAGGAAGGAAGGAATCCCAACAAGCGATGGCCCAGGATTATAGGAGCCATGGAAGCTGGGAGCAGCCTGGGCAGGCTCCCCTCCAGCCTCCAGAGGGCCCCGCCTCACGGACATCTTGACTTCTGCCTTCTGCCTTCTGACCTCCAGGACTGGGGCGAAGGGATCCTGTTTAAGCCGCCCGGTTTGGGGCTGAGCGTCGCTGCCCCAGGCAGTCAGGACAGGCTCCCTGCGAGCAGACTGAGGCCGGAAGCAAGGGACTCACTAGGCAGAGATGGGTGGGGGTCTACTCAGCAGGTCTCAGGGGTGAGAGGAAGCGAGGGACCAGGGGCAGCCCGTGTAGGGCCTGGAGAACTCACCCAGTCCCCTGCCTGGGTAGGGCTGAGATGGGACTCCGGAGTCGCCAAGATGTCGCCCTGCCCTGAGGAGCACGCACCTGAGGAGCAAAGGGCCCAAGAGGCTGAGATGGGAATGCCCTCCCTCCCACATCCCTGTCCAGCCCCCACCCCCAGCCCCCAGGTAGGGGACCAGAAGTCCCTCCCCACCTCTCCTTGGTCCTCTTGGGTAAGAAAGGTGCTGTAGGGTAGGAGGGGGTGGAGAGGGGCTGCCACCCAGCCTAGCAGAGAGGACCACCTGCTGCCCACCCTCAGGACGGCAGGGCTGGGCAGCCGGGGTGGGGCTTGGCCAGGGTACCTGATTTGGGCAGCATGACCATCATGTCATCGGGGAGCCCCACCGTAGGGTAGAAGTCCTGGAAGGCCTTCAGAGCCTGGGGGCTGGCGTCCTGAGTCCGACCTGGGCGCAGCAGGGGTGGCTGTGAACCCAGCGGCTCCCAGGGGCCAGACCTGCCTCACTCTACTTCTCTGGGTGCTGACCACAAGGCTGCCACCCTAGGCTGACCAGGGAAGGTGGGTCCTCACATGGGAGAGGGGCATGTGCTGTGCCTGCCCTCAGGAACCCCACCAGCCAGCCCCCTCCCCATCCTAAGCACTGTGGGTTCCCCCGCCCCCCACTCCCATCCTTGCCAGGCCCAGACTCTGACTGGGGGTGCAGAGCAGAGGGGTGGGCCCTGGGCAGGTGGCAGGGCTGGCTCACTGTAGAGCTGCACCATGGTGCTGAGTGCCCCCTCCAGCTCCTTGTAGATATAGACCACCGCGAAGGAGCTGTAGTCCGTGTCCGCCACACGCACATCCAGGTAGCCCAAGGCTGCGGAGAAGGCACGCATGGCTATAGACTGGGCAGGCTGGGCACCAACCTCCCCTGACAAGCCCACCCTGCTGCCCCAAGACCCCGCAGTACCCTGGTCAAGCCCCACCCCAGCTGCCAGGAGAGGGAGGGCAGGGGGCCTCAGTGCAAAGTCAATCTGCATCACCCCTGGGGAGCAGCTCCCAGTGTCCCCAGGACCTACCTGGAACTCTGAAGTGACCCTCGGAGCCAATCTTCAGGAACTCGGCATCCACCTGGGCACAGCCGTCAGCCCTGGGTGCAGAGCTGGTCACTACCTGCCAGGCACTCTCGGTTCCTCCCTAGCCCAGCCCACCCCAGTCAGCTCACCTCGGGAACTCCATGTGAACGTTGAGACAGCCCCCTTCGGTGGCATTGATGTCCCTGGTGGACATCAGTAGGTGGTCCTTCTTGCCCAAGAACACTTTGCAGTCAGACACCATGGAGACAACGTACCAGAGGCCTGAGAACTGCAGGACAGCTCAGGGGTCAGCAGGCCAGACAGCCAGCAGCCTGGGTCCCCCTTACCCAGGGACCCAGGGAGAAAAATGAAGGGCCAAGAAGCAGGGACCTGCCTGAAGTCACACAGTGAGGGTCCCCTCCAGGATGGACAAGAACCCTGCTGCCCCCTTGTGGGATGGGCCTACAAGGGCTCCAAGCCCATGGTTGTTTCTGGTTTAGAGGGAACGTGGGTCTAAAGAAATCCCAGGCCCCACCCAGGCATAGCCCAGAAGAGGCCCCGTACCTTTCTGGCATCAAAGTCGGGTTGCAGCAGGACCTCAGCCGGGGTCGGAGACACCCAGAGCAGCAGCAGGACCCAGCTCAGCAGGACCAGACTCATCCTCAGGCCTGACTCCAGCCCTGGCACCCAGTCCCCAAGCCCCAGAAATGCTGTCTTTATACCCCAGCCCAGCCCTGGGCTCCAGGAGCGCAGGTGCAGAGTGAGTGGAAGGCTCTGTGAATGCCAGACCCCTTTGTCCATTGTTGGGCACAATCACTTGACTGTATGCTCCGGCCCCAGGGTCACTTCCTGCAGGGCTCCAGACATTCAGGCTCTCGCCTGACGCACCAGCTGAGGATTTGTCCCCAGGCCTGCCAGGCACGTCACTACTCCAGGCCCAACAGAGCTGACCCCCCAGCCATGGCAGAGCTGTCATGGCTTCACGCCTCACACCCAAGCACCTCTGTGCACCCCCAGCCTGGCTGGAGTTGGGACTGGGGGTTTAGGGTGCTGCTGGGAAGCACAAGGCCAGCAGGCCCCAATCCAGCGTCCTAGGCACCTAGAAGACCTCCCTCCCTCTCATCCCCAACTCAGGACTTGGTCACCACTGGTCAGGCCTGTAGACTTCGTCCAGGGTTAGCGTTTGCCAGCACATTGGTGGGAGAGACCTGGCCACTCCTCACCCACAGCTGGGCTTTCTGCATGCACGCCTGGGACAGGAAGGGCTGGGTGGCATTAGAGTGGATTAGGGTACCCACAGCTGCCTTATCACCAGCTTCATAGTGTGCAGGTGGAAAGACGCCTGGGAGGCGCCAGGGCTGGTGGAGGTGGAGCTGGGGAAGGCCTCTCCTGCTGACCTCTGTGTCCACAGAGCACCCAGGGACCCTCGAATAGGAGCACTGCAAGGCCTTGGGCACCCCTCTTGGACCTCAGGACAGGGACCAGAGCCTACTGTGGAGGCCAGTTCAGAGAAAGATCCTCAGCCCCCCTGGGGAGGGAAGGGAAATAATCAGGACTTCTGCTTGCTGCCTTCTGGGCTGTTTCTCTGAAAACTGCTGTTCTACACCATGGAGTCACTCAGGGCAGGCGCAGCCTGAGACCTGCTCTTCTGCACCATGGAGTCACTCAGGGCAGGCGCAGCCTGAGAACTGGTGTTCT
>JAJEJO010051260.1:375-34787 GCA_020662805.1 Glaucomys volans
GTGGGTGTCCCCCCCAAAGCCCCCGGGCATCCTGCCTGGCCTCCTCTCTCTCAGGCCCTCTCTGCTTGGTCCCTGAAGTCACCCACGTCTGTGGTCTTGGCAGCGCTCTGGGCACGTCACCTCGTAGAGGTCATCCGTCCCCACCTGGCTCCACAGACCGCAGCAGCCGGCACCTCCAGCTTCTCACAGGCCTGGAGACCTTGTCCCTGTCCCCAGCGCCTGCCCCATCACTGCCGCCCTTCTCTTTATTTCCTGGTGCAGGTCATCTGCAAGGACTGGAGCAACTTGGCCGGGAAAAACTACATCATTCTGAACATGACGGAGAACGTAGACTGTGTGAGTGCGGAGCCAGGCCGGCCTGCGGGGAGGAGGGTCCGAGGGGACGTGGGGCGGAAGGCTGAGGCCTTGCTGCAGGGCGCAGCCTGACCCCAGGGGGATCCAGCGCCCATCAACATTAAAACTAAACAGGCAAAAACCAGGCTGGGAGGGAGGGAAGGAAAGTGAGATGCTTTTTGCATTTTAAATTTTCTAAGGGGTCTAACCACTGAGCCACACCCCCAGCCCTTTTTATATTTTATTTAGAGACAGGGTCTCACTGAGTTGCTCAGGGCCTCACTGAGTTGCTGAGGCTGGCCTCCAACTTGCGATCCTCTTGCCTCAGCCTCTAGAGCTTCTGGATGACAGGAACCACACCGTAGGGCTTTCTGAGTCCTGGGGAGCTGGCTGTGGGCCCACGTGTGGAACTGTGGCTGAGATAAGCAAGTTGACCCCCTTTGAGATCCAGCTCCTCTGTCACCTTTGGTGACCTTGAGGTTGGAAGGACAACAGCTCATTAGTTTGGGCTACAGCAGGAAAGAAACCAGCAGTGGCAGGGGGTCCCTCAGGGTGGCCGAGTTCATGGCTCAGCCTCCCCAGTAGTCCTAGCCGTGCGGCCCTGAGCACAGCACCCAGGGGACAGCTGAGCGGCCGGGGAGGCGTCTACTTTAGAGGCTGGGAACAGCGGATCTGGCAGTTCTGCAGGTCCAGGAAGGAGAGGGCTGCTGGAGAGGAGCTGGAGGGGCCATCGACCTGGGACCAAAGCAGGGCTCTTCCCAGACGTGGCCTGTGGGCTGTGCTCCAAGAGGCAGGGTCTGGGCCTCCTGCCCCGCCGGGCTCAGGCCACTGACTGCCCGTCTAGGACCAGACTCTTGTTTTCACTTGAAATGATGCGATGATCCCGTCCATGGGCCCGAACCTCTGAGCAGGATGGGAGAGTGTTGGATGGGAAGGGGTCTGAAGGTCAGCACTGCCCATCCTGGCCCAGCTCCTGGGGCCCACTGGACGCCACCATAAGAGCAAGCCGATGGCTTTTGTCATTGCGCACTATAGGGCCAGGTCTCTGCAGTGACAGATGGGAGGTGAGCCACCTCTCCCCTAGACTTCGGGTGTCTGCGCTGGCCAGCGTTGGGCTGTGTCTCTGCACTGGCCGGTGGAGGAGCCCCGGGACCCCTCCGCCCGGGGCTGTGTCCATGGGCACAGGCGCAGCCTCCCATGCTCCTTTGCGCTCTACAAACCCAGGGTGCGACTTGGCACCTGTGCTCTTTGCTCCACCGGGAGGGAGTCCAGAGGCCCCCACAGCCTCCTCACCTGTAGAGACCTCCTGCCCCTCCTGCAGGCAGCCTTGGGCTCAGGTGGGCCCAGAGCTGCTCGCAGTAGCCCGAGGGCCTTTCTCAGCCCTTGGCCCCTGAGCGAAGGGCGATGTGGGGACTGGGCCGGGCGCGGAGGGGCCTGTCCTCGCTGAGCAGGGCCCTCCGACCTTGCAGGAGGTGTTTCGGCAGCACCGAGGCCTCCAGCTCCTGGCCCTGGTGGAGGAGGTGCTACCCCGCCACCGCAGCGGCCGCCACGGCGACTGGCACATCTCCCTGAGCAAGCCCAGCGAGAAGGAGCAGCACCTCCTGATGGCGCTGGTGGGCGAGCAGGGTGAGCGGGCGCGGGGCGGGAGGGGCCCTGTGCCAAGTTTCCGGGGACCACGCGGGGAGGCGCACAGACCAGCTGGACCCGGGACAGCAGCACTTCGTGCGGAGGCTCCAGGTGCCTGATCATCGCGTCCTGGGGCAGAGGAGGGAGCAAGGCCCAGGAGCGGGTGCAGGGAACCGGCGTGGTTCCAGCACAGGGGGGCTTCACGGCGTGGAGGGGCTGCAGAGGCGGCCATTCCGTGCCACACCCGTTACCTGGTCACCCAGTGAGGCAATTGGATGGAGAGCATGCACAGGAGACGGAGGGCTGTGCGTGCTCGTGTTCATGCCTGAGCGTGTGTATGGCATGCGCATGCGCTCTGGGGATCTGGGCGTAATTAGAGCCAGGAAGATGGGGTGAAGGGGCTCAGGCCTCGTCCCAAGACGGGGGTCTAGGGATCCACGCAGGGGCTGCAGGGGTCATGGCTGTGCTGATGATGGTGACTCTCCTCCCAGGGGTGGTGCCCACTCAAGATGTCCTTTCCATGCTGGGTGACATCCGCAGGAGTCTGGAGGAGGTAAGGGGACAGGGACTTGGATTCATGAGCTGCTCCTGAGCTCCCTCCTGTCTATTCCTCAAGCGCTGGGGACACACAGGCTTCCCTGAGGACAGGGGCCACAGCATCACGTGGTTCTAAGAAGCACAATACAGATTCGTGCTCCTTCCTTGGGCAAGACTGGGCATGTGGTCCCTTCGCCAACCAGGCCGGGGCAGGAAGGGGACGTGGGCTGTGGGAAGAGGGTGGGAGTCAGGAAAGGGCTTGGAGAAGAGGGGGTTCTGGGGGGGGTGTTAGGTGGGAAAACAGCAGAAACACCCCATAGCACCTGAAGGAGGGGGCACGACAGGTGCTGGAAACCACGAGAATGTCCTGGAGGCCTGGGGATGCCCCAGGAGCTGCCGGCCAGGCACTTCCAGATGGCCGCCAGCCATTGCTCCTCTAGCTGGGGACCTGGGGTGCAGGACAGGGACTGAGAACCAGCCCTGCCCAGGCTGCTGGATGCCTGGCCCATCTGGGGGGCCTGGGCTGGAGACAGGCGGCAGCCTGTCCTGAGCTGCTGGACCGGCTGGGGGAGCAGAGGCCCCGATTCTCTTAGCCTCCTTACCAACCTCCCCGAGGGGGGACCTTCCTTCCTCACTCTCTTCGGTCTTGAGAGTGCTGCAGTGTGTGACAGTAGATAGGGATGTGTGACCCTGCGCCCGCCCTTATCTGTCGCATGCAGGGGAAGCCGTGTCCGTGCTGGGGCTTTACTTTGGTAAACACATTCAGTGCTTCCGGGCGCAGCCCACACTGGGTTCTCTCAGTCCTCCTTGCCACCCTTTGGGGTCCTGTTGTATCGCCATGGAAGGTGAGGACTGCAGTCCAGACAAGTGCGGTCACTCGCCTCACGTGGCACAGCTAGTGAGAACCAAGCCTGTCTGCTCAGGCGCCTGGCCTCTCACCAAGCTGCCACCAAGGTCTTTCCCGGTTCTGAAATCCTGGGCTCAGGAACACGATGGTGGCAGGAATGCTGGAGACCCGGGCTGACCTTGACCTTCCCTACAGGCCCACCTACCTGTCCTCCTGCCCCGGTATTCTGCCCTTAACTCAGACTGACTTGGCCCCAAGGCATGCTGGGTCTTTGGAAGCTCATGAGCAGATGAATTTAGCAAGGACTTTGGCTGGCGACTCCAGCGAGTAAAAACGGACCCTTGTTAACTAAATAAGAAAAGTCCCCAAAATATGCAGACGGCTCAGAAACTCTGAAGAACTAAAGACCCGGTGCACCTGGGCCTCCGACTCACAGCCATCTGGCATTACTGGTCCCCCTGGCTCCCCCCTGGCCAAGGGCTCAGCTGTGAAGATGGCTCTGCCCAGCCCCAGGGGGCACAGCCGATAGCAGGTGCCTGTCACCACGTGATCAGTGACACTCCAGCAGGACTGGGAGGCCAGGGCTGCCCAGAGCATCCCCATACTGTCCCAGGGACATGACACTCACTGGCCCACAATGGCCAGAATGATACCAGAATCCCTGCCCCACCTCCAAGGTGGAAGCGTGTAGACCCGATCCCTTGCGGAGCACAGGACAGACCCCAGCAGCACCAGGAGCCTGCCCCCACCCCAGGCCCTGAGCCAAGGAACCGGCCCCTCCCACCCCTAGATCGGCATTCAGAACTACTCCACGACAAGCAGCTGCCAGGCACGGGCCACCCAGGTGCGCAGTGACTACGGGACGCTCTTCGTGGTGCTGGTGATCATCGGCGTCATCTGCTTCATCATCATCGTGCTTGGCCTGCTCTACAACTGCTGGCAGCGCCGGCTGCCCAAGCTCAAGCACGTGGTGAGCCTTGGGCGGGGCGGGCCGGGCCGGGGCGGGCTGGGCCGGGCCAGGCCAGGAGGCGGGCAATGCCAGTTACCTAGGCTCGGCGTCCTCGCCTGCAGGCGGGCTGGCCAAGTGTTCTGGGTGCCACAGGGCTGTGCCGAGGACCACATGGCCAGAGCCTGGCACTGCAGGGAGGGGGTCCTGGTCCTCACCATGGGGTCCCACCTTGGCACCAGCTCCTCCTCCAAGAGTGGCACCGCAGGGCCTGCGCACCAGTCAGGCCCTGGGCCGGGTGGCGCGCAGGCACCTAGAAGAGGCTCCTGCAAGGAGACGGGGCCGTGGCCAAAACCACGCCACACGTTTTGACTTTTACTTATAACATACGTTGAAGGGATCACACGATTCCAGGGAGGCGACAGGGTTTTTAGTGCAAAGGATTAAGGCGTGCGGCATGACACCAGAAAAGTGGGAACTTGCCCTCTTCAGGGGGTCCCCGGGGAGTCCCCTGGGAAGGGTTTTACTAAGCACCGGCCTGGGCTGTTCCGGGCGGGTGTGTTGCTAGCCGCGAAGGCGGAGCCCTCGGCCAGCGCCCTCTCCCACCGCTGCAGTCGCACGGCGAGGAGCTGCGCTTCGTCGAGAACGGCTGCCACGACAACCCCACGCTGGACGTGGCCAGCGACAGCCAGTCGGAGATGCAGGAGAAGCAGCCGAGCCTGAACGGCGGCGGGGCCATCAACGGCCCGGGGAGCTGGAGCGCGCTCATGGGGGGCAAGCGGGACCCCGAGGACTCGGACGTGTTCGAGGAGGACACGCACCTGTGAGCGCGGCCCAGGCTCCGGCCGAGCGGGCCTGCGATCCGGGCCGCGCGGGATCCAGCAGCGCGGCCCCGAAGCAGACAGCCCCCTCCCCCGGCCGTGACCCCGCGGCCAGGCCCTCGGCGCGGGGCGCCCCCCGCTTCCCCCGACTTCACACAGCGACCTCGGCACAGCTCCCCCACTCCCGGCCCCGCGGGCGGCGGGCGGCGCTCTCTGCGCTCCGCCTGGGACTTCATTAAACCCGCCCGGAGACGGCCGGGCGCCAGTCCGCCTGCTCGCCTGCTTCTTACTTCCGGGGGGCGGGGGCCGCGGGGGGGGGCGTGTTTGCGGCGGGGGCGGGGCCAGAAGGGGCGGGGCGTGTTTACGGCCGGGCGTACCAGGCGCCGCTGCGGGGCGGGGCGGCGCGTGTTTACGTCCCGCCGGGCGCGCCGCGTCGCCGCCGGAGGTTGTCCGGCCCGGGTCCGAGCCTCCCGCACCATGGACACCAGCGACCTGTTCGCCAGCTGCAGGAAAGGGGACGTGGGCCGCGTGCGGTGAGGACCCGCAGTCCCGGGAGGGCGCGGGAGGGGAGCGCCCGGCGGCGGGCGTGCAGCTGCGCGGTCGCGGGAGGGGCGGCGCCCACCTCCCGCCGCCTGCGCCCTCGGAACGCAGGAGCGGCTTCGCAGCCCGCGGGCTCCCTGGAGGAGGGGACCGCTGGGCGAGAGGAAGGACGGTCACCTGCCGTCAGGTGGTGCCGGTGCCGGACCCGGGCAGGCCGTACGTGGCTCCCTTCCCGTCCCTGACGCTCCGGACCGCGGTCCCCAGGGAGGCGGAGGCTCCCGAGGCAGCTCCTGGAAGCTCGGCACCCAGATCGCCAGCTCCACGGGCCAGACGCACCCGTGGGCTCCGGGGTGCTCCGAGGCACCCCTCTTCCTTGGCCCTCCGGGTCCTGACCTGTGACTTGGGACCTCCTCTGAGCGGATCCCAGGCTGCGACATTCTACAAAGCCTCCCTGGGCCCTTTCTCGGCATCAGGCGCCACCCAGGAGCTGGTGGATAACCCGCGAAGCGTTCCCAGGTCTAGCCTTGGACGTCCCCTTGGGCTGCCCGCCCACCTGCGGAGCTGGCCCATCATGCGCGAAGCCCCTCACTTTCTGTGTCCTGTTACCTACATGTCCTGCGTCTGCCCTCTTAGATCTGTCCCCTTCTCCCTGTGTTCTCCGTGCCACCAGGATGCCTGCAGCAGCTTCCTCTGGTCTCCTGTCTCCAGCAGAGCCAGCCTACCAACCACCCCCAAAGCCTGAGGGCTCTGCGTGAAATAGGGCCCCATCACCTGTCCCCAATTCGAGAAGCTGAGTCCCATCTTCCTCCCCTCCAGGGCTTGGCCTCCGCACCCGCAGCCCATGGTCCCCTGCCACCCCTGATGCTTCCCGTGTGCCCTTGAGCACTCCCTCAAACGCCTTCCTTCCTCTGGTCTGCCCCCTCCAGGGGAGCCTCCCGCCAGCTCAAAAGGACGTTTTGCACCTCCTCTCCCAGGCCAAGAGCCAGTTCTGACCCAGACTCTGACCTCCTTCCTACCAGGTACCTGCTGGAGCAGCGGGACGTGGAGGTGAACGTTCGGGACAAGTGGGACAGCACCCCCTTGTGAGTGCCAGGTGGGTGGGAGGTGTGGGCACGATTGGTGGCCCCTGCGCCTCCAAGCACTGCAGCCCTGTCCTTCCTTCCCTCAGGTACTATGCCTGCCTCTGTGGGCATGAGGAGTTGGTACTTTACCTTCTGGCCAACGGTGAGACATGGGGATGGGGCAGTGGCCATGCCTGTGTATGCCATGTGACAGTCATTTATTAATCTGTGCATTTTGTCCTTGGGCCCCACTAGAGTGTAAGTTCAGCGGGCGCAGGGACCTATCTCTTTTGTTTGGGGCTGTGTCCTCCGTCCCTAGAACAGGGCCAGCAACGGAGTTGTACTTGCCGTCTACGCTGTAGATAGGAGTGAATGTGTTTATCTGGGTGTTCACTGCCTTGCCTGAATACCTAGGCCTTGCCAGGGGAGATACTGCGGTCAGAGTGGACCCAAGGTAATTTGGGAAGAGGGCTTCAGGGCTTACGCGTTGTACAGGTGAAGAGGTAGGCGGACGGGCTGGGAGATTCCGATTTCTCTCAGGCCCCACCCCACTGACGGGAGCCCCGCTCTCCTAGGAGCCCGCTGCGAGGCCAACACCTTCGATGGCGAGCGCTGTCTCTACGGGGCGCTGAGTGACCCCATCCGCCGGGCTCTGCGGGATTACAAGCAGGTCACGGCCTCCTGCAGGCGACGGGATTATTACGATGACTTCTTGCAGCGGTGAGCTGGACCTGGACCCTTGGCCACACGCAGGGGGCGGGGCTTGCATGTGCTGGGCATGCGCAGCTGGGCGCAGGCCGCGCGGGCTGAGGGGTGTGAGCGATCCGACGAGCCTCCCTGGGCGCGCCCTCCCCAGGCTCCTGGAGCAGGGCATCCATAGCGACGTGGTCTTTGTGGTCCACGGAAAGCCATTCAGAGCGCATCGCTGCGTCCTGGGAGCCCGCAGCGCCTACTTCGCCAACATGCTGGACACCAAGTGGAAGGGCAGGAGCGTCGTGGCTCTCCGGCACCCCCTGGTACGCCGCGCCTGGGCTCCGGGGCGGGGGGCTCGCGCCGAGCGGCCCCTCTAACCACCTTCCCGGGGTCTCTCTGCCCGCAGATCAACCCGGTGGCCTTCGGGGCCTTGCTGCAGTACCTGTACACAGGTGACCCCATGCTCGGGGGGCGCTGGGGCGTGGGGCGGCAGCAGACCCGGATGTGGTGCTGAGCTGACCTTCCACCTCTGGGCGAGCCTCCCTCCACAGTGCGGGGGCTTCCAGTCCCCGTCGGGGTGGGCCTGGGGCCGCCGAGTCCCCTCCCGAGCCTCCCTGATGGGCAGCCAAGCCCGCGGGCCGGCCTGGGAGTCCTAGCCCCGCAGCCCTTGGTCACTGCTTTGGTGGGTTCGGGTGACCGCCAGGGCCCACTCGCCCTGACCACGCACACGGTCCCCAGGCCGCCTGGACGTGGGCGTGGAGCACGTCAGTGACTGCGAGCGCCTGGCCAAGCAGTGCCAGCTGTGGGACCTGCTCAGCGACCTGGAGGCCAAGTGCGCCAAGGTCTCAGAATTCGGTGCGTCCAGGGCGCCCGGCCCCAGGGCCCCGGGATGGCTGGGCAGCGCCGGCCTGGCCCCCTGAAGCCCCTCTCCCCCCGCAGTGGCCTCCAAGCCGGGCACGTGCGTCAAGGTGCTGACCATCGAGCCGCCCCCGGCCGACCCCCGGCTCCGGGAGGACATGGCGCTGCTGGCCGACTGCGCGCTGCCCCCCGAGCTCCGGGTGAGGGCGGAGCGGCTCGGGAGGGCGGCAGGCCCCGCACTCGGGTACCGGTCGCTTCCCCTTCGGAGCTCTGACAGGTCCCCTCTCCGCGTCCCAGGGCGACCTCGGGGAGCTGCCCTTCCCTTGCCCCGACTTCAACAGCTGCCCGGATGTCTGCTTCCGAGTGGCCGGGTGCAGCTTCCTCTGCCACAAGGTACCTGTCCCCTTCTGTCACCACTTCCCCGAGCTGGCTCCTGGGGCCATACCCGGCCCTGGCACCTCCTGAACGTGACCTCCCCCAGGCCTTCTTCTGTGGCCGCAGTGACTATTTCCGGGCCCTGCTGGATGACCACTTCCGGGAGAGCGAGGAGCCAGCGGCCTCCGGGGACCCCCCGGCCGTCACCCTGCACGGCATCTCCCCCGAGGTCTTCACCCACGTGCTCTACTACGTGTACAGCGACCACACCGAGGTGCGTGGCAGGGTCCCTGGCGGAGGCGCTTCAGAAAGGCTGGAGGCCGGGCTGTGGGGTGCACCCGGTTGTGTCTTTCAGACAGAGGGACCTTAGGTTCCGGAGCAGCAGTGGGAGAAGGGACTCAGGCCCTGGGTCACGATCCTCGGGTCAGCCCCTTGCAGTCCCCAGCTGCGCCAGCCGAGGGTAGGTGGGAACTGTCGCCCTGTATTCCTGTGCCGGACCCTGAGCCCCCTGCCCACACAGGGCTGCAGGTTCCTGGGGTTCTGAATTCCGTCACTTCTTCCCCTGGCTGCTTCCCTCTGTCCTTAGTTGTCCTGAGACATCTGCAACCTGAGGCCTAAACCAGTGGCAGTAGGTGGTGTTGAAGGTCCCTCTGGTGGTGTTTGAGTGTATGATGGACACCGTGCTGTCACAGGGGTGCTCAAAAAGCTCAGGCGGGTATAGTGGTGCACCCCTGTGATCCCAGCAGCCAGGGAGGCTGGGGCAGGAGGATCACAAGTTGGAGGCCATCCTCAGCAACTTGGCAAGGCCCTAAGCAACTCAGCGAGACCCTGTCTAGATAAAACACAAAAGGGGCTGGGATGTGGCTCCATGGTTAAGCACCCCTGGGTTCAGTCCCTAGTAGTAAAAAAACCCACCAAAAAAAAAAAAAAAAAAAACCCAGACAAGCTTGTTTCTCTTTAAGATCTGAGGTGAGTGTCCCAGGTAGGTGGCTTGCTGGGAACCCAGGTTGTCCTCTCTTGCTTCCCTGCCACCCTCTAAAGGGGTCTGAGACCTTTTCTCTAACGGTAGATGTTTCCGGCTCACCGGCCGGGGCTGTCGTAGCTACTTAGCTCTAGCAGAGGGGAAGCCATTGCGTTCACAGACAGGAGTGCCTGTGTTCCAATAAAACTTTATTTACAAACAAGGCCCGCAGGTCAAGGCTCACCCACCCTGCCCAAGGGCATTGTCTTCATTATACGGAAATTGAGCCAGAGACCAATTCCTGATGTAGGAGGGGGAGAAAGATAGGGGCCAGTGGTTTCCTTTTCCAGGAGTCACCGGAAGTTGCACATGACCAGTTCTTGTGTTCACCAGAGATTACTTAATGGCCATACTCACCAACGAGGGAGGCTGGGAAAGCCTCTGTTACTGTTTAAGAAGGGGAGAAGAAGCCAGGCATGGTGGCACACACCGCAATCCCAGTGGCTCTGGAGGCTGAGGCAGGAGGATCACAAGTTGGAGGCCAGCCTCAGGAACTTAGAGAGGCCCTGAGCAACTCAGTGAGGCCCTGTGTCTAAATATAAAAAGGGCTGGGGGTGCGGCTCAGGGGTTCAGCACCCCTGGGTTCCATTCATGGTACTAAAAAAGGTAAAGAAGGGGAGAACGCCTGCCTGGGGACAGATGGCCGTCTGTGTTCCTGTCACCACAGCCCCAGGCCTGGCAGCCTCTGCCTAGGCTCCTTCCCATGCTCGGCCTCTAGCTGGGTCTTAAGGACTCCCTTCCTCCCTCCCTTTTCCTCCACTTCACTTTTCCTGTGCTGAAGCCTGGCCCAGCCCTCTGGCCTTCCCCTGGGATCGTGCCTCTGCCGATCCTGGAAATGCCCCCAACGGAAGGAGCTTTGCATCCAAGGCCACCTTCTTAATGACTCAGAGTGAACTGGGCTCCAAGGCTGGTTTGATGCTGCATTAGCCTCTCCTGAGCTGTGTGATCTTAGGCAGGTTGCTTAACTTCTCTGGACCTCAGTGCCCCCCTCCAGAAGAACCTGGGGATAAGACTTGTCCTAGTCCCTCAGGTCTTGGGAGACGAGCAAGTCACTGCTAGCAAAGGTGGTGGCACGGTCCCTGGCCCAGCACAGGGCCCGCAGCCTTACCTGTGGAGGCCGGGTTCCCTGACACTGGGCCCCAGCAGGCGCCCCGCGCTGCCTAAAGCCCAGGTGGAACTGGACACCTGGTCTTCCCCAGCGCGGTCAGAGCCAGGTTGCTCCCCGTCCCCGCAGCCTGAGTGGAACAGGGCAGGCCGTTCCTCCCCAAGCCCAGGGGAGCCACAAACCCCCTTGGCAGAGACCCTTCCTTGGCCTTGAACAGCCAACTTCTCTGTTCCTGTCCCGACCACCTTATGAGGCCGACATGACCATCTGCACCACCTGGACGAGGAAACAGGCACAGAGAGGTTAAGTGGCTTGTCCAGGGTCACACAGCTGGAAGTAGCAGAGTCTACCCAGGTCTGTGCCATTCAGGGCCCAGCCTTTATCCCCTGCCCTTCCCGAGGCATGGGATCCGGTCAGTCCTTTCCTGCCCCCTTGTGTCCCCAGGGGTGGGCATCTGGGCCAGGCCTCAGGAGCCTGTGTGCTCCCTGGAATGCAGGTCTGAGCCCTGGCCACACACTGGGTGGCCCCACGACGCGCCCTCTCCCCTCCTTTCCGGCAGCTGCCCCCCGAGGCGGCCTACGACGTGCTGAGCGTGGCCGACATGTACTTGCTGCCGGGCCTCAAGCGGCTGTGTGGCCGCAGCCTGGCGCAGCTGCTGGACGAGGACAGCGTGGTGGGCGTGTGGCGCGTGGCCAAGCTGTTCCGCCTGGCGAGGCTGGAGGACCAGTGCACGGAGTACATGGCCAAGGTCATCGAGAAGGTGGGCAGCGGCCCGCGGGCGGGCGGGGTGCAGGCCGCGGCCCCGCGCTGAGCCCGCCTGTCCGCAGCTGGTGGAGCGGGAGGACTTCGCGGAGGCCGTGCGGGAGGAGGCCGCGGCCGTGGCGGCCCGGCAGGAGACGGACTCCATCCCCCTGGTGGACGACATCCGCTTCCACGTGGCCAGCACGGTGCAGACCTACAGCGCCATCGAGGAGGCGCAGCAGCGGCTGCGGGCCCTGGAGGACCTGCTGGTGTCCATCGGCCTGGACTGCTGACCCCTCAGCGCGCGGGCCTCCGGCCCGGGCCTCCCTCCGGGTCGGGTCGGCCCTGTGTGCGTCCGCGCGGCAGCGGGGGCGCTTCCTGCTCTTTGCACATGAGAACCGCAGGGTGGGCGGAGGGGCCCGGCCTGCCTGTGAGCCCGGGGACCTGCGGGAAGGTCCTCTGGGCCTGAGCCTCTTCCCCAAAGCACAAACCAGCTTCCAAGACCCCGGGGCTGGGCACACTCAGGGAAAGCCGGGGTGAGGGCGTTCGGCCTCTTGGGGCTCCCCCAGCACCCCCTCCTGGCCCTGCCCAGCCGGGCCCTGGCCTGCTCTGGCTGTGCGCATGCGTGGGGCCGGGCGGGCCGGGGCGCTTGAGTGACAATAAAGAGTGAATTCGCTGCGGGTCCTCAGCCTGCGTCGGGGCCGCTTTTGGGGGCGGGGGTGTTCAGGGCGCCCGGGCTCAGAGCTGGATGGGGCCACCGACCCTGGGCCGGCCTGGCCCTGCCTTCTGCCCCGTTGGCCTTTGACCCGGACGTGGAGGGCCTCCTTCCAGGGTGATCATTCTCCCTTAGCCCACGTGTGGCCTCTCCTACAAGGACTGTGACTTTAAAAGCCACCTGGCGGACCCAGGACACCTTTCAGGCCTGCAGGCCACAATGCCCATACACTGCGCTTGTCGCCTCAGGCCTCCCAGACTCCACTCTGCCCGTTCTTACTTCCTCCTCTCCCTGCTTCCCCTTAACCACTCAGCCACATCTGCAGCCCTTTTTCTATTTTATTTAGAGACTAGGGCCTTGCTAAGTTGCTGAGGCTGGCCTCCAACTTGTGATCCTCCTGCCTCAGCCTCCTGATCCGCTGGGATGACAGGCGTGTGCCACCGTGCCAGCTAACAATAGGACCCCTCTCCTAGCTTGGGGTGTTGGGTGAGCTGTCTGAGAAGGGCCTGGCTTAGGGAGAGGCCAGAGTGCTTGTCACACCATGCTGGGGCCATCCAGTGGGACCTGAAGTTCAGGGGTGGGGTGTGTGTGACAGGTGACTTGAGGTTTTGGAACCCTCCTCTGACTGCCCAACGGAGGGCAGACCCCAGCAGCAGGCGCCACCTCAGGTCATGCTCTCGGTGGATTTGCCGCCTTAGGGAAGCCAGACTCAAATTTTAAGGGTTCCTGTGTGTTTGGTTCCTTTTAACGGCTGTCATGGGAATCATCGGGACATCAGGACTGCCTTTCTATAGATGTCATTTAAAGTCCTATCAAATTTCCATTTCTCAGCCAGGTGTGGTGGTTATGTGCCTGTCATCCCAGCAGCTCAGGAGGCTGAGGCAGGAGGATCACAAGTTCCAGACCAGCCCCAACAACAGCGAGGCCCTAGGCAACTCAGCGAGACCCTGTCTCTAACCAAAATACAAAACGGGGCTCGGGGGTGGCTCAGGGTCGAGTGCCCCTGGGTTCAATCCCTGGTACCAAAAAAAGAAGGAAATTTCCATTCCTCCATTGATTTAGGTAATAATGCTCGTGAGAGAGTTTCAGAAAAAACAGGACTCGACGTCCTCCTGGTTCCCTGGTGACAGCAAGTGTGGTCAGGTGTAGCGGTCAGGGCGTTCGTGCAAGGAGAGTCACAGGCCACCCCCAGAGCGGTCACCACCCCCTCCAGGAGCAGGCTGTGTGGGTTGGGATGGGGACAGTGTCCCCAACCACAGCACCCGGTTCCTCCTTTTAGTCTGATGGCACAACTCTTCCTGTGTGCAGGAGTTCAGTGCCTCGGGGCAGCAGTGGGTGGGAAGGAAACATGGCGGAACTTCCTGAGGCCGGGGCTGTGGGTGAGGCCTCCGTCCCGGAGGCTGCTCGGGCTGAGCAGTGAGGCGCGAGCGTGGATGGGATTCTGCTGAGTTTCTATAATGTAGTTTAATGTAGAGTTTAAAAAGCGTATCATTTAACTTTGGGGGGAGTACTGGAGATTTAATCCAGGGGTGCTGGGGGCTTTACTACTGACAACACATCCCCAGCTCACCCCCCTTTTTTGAGAAGGTCTTGCTAGGTTGCTGAGGCTGGCCTCCAACCTGTGATCCTCCTGCCTCAGCCTCCCCTGTTGCGAGGATTACAGGCGGGCACCACCGTGTCTGGCTTTAGTAAGTGTTCTATCCCAAGTCAGAACATTTTTCACAGGTAGAAAAACAAGTCAGTGGAACAAAGACAAATGAGAAACTGAAGGGAAGTAAAGCCTTGCACTGAAATGTCAGAAGGGCTTGCTCCCCATCCCCCAAGAAGAGGAACTGGAATGATGGGAGCAGGGGGACCAGGACAGTGACATTCAGGTGGAGCACGTGCAACCAAAGGGACCGTGAAAATAGGAGTGACCTTGGCGTGGTGGTGCACGCCTGTAATCCCAGCAGCTCAGGAGGCTGAGGCAGGAGGACCTCAAGTTGGAGGCAGCCTCAGCCACTTAGTGAAGCCCTAAGCAACTCAGCGAGACCTTGTCTCTAATTAAAAAATAAAAAGCGCTGTAACTTGAAGTCAAAATGAATGAGTAATATTGTCCCCGTCTTTAAAAAAAGTTGATATTTGGTGAGTCATGAAACTCTTCTCCATTCATTTTGATTTTCAAAACTATTAGTTTAAAATATCACTTCTGTCGATAACAAAGGTTCTTGGTCCTCCCTTGGACGTGGTGTCCCCAGTGAGTCCCTCAATGCCTCGCCAGCCTGAGTCATAGTCACTCTGTGAGCTAAGTCCGTAATAATAGCTGATTTGTCCACCACCCTCTCATAGACGGAAGGAGAAGCAGGTTTGCATCTGGGTTCCTCCTGCCCAGGGAACTCCTACGAGCCCTTCAGTGCCCACCTCGTTCTGCAGACCGAAGGGGAAAAGCAGAGCCAGAGGCAGGACTGGGAGGAAGGGGCCCGTGTTAGCCAGGCTTAGGGACAGCGGAATTCCCCGGAGCAGAAAGGTGTCACTTGGGAAGAACTGGAATTACGTAGCTGTCCTTGTTTGAGCCCTGGGAACCAGGGGGCGCTGTGCTGGGACGGCTCAGTCTCTCCTCAGCTTCAGGCCCCAGATCAAGTGGCTCGTTTTTTTCCAGGCTTAACTGCCTTCCATGTGGGACAGGAGTTTGGGGACACAGAAAGGAGGATAGAGAGTCTCAAAAACACAACGATGGAAGGCAGGAAAAGCCCGTAAAGGGCTGGAATGCGGAGGCAGCGGCTGAGGCCCCGTGGCCTGGGCCACACGTGAACCTGATGCAAGAGGTGACGCTGTGTCCCTGCCCTGGCCTGCTGCCACTGTCATGACACCCAGACCAGGGCTGCTGCTGCTTGGGATTGGGGTCTGCACTCTCCTGCAATGTGTCTCTGCTGCCCTTTCTTTTTTTTTTGGTGCCTGGGATTTGAACCCAGGGGCAGTCGACCACTGAGCCACATCCCAGCCTTATTTGGTACTTGGTTTAGAGACAGAGTCTCACTGAGTTGCTCAGGGCCTAAGTTGCTGAGGCTGGCCTCCACCTTGCGATCCTCCTGCCTCAGCCTCCTGAGTTGCTGGGATGACAGGCGTGTGCCCCGGGCCTGGTTCACCTTTGTTTAACGGTCCCTCTGGCTGCTATGTGGCAAGAGATCCAGTGAGGCCTCCTGGGCGGGGCTGCTGGCCTCAGGATCAGAGCGGCAGGGAGAGCAGGAGCCATCTGATCCGGGCAGGACTCTGGAGGCCGACCTGCTGGGTCAGCCGGGAGTGTGTGGCAAGAGCCAGAGTCCAGGGTGCACCAAACAACGGGAACCTTTGGATTGCCGCCCGGAGTGGCAGTGGGGACTGAGATGGGGCAGGGAAGGGGCCTGCTGGTTCCTACACGTGTCTGGCACCCTCAGGACATGCGGAAGGAGGCAGTGAGCCATCGGAGGCTGCAGCTAGAGGAGGCTGGGCCTCCTCATCCCAGAAGTGGTGGAGGAGTCTGTAAGAAAACGCATGCTCTGTAGGAGGGTCTGCTCCCAGAGGTCCCCAAGGGCGCGTGGCGGAAAATAAATCCACACCCTGACCAGGACTGCCGGAGTGTGTCAGAAACGAGCCCCTCGGCCTCCCCGAGGGGCCTGGGGCTCTGGATCAGGGCTGCCCAGCTCGCGGGCTCTGGCCCGAGGCAACAGACAGACGGACAGCGCTCAGAAAACACCTGGTTTATTGGGTTAGCTGTAGCGTACATGGTCCGTTAGGAGTTCTAGGCGATACATGTCCCCACCACGGTATACAGGAGGGATGTGACAATGACAAACCAGTGACTGCTTGGAAAGGACGGTGATCCTAATAGGTGTGTGTTAGCCATCGGCGAGAGAAAGAAAGGGACAGAGGCGGAAGCCGCGCGGGGCCTGGAGGGGACGCTGGCCAGACCTGGGGATCCAGAGCACTGGGCATCCTCAGTGCTCTGCTGGTGGCCCCCAGAACCTTCCAGAAGCTGACAGGGAGGCTGCCCAGCTGCCCTTCCTCTCTGCCAAGGAACTGGGGCCTCGTGGGGTCGCTACCTGCCCCCGTCACCTGCAGACTGTCATCTTTTCCTAAAAAAGATTTTCCGGCCTGAAAGTCACCTTTGCGATCCTGGGGGAGATGCCACCTTGATCGGCCCTAATGTCCCAGGCGGGGTTTGAACCCCCGCGTCTCTGGGTCCACCCCTGGGCTCCGTCCCCCTCTCACCTCCCGAGGCCAGGCCTCGTGGGACCAGTTCCTCGACACCGCTCTGAGCAGGACCGTGGCTGCCCACCCGGGCCGATCCCAGGCTGGCCCGGCCTTCCCAAGACACGGGGGCACCAGCCCTGCAGTGTCCCTGCGGGGACTTCCAGATGCGGCTCATCCGCGTCCCCGTCCCCTCCCCAGAGTCCCCAGGATGGTCCCGATTTCACATCATTATTTTCCCTTCGGGAAGCGGCTGCGCCGGCGCCTCCGGGGACTCAGGCAGCGGGAGGGCCGCGCCGCTGGGCCACCCGGGAGCCGGCAGCCGGTCGCCTGCCCGCAGGACTTCGAGCCCCGGGGACTCGCGGGTGGCGCCGGGTGTCCAGCGCTGCAGGCGGAAGGTGGGACCGTCCCACGGCGGCGCGGGCGACCTTTCTCTCTCGGCATTAAAATCATGGTTTTTCTCCTCCGAAGGCGGCGGGGGCGCTGGAGGCCACTGTCCTCGGAGGCCTGGGCCGCGCTCTTGGGCTCCTGCTCGGCCTGCGTCGCGGAGGTGCTTGGTGCTCGGCTTCAGGGCACAGAGTGACATTGGTGGCCGGAGTGGGGCGGCCAGCACGGGAGGCTGCGGGTGTGTGTGGAGGGCGGCGCCCCGACCTCCCCCTGCCACCCGCAGGCGACCCAGCGGCACAGCTGCACCCGGGGTTCGAGCGGCACGAAGGCGGCCTCGGAAGTGACACCGCGTCCCCGCTGAAGGTGGAAGCCCGGGGGTGGCGACCCGTTATTGCTGGCGCAGGGCGCCCGAGGGCAGGCCCGGCGGCGCTGCCACCTGACGCTCGGCTGTGTCCTGGGCGGGGGCGACACCCCCAGGCCAGCTCTCCGTCCGCAGCGCGGCGGGGACGCGGGGACGGCCACCGCGCTGCGACTCCCGCCGTGGCCACCAGGGCGCGCTGCGGGTCCGAGGCCCTGGTGGCCTCCCTCCGCGAGCCCTGGGGACAGGAGGCGCCCTGGCCTTCCTGCGGGAGGCGACCCAGCGCCTCCTCGGCCGCCCGCGCCGCGCAGCCCCGCGCGGCCCCCTCTGCGCCCCAGCCGGCGCCACCTCGGCCCTGCCACCCGCCGCCTTCGCAGCGCCCCCTTCTCGGGAGGGACACAGCGACACAGCGCTGGGGCGACAGGCCCGCCTGCCGGGGGACAGGCCGCAGAGCCGCCTTGGCTCCCGACCCTGAGGCCTGACCCTGGACGGTGAGGCGCGGCCAAGGCCACGGGCGCTGCTGGCTCGGGGGAAGCGCCAGGCATTTTGGGAGCCTTGGAAGGACACGTGAGGCAGGAGGCGGCCTGGGGCGGGGGACACGGCCCCTCAGCCCCCACCAGAGGAAGGCGGCTGCGTGGCAGCTTGTGGGGCCCGGAGGGGACACGTGTCCGGTTATTGCAGCCTGGACCCGGGGCTCCGGGGACTCCTGGGAACCTCGGAGCAGCTGGGCGAGGCGGGCACAGTCCCTGCTGATTAGTTTGTATTATATTTTTGGCGCTGGGGACTAAACCCAGGGCCACGCCACCCCTGAGCCGCATCCCAGCCCTTTTTATATTTTACTTAGAGACAGGGTCTCACTGAGTTGCTCAGGGCCTTGCTAAATTGCTGAGGCTGGCCTCCAACTTGTGATCCTCCTGCCTCAGCCTCCCAAGCTGCTGGGATGACAGGTGTCCAGTCCTGCTTATTTTAAAAGGACACTCTAGCGGAGTCCCGCTGTGGGAATTGCCTGTCACCCTTCTCTCTCTTTCTCATTATTATTAATTTTTTGCATAGTGCCTACCCTTTCGGGTAGGGCTAGTGCTTTATAACCTTATTTATGACATAGATTTATTTCTTTAAGTAGATTTCGCTAGGGATCCTCCAATGTGTATATATATATATATTTTCTTGAAGCCGCGTGTGACGCAGCCCGCTCTGCTCCCCCTCTGCCCGCTTCCCCCGGACCAGGGGCCGGTCGCCCGGCCGTGTATTCAGGGCGGGGAGCCTTGGGGGCACTCTTTGGGGGCCGCCACAGCCATCCTTTGGGAGACCCACATGTTTATTTCACGGAAGACGGAGTTGGTCACTTCCGGAAGCTCTTTGTGGAGGACGTGGTAGGCACCTTCGTAAATCTGCGATTGGGAGAGACACAGGGAGTCAGGGCCTCACCACCTGAAGAAGTGGCAGGTTGTGGGGACGGGGACCAGACACAGGGGACAGGGGTGTGCAGTGTCTTCAGGACTCGCTCCTGTGCCTGCAGCCTCTGGCTCTCACTCCCCGCCCCCACCTTTTTTTGGGGGGGGGGGAGGAACAGGATCCTGCTAAGCTGTGGAGGCTGGCCTCCAACTTGTGATCCTCCTGCCTCAGCCTCCTGAGTAGCTGGGATTGAGGTGCAGGTCACTGTGCCCAGCGGGGGCCAACACCTTTTGATCAGATGAATGACAGTTTCCCAGCATGGTCTGGCATCCCTGCTTTCCAGGCCTGGGTCATGTCCCTGTCTGCTTAGTTCCTCTCTGTCTCCATGTCCTCCCCTTCCCGAGGGTCTTCAGTTCCTCCCACCTTTCGTCCCCACAGCCCACAGCGGCTGCTGGTGCCGGGGTCTCCAGTGACCCCCAGACGCCAGGGCTTGCTCGGTGCTCACGGCATTTACCCTCTGGACATCCTTCTTACTTTCCCCAAAACCTTCATTGGCTCCCAGTTTTCTTCCTGTCTGGCCAGTGGCTTCTCACTCCAGGCTCCTACAGCCTGCTGACCCCTGCAGGCTGGCCTGGCGAGGCCCTCTCGTCCCTAGCAGCCTCACCCTAGGGAGGAGAGGGCCTCGCCGGGCCCCTCAGCCTGGGTCCTGCAGCTGAAAAACCTTAACCCTGGCCAGGCGCCCTGGGGCACACCTGTCATCCCAGCTACTCAGGAGGCTGAGGCAGGAGGATCGCAAGGTGGAGGCCAGACTTGGCAATTTAGTGAGACCCTGTCTCAAAGTAAAAAATAAAAATGGCTGGGGAGGTGGCTCAGTGGTAGAGCAACCCTGGGCTCAATCTCCAGTACCAGAAAAAAGAAAAAAAGTGGCGCATATATATATATATATATATATATCTCCAAAATGGAAAACTTAAATTTGCAACAGTAAGGAGAAGCCTAGGAAATTCTGCTAAGCAAAATCAACCAGGCACAAAAAGACAAATAGTGCCTGCTCTTATTTATACGTGGGAGCTAAAAAGTTCAGCTCATAGAACTACAAAATATAAGCTGGTTACCGGGGGGCTGGGAAGGGGAGAGGGCAGAGGCTCAGGGGAGACTGGGTAATGGGTACAAAATGACAGTGAGGCAGCGGGAGTAACTTCTAGAATTCTCTACAGCACAGCAGGGCCACTCTGCTCAGTCATGTAATGTATACTTCAAAATAGCTACGAAAGAGGGTTTTGAATGTTCTCACCAGAAAGAAATGACAAGGTTTTGAGGTGATGGATATGCTAATTTTTTTAAAAAAAAGTAGTACTGGGAAATGGAGCTCAGTGTAGAGCGCTTGCCTAGCCTGCACCAGGCCCTGAGTTCCATCCCCAGCATCCCCAAGTAAGAATTTTTAAAAAATCGATGAAGGGCCAGTTGTGGTGGCATATGCCTGTCATCCCAGTAGCTCGGGAGGCTGAGGCAGGAGGATCACAAGTTGGAGGCCAGCCTCAGTAATTTAGAGAAGCCCTAAGCAACTCAGCAAGACCCTGTCTTGGAGCGGGATCTGCCCCCAGGTCCTGGCGGCTCAGCAGGCCCTGCTCCTCATCTGGGCTTCTCCCCAGTTCAGCCAGACACAGAACAAGCGCCTCAGCCGGGCGCGGTGGCGCACGCCTGTAATCCAAGCGACTTGGGAGGCTGAGACAGGAGGATCGCGAGTTCAAAGCCAGCCTCAGCAACTTAGCGAGGCCCTAAGCAACTCAGTGAGACCCTGTCTCTAAATAAAATATAAACAGGGCTGGGGGTGTGGCTCAGTGGTGGAGTGTCCCTGAGGTCAATCCCTGGTTCCAAAAAAAAAGAACAAGCGCCTCTGTGTCCCCATCCTGACTCTCTTGGGTCCAACGCGCCACCTCGCCCAGCCTCAGGGGTTCCCGAGGTCCCTGGGGGACCCTGCGGGCCGGCCGCCCCCTGGCCACCCCAGCAGTGGCCGGGCTCACCTTGAGCGTCTTGTCCTGGCTCTTGGCCGACTCCATGAGCAGATAGGCCCCTTTGCTGTCGCACAGGCGGTCGGCCGAGCCCTGGAGCAGCAGGAAGGGCAGGGTCAGCCTGGGCAGGGCCCGCTCCACCCGCGACACGGCGTTGAGCAGCTGGATCCCGAAGGAGACCTTCAGCCCCGCGCGGCAGATGAGGGGGTCCGAGTTGTACCGCTCGACCTGGGCGGGGGCGGGCGGAGACGCGAACGCAACGAAAGGGACCAAAAGAAAGAAAGAGTAAGTTCGGCGGCGCATGCGCCGGGCGTCCCCTGCTAGACCCAGATCTTTTTTTTCTTTGGTACCAAGGCCAGGGGTGCTCACCCCCTGAGCCACATCCCAGCCCCATTTATGTTTTATTTAGAGACAGGGTCTCGCTGAGTTGCTCAGGGCCTCACCAAGTGGCTGAGGCTGGCCTCCAACTTGCAGTCCTCCTGCCTCAGCCTCCTGAGCTGCTGGGATGACAGGCATGTGCCACCACGTCTGGCTGGCCCAGATCTATTTCTTAGTAGGTTTTTTCTTCTGTTTGGATCTAAAGTATGGATTCCCTTCAAGCCAGTCGGGTCCGGGGTCTGGTTTCCCAGGGATTACAGCATTTGCCCCTTTGATAAACCTGATCAGAAATGTTTCTAATGCCTCTCCTTTTCGACTGGAGCGTTTCCCACATAGTCATCCTTGGTATCCAGGGCGGATTGGCGTCAGGACCCTTGGGGGTGCCCAGGTCCCTTATGTACAATGACGTATGTGGCACTTGCACTTGCAACCCATATACATCCTCTCATACGTTATTTATCTTAAAATTTATTTATTTCCTTTTGGTCCCAGGGATTGGGCCCAGGGGTGCTACCCACTGAGCCACCTCCCCAGCCCTTTGTATATTTTACTTAGGGACAGGGTCTCACTGAGTGGCTGAGGCTGGCTTTGAACTCGTGGTCCTGCCTCAGCACATCATCGCCCCGATATGTGGCCTGAGATGGGACATCTGCCCTACAGAATCTGGGTGAGAAGGTTCTAGAAGCGTCTCAGGCCCATAGGGGAGGCGTGAGGCTGTGATGCCCCTTTGCTCACTTTCCTCATTCCTGCCGAGGGGCGGGACAGCTGCCCTGTGGGAGGGCTGGGGGGGCTGCCCCAGGAGGCAGCAGGCCGCCACTGGACGGGGACTCAGACTCTGCGAGGACCGGGGCCACACCCCGTGCTGCGACGATCCCTACAGGGCCTCGGCCAGAATTCCAGATCCAGGCCAAGATGGGGACAGGCTGTCCTGTGGTCACCCTGCCATCCTGGATTCCATCCCCTGCCAGAGACTGAGCATCGCGAAGCAGACCGTCTGCGAAAGGCCACACGACACGGATTAGCCACTTGCTGCAGCTGAGCCGAGTGACGCCACAAGGCCAGGCCATCTGTTTGGCAGGCCAGGGACTGGCGGGCACGCGGGGGGAACCGGCCAGGGACCCAGGCTGCAGGTCGCTCCTTCAGGGTCTGCGAGGACCCTCGGAGAGGAGAGCTGGGCCGCAGAGGAGCCCTGGGCTCAGGAGTCCTGAAGCCGAAAGCAGGAGCGACAGCCAGAGCAGCCCACGGGCCAGTCCACCCTGTGCCCGGCATGCGGCAGGGCGCCCGCCAGGATCTCCTTGAGTGACAAAAATAAGACAGCTTAGAAAAAAAAGGAGAGCTGACATCCGAGCACCTGCTAAGTGCTCAGCCCAGTGTTTACGTGTATCCTGTCTAATTACTGATTGAACTCCAAACCTACCTGGATGGAGGCTTGGCTGTTAGTATTATTACTGGTACAAGGGACTGAACCCAGGGGCTCTTGACCATTGAGCCACATCCCTTTTTCTTTAGAGACAGGGTCCTGCTGAGTTGCTCAGGGCCTCACTAAGTTGCTGAGGCTGGCCTCCAACTTGCAATCCTCCTGCCTCGGCCTCCCGAGACCCTGGGATGACAGGTGTGCGCCACTGCGCCCTGCTTGTTATTCATTATAAGGAAACTAAAGGCGGAGAGAGGGTCAATAACCTGCCTGGTCTTCGTTACCGCGATCCCTGTTTTCTCCTCTAGAGCCCTTGACATTCAGTCAGGCAGACGATGCCCCAAACTGAGCTACATTTCCCAGCATCCCTTGCAGCTGGGCGTGGTCTCATGACCACTTCCAACCAGCAGGAGGAGAGCAGAGGGCCCTGGACCCTTTGGGTCAAAAGCTGCCCTTCCTGTAGGCCCTTTAGGGAGGGAGTGGGGCCACGCAGACCCTGGACACCCCTGGACCTGCTGAGCTGCAGGGCGGGCGTCCTGATGCCCAGGAGTCACCGGCCAGAGAACTGAGCCCGCTGCCGTTCAAGGCACTGTAGGGGGTCTCAGGCCCCGCAGGCTGGCCCATGCCCTGGCCAGCGCCCCCGGCTCTGGCTGCGTCCAGATCCGGTCTCCTCCGGGGCCCTTGGGGGGGCTGTGGCCCCCCTGCTGTGAGTCTGGCCATAGGTCGGGTGTCCTGTGGCCATTTCCTGAAACTGGCCTGACGCTTTGCCTGCTTGGAACACCCCGCGCTCCGCGCCCCTGGGGGAGGCTGCTCCAGGGTTTAATGACTCCGACGGTCCCAGTGGCTTCCTGCTCTTGGCCTCCTTATCCATGTCATGTGAACCCTGTTTACACAATGGCCTATTCTGGGCCTGGGGAAGAAGCTGCCAGATGTGTGGGGGAAAGGGCAGACCACTGTGGGAACCACAGGGGAGGGGAGGAAGGCCAGGCGCCTGGGGAAACTGAGGCCCGCAGGGCCCAAGCCCTCCCCTCTGATGGCCTTGCCATCGAATCCCAGCAGCCTTTGGGAACTAAGATCCAGGTCCAGAAATCTGTTCTCTTTTAATACTCAGGAAAGAGGTGGCCAGGCCTCTCCCTCCCAGACCAGGCCCACTGGCCAACAGAGCAAGCCATTCAAAACCAAAGGCCAAAATGTCGGCCTCCAAAGATGGCTTACTGCCTGATCCCACTGATACCGTTTTCTTCTTTTCAGTGCTGGGGACGGAACCCAGGGCCTCAGGCATCCTAGGCAAGGGTGTACCATTGAGCCACATCCCCAGCCTTTTAAAAAATTTTGTTTTAAGACAGGGTCTACTAAATTGGTTAAGACCTAAGTTGCTGAGGCTGGCCTCGAACTTGCAATCCTCCTGCCTCAGCCTCCTGAGTTGCTGGGATTAGGTGAGCACCACGCGTCTGGCACTGTCCGTGTGTTAGACTGGCTTCTGGTGGTTTCAGGCACCTCTTTCCTGGCCCTTCCTCTTGTGTGCCAGAGACCCCTCATTCCCTTGTCCAGGCCAAGTTCAAGCACTTCTACTGAGAGGAGCCCAGAGCCCTGGACCAAGCCAGTGCGTCTCTCCCTGGGTCTCTGTGCTTGTGCCGACACATCTTTGAATGGCTGTGGTAACAGCAGTATCCGTGCCATGCCGGGTGGCTCTGCAGAAAACCCTGGGGACCTGAGAATCAGCAGGACCAGAGCTGGAACAGTGCCACACACTTGTCATCCCGTGGCTTGGGAGGCTGAGGCAGGAGGATTGCAAGTTGGAGGCCAGCCTCAGCCAAAGCAAGGCCCTAAGCAACTCAGGGAGACCCTGTCTCTAAATAAAATCCAAAATCAGGCTGAGGATGTGGCTCAGTGGTGGAGTGCCCCTGAGTTCAATCCCCAGCACCCCCAAAACAAAAGCAGAGCAAGACCAGGAAGGTGCAGGCTCCAAGGTGGCCCAGAGGCCCAGGGCGGCAGCATGCCTGCGGTCTGCCCACCCAGGCCCCCGGCTCTGTGTCCCTCTGAGCCACAGCTGTCCGTGGACTTGGCCAGCAGGGACAACAGGCCTCTTGAGCGAGTGCCACCTGGGCGTGCCACCCCCAGGGTGGCAGAGGCGAGGTAAGGACCTGGTCCCACTCGGCAGGAACCCTGGCCTGGGGACCCAAGCAAGCCCTGCGCACCAGGAGGCCCGGGTTCCAGCGGTGACATCACGCTGCCCCCAGGGCCGGCTGCAGTGGCCGCCCGACTGCGGGCCAAGAATCAGACCAAGAGCCATTTGGAAGCAAGGCTGTCCCTTCCTCTGTCCCTTCCTGTCCCGTCCTGGGTGCGACAGTCTCATCTGGGCGTCAGAGGCCCCCGAGGCGCGGCTGCCCCTCTGCGCTGCCCGTGGAATCCGAGCGCTCCTTCCTCCGCTGACTGGGCGCTGTTGAGGGCGGAGCTCTGGACAGCCTGGGACCCGTTTCCATGAGCGACGGGCTGGGGGTGGACGGGCAGATGGCCTCCCTGGGCAAATGGGGACAGGCTGTTCGCCTCAACCCACCACAGGTGCTGGGGATTCCTTCTGGAAGGCGACGGAGTCTTCAGAAGCAGAAAAAAATCAACCTCCCCCGCTTTCTGGGAGTGGAGGGCCAGGGGCGTGGGACCTGGGTAGTCACGGCTCCGGGGGGGCCACCAAGGGACGGGAAAGGACGCCACCACCTTCTTCACCTTATGGCAAGCCTGGGATTCACATGAATGAAAGGCACGGGGACTGAACACTCACAATGCGGAAGGAGGAAGCTTCAGTGCTTTTCCATAAAGAGTGAGCCGGGCGCAGTGGCACACGCCTGTCATCCCAGATGCTCGGGAGGCTGAGTCAGGAGGATCGCAAGGTGGAGGCCAGCCTCAGCAACTTAGCGAGGCCCTGAGCAACTCAGTGAGACCCTGTCCCTAAATAAAATATCAAAAGGGCTGGGAGGTGGCTCAGTGGGTAAGTCCCATGGGTTCAACCCCTGGGACCAAAAAACAACACAAAAAATTTTCTTTAAATAAAGACTCCTGACATCAATCATTCCGCTGCCAACAATGGGGTTTTCACACTGCAAAGAAGCCCGCGCACTCTGAAGAGCCTTGAATGCCGTTCCAGATAGTTCTCTGGCCAACGATGCTGGGGAGGAGGCGAGGAGACTTTGAGCCTTCATTTCAACCCCCACCCCGGCCCTGGCGCCCGGGGTTGAACCAGGAAGAGACCCCGATTCCAACGACACCTCACCCTGGGGACACCCACCGTTCACAGATGGAGGTAGTTTGTCCCCTAGAACCAAGTCTCTGTCCCCTAGAACCGCGCCCTGGCCCCGCGCTCTGTCCAGTGTGCATTCCCACAGGCGGGGAGATGGCTTGTTCTGGATGCCAGGAGCCAAGGGGAGGCCGCCCAGCCTCCCTCCCTGTGTCTAGGTGGGGCTGCAGAAGCTTCCAGAGTCAAGGATTAAGCCCCTGTCTCCTTGTCCCCTGCAGGTCCCCAGCACACGCTGCCAGGAGGCCCTCGGAAGACCCCTGCCGGTCTTGTTAAGCCTGTCCTTCAACTAATTGCAGCCTCGGCTAAAGATAGGCCTCGGCCTCCCCCTCTGTCCCCAGGACGCAGCCTCCCACACGAGTCCCCTCTGAGCTCAGGTTGTGAGCGTTCCAATCGGCTCAGTCTGCAGACAGACTGCATCTGGCCGCGCTCGTTATTAATATCTGAGGCGGCCCAGGCTTGTCTATTTGAGGCAGCTCGAAATTCATCCATGCTGTTAAACAAAAGAGGAGGGGGGACAGTCGCCAGTGTGCAGGTGGCCACGGGGAAGCAGGTGGGTTGAGCTGCGTCATTTCTGTGCTTTGTACCAGCCTCACGAATGCTTCTGCTCTGGCCCTGTCCCCAGACCCTCTGTCACCGTCACTGAGGCAGGGCTGGGAGAGGCCTCTCTGAACACATGAGAGGGAGGACAGGCCCTGGAGACTAGAGTCTTTTTTGGCACCAGGGACTGAACCCAGGGGCACTCGGCCACTGAGCCACATCCCCAGCCCTTTTTATGTTTTATTTAGAGACAGGGTCTCGCTGAGTTGCTTAGGGCCTCACTAAGTTGCTGAGGCTGGCCTCCAACTTGTGATCATCCTTCCTCAGCCTCCCGAGCCACTGGGACGTCAGTAGTCTTAATTTCTGATTAGGGACCCTAGAATAAATGCCTGGCAGAGGGTACTGCCAAGAGCATTGCGCCCAGAGTAGACAGACCTGGGCTCACATCCTTATTTAGTTGCTGTGTGTCCTTGGGAAGGTGACTTGCCCTCTCTGGGCTCAAGCTTCCACACCTGAAAATAAGAATAAGACTGACTTCTTCGAGTTCTGATGAGACCAGAAAGGCTACGGTATCTTGCATAGAAGAAGAAGGATGTCATCAATTATTCGCTGAGTGGTGACAATAAGAAGGTTTTCTTCCCCCTGCCATTCTGCCAGGGAAGCTTCACACACGTGGAGAGAGAACGTGCCCGCTGGGGAGTGACGCTCACTGGTGACGCCCTGATGTGAGGTCCCGAGGTGCCTCGCAACACATTTCCCCCCAGCGCTGCTATTTTTGAGCTCAGCATGGTGTTCACAGGAAGATCCAGAGGTGAGAGGCGGAGGGGCCGTCGCTCTGCAGATGAAGGCCACGTCCTGCTATGGTTTCTCCAACCCGAGCCCAGCTTTGAGGCCGGCCTCCCTTCCTCCTCTCTTCCCAGCGAGGACATTTCTTAGGGTTTCTGAGAATCACACCCGGCCAGAGCCCCACAGGATGATGGTCCCCAAGAGGAGGTGGAGGTGGCAGGTGGGGAAGGAGCCGAGGTGCCGATTGTCTGTTCCACACTCACGCGGGCTCCTTCCATCTTTTCATAAGACTTTTGATGATTCTCCTGTTTTTTTTTTTTTTTTTTTTCAAAGATGAAATCAAAGCTCCGGAATTAGACATTTTTTCCGGGGAGAGAGAGAGAGAGAGAGAGAGAGAGAGAGAGAGAGAGAGGCTGCAAATGTCTCTTGCATTTACAGGTGAGAAGATAAACCAGGAGGTTTGCACCTGAATTTCATCTTAAAACATCTCAAAGGGATTTTTCTGACTCTCCTTAAACAATACAAAATTTTTTTTTTTTTTTTTGGAACTGGGGATTGAACCCAGGGGCACTGGACCACTGAGCCACACCCCCAGCCCTATTTTGTATTTTATTTAGAGACAGGGTCTCACTGAGTTGCTCAGGGCCTCGATAAGTTGCTGAGGCTGGCTTTGAACTCGCGATCCTCCTGCCTCAGCCTCCCGAGTGCTGGGATTACAGGCGTGCGCCACCGCGCCCGGCGCAAAAATTTTTAAAAAGGAAAAGACAAAAACAAAAAAAACCACTGTTGACCCAGAAAGGATGCGTGGGTTTCCTCGAGGTGGTGCGACCAACCTGGAGCCATTATTTGAGACGCACGCCCGTGAAAGGCACCGGCCTCCCACAGAGGCCCCCCCTGCAAAGTAGATCCCGCACACAGACCTGCAGCCAGGAGCCGTGTGGACCAGTGTCGTAAACCGGAAGAAGAACTTTACGATCAAACATACAAGCTGGAAAGCGGCATCCACGTGCAGACTTGTCAATCAAATGAGTTCAATGCTCAGCCCTTTCCCCCTGGCTGGCTGTGCCTCCTTTGATAGGTGACTAGACCTCTCTGAGCCTCTGTTTTTCTCATCTGGGAAATGGGCTTACGGTAGCTCTCACTCATGTCAGGATCCAATCAGACTCCACGTTGGGCTTCCATCTTCTAAATCTTTAAATTGTACCTTTTTCACGGTGAGATTTCTGCTTTAGCGAATGTTTTTTTTTTCTTTATGCAAATGTTCATTCAGAAAGGTCGGAGGCCACAGCCGCGCTTGCTGGCCTCTGGTAAGGAAAATTGGTCCCTGATGTGGGTTTGGGAGGCACCTTGAGCTCTTTCAGTCAAATCATAAATGAACGTGGGTGGCTCCTGAGGATCGGGTGCCCTCGGGCTGCCCGCAGGTCCCCCACTTCCTGGCTTTTTAAATAGCTGGCCGCTGGAGGCCTGGGAGTCCTTGACCTCTATCTAGACATCTCCTTCTTAAACGTCTGGGGTTATTTCCACTTGAACCGTTCACTTTTCTTTTTTCTTTTCTTTTTTTTTTTTTTTTTTTTTTTGGTACTGGGGATTGAACCCAGGGACGTTTGACCAGAGAGCCACATCCCAGCCCTTTTTATATTTTATTTAGAGACAGGGTCTTGCTTAATTGCTTAGGGCCTTGCTAAGTGGCTGAGGCTGGCCTCCAACTTGCCATCCTCCAGCCTCAGCCTCCCGATCGGCTGGGATCACAGGTGTCCACCGTGCACCCGGATGAATCACTCACTTTCTAAGAGACTCTGCGGGCCAGACGTTCAAAATCACAGGATGAAGCTGTAGACCCACACTCCAGGGAGACTGAGGAAGGCCACTGGGATGCCCGGACCCTTCACTCCATTTCCCAGGACCCTCAGGTAGCCCGTGATGGGGTGGTTTTCACGCTCCTAAGGCAAAAGGGGAAACTGAGGCAGAGGCGCGGCAAGCTGACTTGCCAGGATGATTCGGGCGGCTTCCACACGCTCAGGGCTTCTGGCTGCAGCCACAGGGGCGCTCCCACTCCCCGACTAAAGCAGGTTCTCAGGCTGCCCCAGTCTCAGGCTGGCCCCCCAGTGGCGAGTCTTTTCGGCTTATGGGGCCACTTTGCCCACCTGCAGTTTTGGGTCTTTCTTTCCTCTGTTATCATTATCCCAGAATTACCTTCCTTGGTCACAGTCTCTCAGTGTTACAGGACCCTAGCCCCCACCCCTTTCCTGAGCGAATCATCCCATCTTGGATAACCAGCCAGGAAGAATCGTTCCTGAAGCCAGGTGCAGTGGCGCACACCTGTCATCCCAGTGGCTCAGGAGGCTGAGGCAGGAGGATAGCAAGTTTGAGGCCAGACTTAGCAACTTAGCAAGGCCCTAAGTAAGTTAGTAAAACCCTGTCTCAAAACAAAAAATCATTAAAACGGGGGTGGGGTGGGGATACAGTTCACTGATAAAATACCCTTGGGTTAGATCTCCAATACAAAAACCAGTCATTCCTGAGACTTTTGCCAGAAACAGACCCTGTCTTTGCACTGAGGTTGCTCAGGCAAAACTGCCAGTGGTCACCTTTCCCTCCATTTAGGAAAAGCCTTTCTGGGAATGAAGCCAAACGAGGTGAGATGAGAGTTGAGGACAACCAGGTGGTGAACAGGACTTGAGATCTCCTGGGTACAGCCATGCCTGAAGCCCTTAGTTATTTTCCAATAAACCCTTCCTTTTGCTTAAATTCCTTTGTCTTGCATTTTTATCACTTGGAACCAAAAGAGACCGAAAACACACAAAGCTTTCTCTGGTTCGCTGTCCTGCGTGTTCAGGACTCAGTTCAAACGCAGCTATTGCTTCCTGTCCACCCAACCCTGATGTCCACGACACAAACCTCATGCTTCTTTGTGTCCCCATCACCTGACACAGTGACAGAGCAGTAGAACACCAAGGACAGGCCCAGACTTGGATTTCTCCCAGGGGGGCCGCTGCCTTCACCCGCACCTCGACCCCAAATGACCCCCAGAGTTTTCGAAAGGCTCTCACCTCTGCCTTGTTCCGGGACAGCACGCTGGAATCGATGGGCCCCAGGGACATGTTGGGCAGGACGAGGTTGAGCACTCTCGCAGCAAGGACCTAGGCAGGAAGGCGGGACGTCAGCGCAACGCGGCCTCAATGCTGGCCCTTTCCAAGTGACAGTCCTCAGTCAATTAGGGACAGCCACACCCAGATGGAACCTCAGGCCGGTTGATCTCCAGAGACTCCGCTCTGGGTCTGTGGGGTCGCTTTTTCCATAAATCGTTTATCGACTGTGACCTTGAATTATTTGTGAGAGCTGCTGCCAGTGACGGAGCTCTTGCACCCCAGCCCCTTCTTTGGGGGCGGGGGGGGGGGGTTCCTACAAACACCCAGCAGGGCCAGAGGTGTCCAGATGGATGGAGAGAATGGAAGCAGGACTGCCCGGATCAGAAAGGATCTGGAGCATCTCAGCTGCTGTTGCGATTGTGGAGAAACAGGAAGAGCCGCCAGCCTGATTAGGAGATTGCGTGGCAGAGAGGAGCAGGTCTGGGGTTGGCCCTGCGGGATCGTGAACGTGAACTTGAATCTTGAACTGGAGCCTGGACCTCGCATGGCTGAGCTTCCCTTTCCCCAGCTGCCCACGAGGGTCCTCAGGACTCCTTCAAGGGGACCGCGGAGAAGGTCAATGACACCTGCATGCAGAAGTCCAGGCACACAATAGGTGCTTAATACATGCTCGCTGAACTTGAACATAATTCGGGTCCAAGTTCTCTCCTCCCCCAACTCTCCTTCTGGATCTCCCCCACCTCTTCTCCCGGGAGAAGAGGGCCCGGACCTCACACGTCTGCCTGCAGGGACGGGCTGTTTTCACCCTCTGCGACACTTGGGGAGGGGAGATGCTATTTCAGAAGTGAGCTGTGGATTAGAATCGGAGGGAAGGTGGCGAGCTGTGAGCGCTCGGGACGCACAGAGGGCGCAGGGCGCGCAGCTCCGCGAGCTGGAGGGCGGGCACCTGCGTGCCGGGACCTGCTTCTGGGCGTGTGGTGTGCGCTCTGCGGCGCCTGGGCTTTTGCTCTTTGCAAAGATCCTGCAAGGTGAGGCTTGATCGTTATTTAACAGGTAAGTCAAGGGAAGCTCAGCACAGCAGGGTCACCAGGACAGAGCAAGACCACTCTCACCCTTTGGGTGGCAAGGGTAGAAACCTTCTCTCTCTCAATGCAACTAAGAGGTCTAATCAACAACCTTGCAAGTCCATTCTCAGTGGTCATCTTACTGCTGGACACCCTAACCTCCCTCCACGGCCACCACAACTCCTTGCTTCTCAGATGACCAGGAACCAGGCAAAGGAGAAAACGATGCTATGCTCCCAGGGGACCCCATGTACGTGCACCAATTCTGAGCTCCACACCATGACTCTCTTTTTCCCAAATGGTAACAAGCAGCAATCCCTTTTTTAAAAGTGCAAGGGTGGCCTCCCCCTGCCAGTGAGAATGCTGAATCCCGCTGCATCCCAACTTTGACATCCAGCCAGGTGAACCTGGATCATGTCACCAGCTGCTGATACCCAGGTACTGGGTCCTATCCAGGCCCTGGGCTCTGATTTTTGACAATCTGGTGCAGAAATAGGAGGATTGCATCACAGAGCTCTCTGGGGGTACATGGAGGCCTCCTAGGGTAGATATGATATGATGATATGATAGAGCCTGATATATTCAAGAGCTAAGGGATTGTGGGCCAGTTCTGTGCACAAGCGTGGGAAAAGGAGGGCTTGAGATTCTGAAATGATGCATAAATATCTGGGTCTTTTCAAAGACGGATCAAACATCTGTGAATTCCAAGAACCTGATGCTCCTTGGAGAACCTAAATTCTGGAGCTGGAATGGGCACTTTCAAAAGTCAAAAGATCAAAAAATGAAGAAAAACCATAGCAGGTAATTGCAGAGGGGTGACAGCCCCCTGGAGCCTTTGCTAGACTCCAGCTGCATAAGGTGGACTTCCGGGGGGATTAATAGTGGTCCAAGGACAACATTATCAGCAGAGAACTGAGATTTCTTTTTTCTCAGTACTGGGAACTGAACTCAGGGTGCTCTACCACTGAGCTGCATCCCCAGCCATTTTAATTTTTGGATTTTTTGAGACAGGATCTTCCTAATTTGCTGAGGCTGGCCTCCCACTTGTGATCCTCCTGCCTCAGCCTCCCAAGTCATTGGGACTGCAGGAGCCTGGCTTTGTAGGAGAAAATCTTCATGTCTGTTCTAAAGTTATATAGAAGTGGCTTCTAGATATTTTGTGTTCTCGGTGATTCTGTGCCACAGCTCCCAGCATTGATACGAAGGCTGACAGTGGACTGGGTTTGTCCCTGCTGTGCTCAGGAAGGCCACCATCAGGGTGAGAGGTGTGTAGATGCCAGGCTCCCAGAACTGACCCCTGCCTGGCCCACCTGCCTGCTGGGGCAGGGCGGCTTCCTCAGGAAGGCAATTCCTTTCCTGCACGCCAGCTTCCTGCCCATCCCCAGGGTAGGTGCTGCCAGCCAGGAAAAGGCGGAGTGCGGGACCCCCTCCTCAGCCCTGGCTCTGCGACACAGGAGGGGGAGAAAGACCCCACAGCACCTGCTCCATTTCACCCGTCCCACCACCAGATTCCTCAGTGTGCCAGCCAGCTCGATTCTGAAGCCCATCACCTGATTTTGCATGGACCTGGCACGTAAGTGCTGGTCCATCCTCACGTAAGTCATTTGCAAAGACACACTTACCTTCCTCCTTGAAGCTGTGTCCCTGCTGACAGCCCAAACACTTATGCCCCCCAATGCCAAGGGTCACAATGAAGTGACAGTAGTCTAGGCTGTTGGCTCACAAGGCTCAGGAGAGGTCCCGCATTCCAGTTCATGTTCTGGTTTCCAGGGGCTGCTTCAGGGGAACTGGGGAGCTGGTGGGGAATCTACCTCCAGGAGGTTTCCTTATAGGAAAAAGCCTGCTCTGTCCTCTCACCCAGCAACCAAGCAAGCATCTTTTTTCCTCCATTGACAAAGGAACTTTCTGCAGCAAAAGGAACTTTCTGAGAAATGAGGTCTTGCCATGAGTTGATGCATGGCTGTAATCCTAGTGACTTGGGGAGGCTGAGGCAGGAGGATTGCAAATTGGAGGCCAGCCTCAACAACTTAGTGAGGGGCCTCAGCAACTCAGTGAGATACTGTCTCCAAATAAAAAATAAAAAGGGCTGGGGATGTGGCTCAGTGGTTAAGCACCCCTGGGTTCAATCTCCAGTACTCCCCTCCCCAAAAAAGGAAAAGAAATGTTCTCTGTAGGAGGAGAAGGAAGAGAGCCACTTCCTGAGAACTGTTTGCTTTACAAAGTGATCACTAAAAGGGGTTTGTCCCTAGAGGAACTGAAGTCATAAATGGTGGGGCTGATTCTTTCACCTTCCTGTTCGAGGTAGCATTCTGGAGAGGACTCGTCCCTTTACAGCTGCCAATGATCTATTGCCAAAATATGCAGGCAGGAGATGTAGCAAGAGCACATCCTGATCAGGCCTGGTGGATTCCAGGGGACACATCCAGCTGAGCACTCGCTATGCTGAGGACCCATGCACAGGGTAGGGAATTATTCTTGCTCCCTGAAATAGTCAGTGCTCATTGATTCTGGGTGAGCAAAATCCCCTAAAAGGGAAACTCAACAACTAGAGTCCAGAGGTGGTCTGGGTAGATGAAGATACTGACGTTCTAGGTTACTGGTTGTTCAATCACAAATGAAGACGAGGGACAGACCCTTGCAGGAATGCGGTTATTATCAATGTCTTAGTGCATGTCCTGGCCCGTGGGCCCCACGAGATGCCCCTGAGGTGGGTGCTGGAGCCCTGGGTGCAGGTTAACACCAGCAGATGGAGACTCAGGACGGGGAGGGGCCCAGGGCAGAGACACTGTTCTCAGGACCATCTAGCTTAGCACAGGGAATTCCCAAGTGTGGTGAAGTCTGAGGGGTCAACAGCCGGTGTGCCACACAACACGGTCCTCTTGCCAGGGCCCACCCTGAAAGACCCTGATGTGTCAGCTTGCGGTGACATCCTGGCACACAGGCCTTTTAAAATTTTTTTTTAACCTCCATAAGTAATTCTAGTGGATAGAAAGAACAGAAGAAGCACTTCTGACACTTGCTGCTGAGGGCAGAGGTCTGGACGTCCCTCCCTGCAGGACAAGCTTCTCTTTTGAAGGAATAATCCTAAGAGAGATTGGGTCAGCTCTGACCTTTAGCTCTTTTTCTAAACTGCCATGGCAAGTTTCAAATCATATTTCTAAACAAGAGTCAAAGCAGCAGAGGCGAGTCTCTTAATGACAATAACCTCGTGACTTAAAAAGAGGAAAATAAGGTTCTCAGCTTCTTGCTCACGCACACATACACACACACACACA
>JAJEJO010051261.1:0-60713 GCA_020662805.1 Glaucomys volans
CAACCCTTCAGTCATCTGCTTTTTTCCTGAGTGGATCAGTCATTTTGCCTTTGTCTTTCCAGTAGGTGGCACTGTGAGCTTGCAGGAAGTGCTGAGCTGGGGTGGGTGGTGAGGTTGGGTAGGGTGAGGGAGTCTCAAGAGTAGAAGATATTTAGTGGGAGGTCCCTGATCTCATGTGTGTGAAAGAACATTGGTATCATTATCTTAATTATTCTGATGAAAATTAATGTGAATAATCATGTAAAGGTTTTACAAGTCTTCTAAAATTCTTTTGCCCCAGCAAATCATCTGGGGATTCTTTAGCAGAGTGGGGATGGGGTGGGGAGATTGTGGTTCAAGTCAATGGGTGGTCTGGGATGGGGCCTGAGATTTTGCATTTTTAACAAGCTCTTAGACAAGGCTGTGGCCATCAAGACCACACTTTAAGTCGTGAAGTTTGTGGGGAAGTTTGACAAGCACCACCCTTTTTGATTCAAGTTTACGAGATGGACCTAGCAATGAACCTTATTTTATGTAAGAAATGGTGGATCGAAAAGGTTAAGTAAAGATCATCCTGTTAATGGGAGGTGAGATCAGAAGCAGAACCCAGGTGTTCGGGTTCCTAAGCCTGCCCTTTCATTTCATGACATAAGTTTCCCAAGTGGCAGAATGTGGGCTCACCAACCTTTCTTCCTGTGTGAGAAGATAGGGGAATTTCTTCCAGCTCTGAGATCTTATGGGAAGGTTGGTAACCTTCTGGTCTGTTTGCGTTCTGTGTCTGTTATAGTCATGGCCAGCAGGCCTCTCTGTTTCCCTTCCATTTGAAAGGTGAAATCAACCTGAACAGTTATTTTCTTCCTGGTAAGTGGACAGTGAGATTGTACTTAGTTGGTAAGAGGGACCTGGGGTCTAAAAAGATTTCTCCAGTGAGTGGAGATAGTAGAGCTGGAAGGGACCCCAGGGATGATGCTCTTCAACTTTTTTATTCTGTAGATGGGGAAACTAAGACCCAGAGAAATGAAGTGATTTGTCCTGGGTCATCATGAGATAAGATGAAAGATTCCTGTAAGGTTAGGTCACTGCATAGAATTTCTAGAAACAGCAAACTGGAAAATAGTTTTGAAAATTCAGGTTGCTCCTCAGATTGACATTAAAATAAAAAAACTCATCCTAATTGTTCTCAACTTTGAGAGGTTTGGCCTTTGAATCCTTGGTCATTGGGGATATTTTGGGTCTACAATGTGATGAAATACTTTTTTTTTGGGGAACCGGGGATTGAACCCAGGGGCACTCCACCACTGAGCCACATCCCCAGCCCTATTTTGTATTTTATTTAGAGACAGCGTCTCACTGAGTTGCTTAGGGCCTCGCTAAGTTGCTAAGGCTGGCTTTGAACTCGCGATCCTCCTGCCTCAGCCTCCCAAGGGCTGGGATTATAGGCGTGCGCCACCGCACCCGGCGACAATGTGATGAAATATTTAATGAGCCCCTTTCCTAGGCTCCATTCTGTGAAAATACAAAAGAAGCATAAGGCCTGAGTGGACTCTTTCCTAGAGGAGTACAGATATGACGAATGAGGACACAATACAAAATGTAGAATTGAATGCTAAGCTGGGTGTAGATGACATATGCTGAAAAGGCTGGAGAAGAGAATGCTGTGCTGCTCATCCAGATTTTCACTCCCTGCCCCCTGTGCTGTTCTAAGACTTGTCCAGGCTCAGTCCATCTCTAGCCTGAGGCTTCTAATGGGGGCTTAGTGCTTTATCCTCTTTTGCCCATCCCTTCTGATAGCTGATCTACATTTGTTTTCCTAGGACTCCTACTCTTTCTCCTAGCATCCTGACTTCAATATTCCTGGCTCCCAGCACCTGATGGTGCCCCTGGATGCTGCTTTCCACCTGATTTTTCTCAGGTCTGAAAGGTTGAGGACTTCTTGACTTCCATGATTCTGAAGGTCCCCGCAGTCTCTTACTTTATTTTCTTCCATTTTGACAGTTAAGTTTTTCTTGAAATATGCCAATATATGCTTTTGAGAACAATTTTTTCAAGTCAATTTTAGCTTTTACAGGAAAATTGTGAAGATGGTACAGAGTTCTCATGTACCTCTCATCAATTTCTCCTGTTATTAACATCTTACATTAAGAAGACATGCTTGTTATAATTAAGGAACCAGTCCATTATTATTAACAGAAGTCCACACTTTGTTCAGATGTCCTTAGTTTTTACCTTTTGTCCTTTTCTGTTCTAGGATCGTACATTACATTTAGTCACTTGTTTCTTTTGCTTCCTCCTGTTTGTGACAGTTTCTCAGACTCTCTGTTTCTGGTGATCTCGACAGGTGTTTTGTAGAATGTTCCTCAGTTTGGATTTACCTGGTATTTTTCTCATGATCAGACTGGAGCTATGGGTTTTTTGAGAAGACCAGAGTGACACAGTACCATTTTCATAGCGTCCCAGCAAGAGCACATAGTATCAACATGACTTCACTGCTGATGTTGACCTCAATCACCTGGTTGAAGTAGTGTTTGTTAAGTTTTCCACTGGAAATTTGCTTTAAAAATTTCCCCTTTCCATACTGTACTTTTTGAAGGAAAAAAGTTACTCTACCTGCCCACACTGAATGCGTGGGGAATTGTGTCCCATCTCTGAGAGGGTGGAGCACCCATGTAAATTATTTGAGATTCTTCTGAATGAGTTTTGTCTCATTATCTATTTATTCAATCATTTATTTTATGCTTTGGGTTAAAAATATTAATTTTTTTTCTCAAAATGATCTACTGTTGGCCCCTGGGAACTCTTTCAGTTGCCTGCTGGGTCCTTTTGACATCTTGCATGACTCTGTGTGTGTGAGAAATTCCTTACTTTTCTATCATGATAAGATACCCCAGGCTCTTCTTGTATATTTCTTGCCCCAGTCCTAGAATCAGTCATTTTCACCAGTTCTGATTACTTTTATTGAGAATCCAGGATCTGGGTGCTAGATGTGCTCTGGTCTCTTGATTTTCAATCCACTTTTTTTTTTCTTCCTTTCTTTAACTCTCCTGTCCCCAGTCTGTTAATTATGGGGGTTTCCTAAGAGTGAATCACACATTCAACTCAATCACAGAGTCCTGACTGCATATAAGAATTTGTGAGGTAAAAGTCGTAAGCTCAGTCAGAGTTTACAGTCAAGTGTGGAGACGGATGCAAGCAGCTTGAGAGCAGACAGGGACAAGGCACTCAATGCCGAGGGAGTCCCTAAGGAACTTGTGACTAACTCAGACTGTGGGATATGGGAAGGCTCTGAGTGGGGAGTTGAAAGAAGGAATGTTCTATGTTCTTTTCAGTCTGTTTCCAAATTCCTACTATCTCCCTTGATTGTGGCAGCCAGTGAGCACTCCATCCCTGGATGGAGCAGCCATTGCCAATGCTAAGGTTTGCTTCCTTCTCCCCGACCAGTGCTTCTTTTCTTCCTGCATGGAAATGAGCAGCTCTTGGACTCTCTTCAACTACCCAGAGCCCTGATAATGAATGTAGTAATATTTTGTTTCTTAAATTGTGGGTGCATGGGAGTTTGTTATTATAGTCTTCACTCCTTTTTCTATGGCTTAAATATTTCATAATAAAATTTGAAACCTATTTGTGAAGAAAATAAAAAAAGAGTTGTCTGTGGCCGTGGCCTGAGTGACCCTGCCTCCCTGTTCTGTGAGCAGGAACTGCCCTCCCAGATACCTGCCACTCCCAGCCTGGAGCCAAGGAAAGTGAAGCTGGCTTGGACCAGATAGGTCTGCTGGAGCCTGTCTGACCGGGTACCCCTCAGGTGTTGATGTGACTCAGTACCAAGTGGTGTGGCAGTCAGAACACTATGCTCTTGCCACTCTCCTTGCCCCTCTCATCTCCATGGCCTGCCTCTGATTCCCAGAGAGACTTAGAGCAATGACCTTGTGACAACCCTTTTCTATATCAGGGACTCCCTGCAGAAGCCATTCTGCAGGGGCTGGGATGGGACTTTAAGTTTGGGGCATCCCTATGTCTCACCTAGCCTGACTCAAGTTTTCTGTTCCCCATCTAAAGCATCTGTGAACAAAACCTGCAAAGGGCAGTTCTGGGTCTAGTAGCAACTGAGAGAAACCAAAAGTCCTGCCAACAGGTGAGAAGGCAGGTGAGAAGCAGGCCAAGCACTGGGTTAACTGGAGACACTGTACTAGAGCAGGGGTAGCATTTTTGCTTGAGTCTCTTGGAAAAGAATGAGAGTCTAGGTATACTCCATCAGGCTGGTAACCATGATGTTCTGTTTGTAAGGCTAGTCCCTGCAGCCTTTGAGCACAGGGAATCTCTGTCCCTGTACTATTTATAGGGGTTGGTGGCTCCTCACAAGATCTTTTTAACTGGTGTCATAGATGAGAGATATCTGCACATTCCCTTATTTTGAATCTACATGACCAATAGAATGTGACAAAAGTGAGATTTTGGGATTTCTGAGCTCAAGTCATATGAAACCTTGTAGCCTTGAATGGTTCTTTTGGAATACTCTCTAGGAGCCTTGTTCTGCTATGTAAGGATTCTCATTATCCTGACACTGTCATGCTGGAGGGGCCACATGTAGACCCTTTCATCAATAATCCCAACTAAGTCAAGCCTTCTATCCCCACACACCAAGATGGAAGCCATGACTGTGAGATAATCTGTGACCCCCAGATCTGTCTATTTTCCAGCAAAATAGCATAGATGCCATATAGAGCAGAAAACTTGTCTGGCTGAGCCCTGCATAAATTTTTGAATTACAAGCATTATGAGATATAATAAAAGATTGTGGTTTTATGCCACTATATTTTTGAGATTATTTGTTACATAAAAATAGGCAATCAAGACATCTGGGGTATCCCCATTCAGTCCACCAGTTTTGGAAATTGTCAATTTCCAAATTTTCCATCAAAATAAGAGATAGAAGATCTTGGATCATTCTCAAAATGAGTTGGCTGTAGGGCTGGAGTGGAGACTGAAAGTCCTGAGCACGCCTTTGACAAGGTATCTTGGAGTCTCTGGGCTTGGGATTTTCTAGTAGTCTGGTAAGACATAAGGATGAAGTGCTGAAGTACACAGGAAAACTGACGGAGAAATGACATCCAGATGTGTGGAACAGGCTGCAGAATCTGAGGGGTGTAAGTCTCAGGGGAAGCACGTTGGGGATGGTGCTGGACACTGGAAGAAGATCAACCTGGATGATACATAAAAAAGAAGCTGGATTTTGGAAGGAGGGTATGGGGGTGAGTGAGTATTTCCCAGAAGGATAAGCAGGGGCTACAGGAGTATGAGGAGCCTAGAGCTGGTATATGCCAGGGGTTCCAACAACCCCCTGGCTGGTGCCTTCTTGTGGTATTGCAGAGGTCCCTGTGCTTGACTGCGTTTAAAGAGACCTGCTGGGCGTCCAAATGAGCTCACACAAATAGTGCAGGTGCGGGCCTGGCCCGTAAACCACAACAACCAGGGCCTGTGTGACCACAATGCACTGGGCAAAGCTTCTAGAGGGGGATAAAGGCGATTATTTGTTTAGCATCATTAGCAAGAGTCCCAGAACCCAGCAAAAGCAAAGCAGAAACTTTTGTATTAAGGAGATTAAACCTTAAACTCAGCTGAGAAGGCTCTGCTGTATTGAGTGGCTTTGTTGTGCCTGGCATTGTGTGATTATATGCAAATCACAGGGAAGCCTCTCTGGGGTCCTGACCACAGAGGCTTAGCTGCCTGGTCCCAGTGGGTATGTAGAAGAGTGGGCAGCCACACGTGTGGGTCTGGCAGTAACCAGTACCCAGCAAGGAAGCCTGCTTTTCCTCCAGTTCAGGGAACTGGGGATTTGAAAATATGTTTAACATGTCATCCAGAGATTTCTGATGGATGGATAGGAGTTAGGGACAGACATGCTATCTGGACAGTGTAACTGGAAGTTCAGAGCGGTGATCCAGGAACCCTCTGATGATATCACCCATGGCATTGTTTGGCATTATTTCTCTCGAAACTTAGAGTAATGTATGTAGTCACCCAGGAGATGGAGACACGTTTTGGTTTTCTTGTTTTCTTTTCCCTCAATCCCTGGCCAGGATCAGAGGAAGGATTCTGGGGGATTTTCCTGCATTTATTAATTCAGAAAACGTTTGATTAATGTTCACTCTGCGCAAGGTACAGTGCTAGGTTATGGTTAAAAACAGAGATAAATAATGTATCTCTGTTGTTTAGAAGTTTGTTTACTCAGGTAATTAAAATACCTGATAGAATTTGGTAAGTGTTGGGGATGCTTGACTTCTGATCAGGGCTATTTGGAGGGGTTGGAGAAAGCTGCACAGAGAAACAAAGGTCAGAGCTGGCCTCAAAGTTCTGGAATTTAGGGCATACAAGGGATGGGGGCTGCAGGAGCCAAGGGCAGGGTGCAGACTCCCTGTGCCTGGAGGACATAGTGTCTCAGGCACTGGGGGAGGAAGTTTATTCATATTGGGCCCAAAGTCTCTTTTTGTGTTAGAGTTTGACCTGCACAAATCAGAGCCAGAAGTCTAACCCACAAACGTTAGATCTAGGGATCTTAGCACCTGCAGAGCTGCCATTGTGTGGCAATGGAGGTTTCTGTATCCTGCCTTCTAATTACTCTGTGGGTGCCCTGGAATCCTCCTCTGCCTCTTCTCCTGAGCAATATCTTCAGCTGCTTCTCAGCCTTTGATAACAGGGTCGGTTTGGACATCTGCCTATTTCCAGGTGGCCATAAGATGTTGTCCAGTAGGGTCATGAGTCATAGACGCTATTTCCCCAATCCTACGGGAACTATGGTCCTGGCAGGGTCTGAGCTAAGCATGAGGGTGCAGTGAGATTGGCCCTTGACCTTTAAGACATGTTGCTGATGGAGACCACCAAAGATATCATGGGGCCTGACAAGAAAACTGGGAAGACTGGGTAGGCAAACTAGCACCTGAGGACCTGGGCAGAGTGGAAAAGCAGGTAAGAGACAACAGGATTGAACCTGGCTGTCTAGCCTCGGGGTGGAGGGAAGAACCTGATCCTGAGCTGCTGGATGTGGTGGTGAGGGGGATGCAGGAGGTGTCTATGGGCACTCCTAATGTAGCTCCTGTCACAGGTGCCAGCAGTAAGGATACCCAGAGTTTCTCTATCACCTGTATTCTGCAGTAGCCAATTCACTGGCCTTGGCTCAGCATATTCGCAGAGGGTGAGACACCCTGGGCTTGCTGCAGGAGCAGGGGTCTGGTGAGGTTGTACACACATCTGTCTGGCCCCCTCAGGTCTACCAGGTGAGCACACTTGGGTTGGGAAGCAGGAACATCAGCTTTAAAAACATCCCTTTCTGGTTGTCTTCATTCCCATTCCCACCCCTGGCCTCATGGGACAATAAAAAGCTAAGGGCCTCCATGAGCCCTTCTGCTGAGGAGTTTTGAGCATGACAATCATCTTCTGCATTTCACAGGTCAATGTACTCCTCCTCTTTCAAAGGAAGTTTCTGGGAGCATGAGGGTCTCTGGGTCCTGAGGAGGTGTAATGGATGGAAACAAACAAAAACTTCTTTGGAACTGTGTGTCCCTTGCCTCATCAGAGCAGCAGCTGTTTTTGTGAGAGTAGAGGGTGCTGGGGGTTCCAACAGGGTGACAGCCAGGCAGGAAGGGCTCCAGATGATGGGGGAGTTGAAAGGAATTTTGTAAAGATATTGTCTGTGACTTGGGTTGGATAAAAGATGCCGGCAGAAGGCAGACGGGGCTGTTCACCTGCTAGGCTTTTGTTCTGCCCTGCAGTCTGCTTTCCACACAGCCCTTGGGGTGGGGCCATGCTGGGGAGGGCATGCTGTCTGCCATCTGCAGGAGAAATACAACAAACACCCACATGCGAGCCAGCCAAGGAGCCAACGGAAACTCTCAGCAAAACAAACAGTGCTTGAGGGAGCCCTGCGAGTGTGTGGAGGGGTGGGGCAGCCGCAGGAGAGGCCAGAGGGCCCCCGCTGGGGCCAGGCTGTGGCTGGGCTGGCTGTAGGAGCAGGGGTCAATTGAGGCTGTATGCACATCTGCCTGGGCCCCTCAGGCCTGCCAGGTGAGAGCCTCTCATTTGTTCAGCTGCCAGGTCTGAAATGCTAGAGGTTAAATAGCTGGAGTTAGTTATCACCAATTCTACCTATCACTGGTACCCATGATCAGGCTGCTGGGTTTGTAGAGACTCACTGAGTGTGAGAGGTAAAGTTACGTAGTTTGGACTGCAGATCTGACCTCTCTGAGCTTCTTGCTTCCCTTTCTGTAAAATAGGGAGATAATAATGCCTAACTCAGAAGGTGGTTGTGAGAGTGGAAAAGTGTCTATAAAAAGTACTTTGTAATAGGCAACATATATGAATGCTCTTATTATCATTTTCTTTGCATTGACCTGTTGGATCACAGCAGGTGGTCTGGGTGCTTTCTTCTGGCTTGTGACCTGCAGGACACATATAAAGCAGTGGGAGAGGTCCTCAACCTGGGCTGGCAGTTGGGAAGTCCTTTGGCTTGAGGGGACGAAACCTTGGACTGACAGCTGGACTCTGAGGCCTGGGTCAGCAAGGGAAGTGAGAACTGAGATGACTGGGGGTGGGTCGATGGAGCATAGATTTATTATATCTGATGGTGTGGTGGCCTTATCAGGCTCTGGCCTCACTCTGGGGCTTGAGGACTGGGCTGTAGGTTTCCCCCATCCCCATGCTTTTTGGGGATTTGTTTTCCTCTCTCTCCAGCATCCACACCTCAATGCAGTGAATGGCAGCCAGGGTGAGTGTCCACAAACCTGTTGGGACAGGGCAGGCAGCTTGTTTGCTCTTCCCAGGGCCAAGCCTGATGGGCCGGACTCAGAAGTATTGTGTTACTCAGCCAAAGAATTCATTTTCTCGCCTGCCTCCATTTATAAAGTCGAAACAAAACCCCTGAACTATATGCACCTGTGGCCCCAAGCCAAGTCCTCAAGTGTCATTTCTGGGGAGCTGCTTCCTCCCCAGGGCAGGGTGCAGCCTCTTGGAGAAACAAGAGCCCTTCTTTCCTTTCCCACCCAAAGCAGTTGTAGTGGTGGATATTCTCTAGTTCCTTCCCACCCCCAGAGGCCCTGGGTTCTCTGTCACTTGCCTTAAATGTTCTACTCATCTTAAGTCTGAGCACTTGAGGGCATAGTAGCTCTGATAGCTTTCCTTGGCCTAGTGGAGGCCAGGGCTGGGTTGCTGGGTTTCTGCCTCAGCCCTGGCTGGTACTGGTACACTCTGGCAGAGAGAACCACCGAGTATTCTGCCATTGCACGTGGCCTGGTGCCCTTGTCTCTGTTTGCTTTGAGAAACTGAGATGGGTTTCAGATCCTCCAGGCTTTGTCTAGATGTTAGAGTTCTGGTCAGAACTAGGCAGCCCTAGGAAACTTGGACCTTCTCTGAGCTGGCCTTTCTGAGTTGTGTCTGGCTGGAAAGTCGCAGGACCATTATGTTGGAACTTTAGAGGCCTGTCAGATGAGCTTTCTTATTCTGTAGCCAGAGTTGAGATGGCTGATGGAATAAGAGTCAGGCAGAGAGTGTAACAGGTGAGGGGCGGGTATGGTCAATAAAGGTATTGTTCAGGGCTCAGAAGGACCTCAGAGATTCCCTGGCCTCCTCACTTCTTCCTAGACAGACAGTTCTTTTTCTTTCTATAGGATCTGTAGGAAACTTGGATTTGAGTCTGCCAAGGTTACTAATTTACCATGGACTAACCATTTCATGTGTTCATGACTCAGTGTCCCTCCACCTTTGGAAAATAAGAAAGTGAAATTGGATGATCTTTAAGATCTCTTCTATCTTTGATGGCCATTTTATGGCCATTTTTAAAATTCTCAGTCCACTGTAAGCAGTATGTGTAGGTTTGTGAATCAATTCTGGGTACCATTTCCTCTTGCCTCCAATCTAGGATGGGGTCTCCTGACTGGGACCAGTTAAAATGACAAGAGATTTCTAGAAATACTTCTAGGAGAGAAATATATATGTTATCTGAGAAGTACTGATAATAAGGTTCAGTTTTTAATGAATGTGAAAGTTTAATTTTTAAATGTGTAAAGATATTTATCGTTAAACTGGCCATCACTCTTCCCTGCCTCTGAATGTATTCACATCTTTTCATCTGGTAGGGCAAAACTTTATTTGACCTGTTGACTTCTCTCATGTCTATTGTTTTCCTTTAAATCTTACTTATATATTGGTTAGCAATTTAGTTGGCCATGTGTCTGTTTAGGTGATTTGGCAATGGGGTTCATGGTCTGACTGCTTCATATAGTACCACGATGAAGCGCCTTGCTAATAAGCATTCCCCTAGTAGCAGCTGTGAGAGCAGGTTTTACTTGTGTATTCACCCTTTTCTCATACTCCAGGAACAGTGCTGACTCACATTAATTCTCAGTCAGTACTTGTTGAAGGAATGGAATATCAGAGGTATGAGGACTTGGTACTCATAGATGCTTACTGATTTGCACTGAGCAAATCTCTCTCACTGCCATCCCTGACTAACTTGGCATGAAATTTACCTGCTTCCTACCTTTCTCACAGTCTCCTTGGCTGATCTGAATAGTTCTTTTTTTTTTTTTTTACTTTTAATTAGTGCATTATAATTATATATAATAGTGGGGTTCATGATAACATACTCATATATGCACATAAGATAATTTGCTCCATTTCTCTGAGTGGTTCTTGATACTCAGTTCTCTGGTCTCAGTTCTGACGCCTCTTGGTGTCCTACCTTGGGAATTCCAGCCAAGGTTGTGTAACTGAGTAAGTTATGTGGCTTTGTGTCTGCATCTTCTACTATTGTTCTGTTTACTATAAAGTTTACATCCCCAGCTCTGTATTTTGCTAGAGTTTTGCTCTTAACATATCTGACTATTTTCTAAGAAAACTTAGAAGTCATCCAATGGGCCCCCTTCCAAACTTCCTGTTCTTTTCCTCTCCATCTGTCAGTTCCCTCACCAGGCAGTCCCTTCCCTGTTCTGGTGGTTGTCCTGCATCTTGATTCTTCCCTCCATCTGTCCCCTTGTCTAGATGGCAAGTCTCTTGACAGTAGGGATCATATCATACATGATTAAGTCAATTTCTACACAGAATAGTGAATATTTGATAATGTGATAAATCTGAATATTTGGACTTTGATGGGAGGTGCTGCTCTCTAAACAGTTTTGAGATACCCTCCCTCTGATTTTGGAACCAGAAAGCTCTGGGTTCAAATTCCAGTTCTGCCATTTATCAGCAACAAATCTTTAATTCATTTACTTCTCTGAGTTTTGATTTCCTCTTCAATAAAGCAGCGATAATAATGTTACCTACCTCATAAGCTTGGTTTGTGGGCTTGTGAGATACTGCAAATTCAGCTTTTAAAGCAGTGCTTGACACACATCAGGGGCTCTGAAATGAGAGTTATTGTTATTGTTGGTTGGTTGACATTGACAGTGAACCTGAGGTCCTAGGCTAGACATCAAGCAATGTATTGCTCCTTCTCTGCCCTTCCCCATGCTCCAGTTTTCTCTCAGTGCAATACTCCTTTACTGCCTGGGTCAAGGCATAAGCTACAAGGATTAGTTCTCCCTTCAGATAAGCCTGTTAATTTCCTCCTCTGGATATGGAACCCTTTCATCACTGACATAGATGATGTGGGAACACAGAAGAAAATAAGGGAACTAATCAATAGACATGAGAGATGGGCTGGGCTGCTTTTACATGCATAGAGCCTGTCTTCAAAATGCTTGTAGCCTGGCAGGAAGAAAAGACCAGGATGTGTGAAATAATTAGAAAACAGTATTAGGTTCATATGATGAAGGGCTACAGGAGATGTCTGCACTCAGTGGAGATGGCCTTTATTATGGTGGTGAAGAGGTTCTGGAATCATAAAAAAACAGATGCTAATCTTGGTTCTGCCACTTTCCTGGATTTTTTTTTTTTTTTTTTTTTTTTTTGGTGATGCTGGGGATTAGAACCCAGGGCCTTGTGCATGTGAGGCAAGCACTCTACCAACTGAATTATATCTCCATCTCTGGATTTTTTAGTGAGGATTAAATGAGATTGTGCTCAGGAAATTATTTGGCAGTGCATGACACACAGCAAGGACTTCTTAATTGTTTACTATTATTACAATGATGAAGATGGGGTTTCTGTGTTTGGACAAAAGAAGGGTCATTGAGTCTTGTACTCATCAGAAGGCATAGGATTTAGATAAATTAAGAGGAAGAGGGAATATCTTCTAGATGAAAGTGGCAGCAATAAAATCAACAACCAGGAAAGAATAAGAGCTACAAGAGAGCAAGAACTATTTAAGAATGGTGTGATGTACATCAGGACATGCAATATCAGGACATATAACAGAGAATATAATCTTGGAAAATCTGAGAAATTAGGTGGCACCAGCTGATGGAGAACAGAAATTGAGGAGGTTTTCTTCTTCCTACTCTCCCTCATGTGGAGCATGGTGTTTTGCTCAGCAAATGCTTATGGATTGCTGCTGAACTTCTTGGCCTGCAATCTTGGCCTAACTGTGTGGGTCTATATCTCTTACAGGCATTGAGGTTTACAGATTTACTATTTTTTTTTTGAGCTAACTCCTCACTGAATTTTCTAAAACTGCCTGATTTGAAGCTCCAGGAATATTTCATTCTGTCATATCTTCATATTTGGTCAAGAAGCCCAGGGACACCTTATCTATACTATTTATAGTTGAGAAGATAGACAGCATTTTCCCTTGAACCTTTTTCCTGCAGACACAAGTGTCTGCCTCATTTTGGAATCAGACAGTCTGATTTTATCCCTTGTTGTGTGTCTTTGAGCAAGGTACTGAACCGCCCATGTTCCATTTCCTCATGTGTAAAATTTGAGTATTGTGCCAGTTATCCATTTATTGCTTCTCAGTTCCAGGTTCACCTTTCAGGACCTGCTCTCCAATACTGGCTGGACTCTCAACTTTTCTTCCTCCCCATGAGTATGATGTTAAGCTTTGTCAGTAGACGGTACCTCCCTCCAAAGTAGATTTTTATGGATAATTACTTAGTGAGTGTGGGGTTTCTTTCTGGGAGCGATAGAAGTAGTTTGGAATTAGTCATGATGGTTGTACACCATTATGAAAATACTGGAAGTTACTTCACCATACAGTTTAAAATGGTTAAAGTGATGCATTTTGTGCTAGGTAAATTTTACTTCAATTTTAAAAGATAAGGTGATGTGGGGATGGGAAAAACTCATGAATGGGAAGAGTTTAGAACAGGGCTTGGAATGTAGCCAGTGATCTATAAATAGTAGTGGTAATTGCAGTCTTGCTTAATTTCTTAGCAAATAATCATATCTTTCATTAATCTGTCATGGGCCTTACTCTCCTTAATGCTAAAAAGACCCTCACAAACCTGGTTGCCCTGCAGCTCTTTTGGCCTCTGGTGTTGGTGGGCATGTACAATCTGTTCTGGGGGTGGGGACAGAGTGAATGCCTGCACCTTGGTTTCCCTGAAGTGCCCCAGACAACTCAGGATGGGGGTTGAGCAACACTGCATAGGCAAGAAGGACTGGGTAGCAGAGAAACCCAAGAGACAGCTTAATCTAAGTCTTGTGTCCAGGATCTGGGACTCTGGGCAGAGTTAAATTTGAGGCATGAAAGTGTCTTCTGTGGCCTGGCTGTCCTCCTCTCCACACCCTGCTGCCAGACTGTGCTTCCTGGTGTGGTGACTTTGGAGCCCAGGCCCACAGCTCTCAGTTCCCTCTGGGGAGGAAAGGTGGCCCCTGGCTAGAGATGCTGCAAAACTCTATAGGCCAGTTGGGCTTGCTGAGACCCACAGGGCAGGGATCCAAGAAAAAGCAGTAGGAACAATATGGCAGGTTTGGAGACTTCCTGGGGAGCTGGTTGGGAGAGAGCTTTCTTTGGGATGTCATCATGATGATGATAGAGGCAATCAGAGAAAGAGAAGGAAGTCAATTCCTTCATTTCTTCCATCTGTTTAATAGTCCTCTCATATCACAGCCTATAAAACCAGTATTTCTATCTATACTTTATCAAGACCCAGACATTTTGGGGTAGCCCTTACTCAGAAGTTTTCTGTCCTAATATCTCCATGCGTATCCATGCACTTGTTGGATTACTTGTTAGCTCTTGGTTAGGAAAATCCTGTTAGTCAAATCCCTTTCCTTGTAGCTTCATCTTGCTTTGTCATGGTTGTTGCCTGCTGTGACCTTATCAGAGAAAAGGAAGAGAGATGGCTATTGCCTTGGGCTGCCTCCCTGCAGAGTTGCATGGTCCTTGGCCTGATACTGGAGGTGGGGGACACCTAAAGCACATGCCTTGTGATATGACATCTCTCTCACTCTCTTGCCATTTTCCATTAAGCCAACTCACAAAGTTTCAAGGTTTAAATGCCTGTGCAAAATAATAGAGAAACCAGCTGTTGCTTTCAGGGCCCATACATCCTGGACCTAATCCCTGTGGGGTAGCCACAGCTCCTGGGTCACACTGATTTTGGGGTCCCAGAAATGCCAGGGCATCCCTCTGAGGACTCCCCTTAGACCTCCCCTCAGACACAGTTGCCAAACATGTTTTTCATCTTTATTAATCTGCTCCTCTTCTCACGTTTCTCAGGTCACAGCTGCATTGTTATCTGATGGGCTTGCTGCCAGCCCCATGAAGCCTGACAGTTACAAAGGGTGGATTAGCCGCAAAAGAATATTTATTAGAAAAAAAGTCCCTTTTTCTTCTGTTGTTTTATGTGGAGTTAGCCACATATTGCCTAGGTGAGATAGCAGCAGCCCTCTGGGAATTGTTAGCAGAGGTTCCATATTTGGGTTATGGCGATGACCATTCCTGCCCACTATGGGTATCTCTCACAGCATCTCTAGGAGGGTCCTACTCAATTTCAGAACTCAGAGAGGTCTATAATGTGTCTGGCTTTCTCCAGAAAGAAGAGCATCTTTTTTCATGAACTGATTTCACCTTTCCCATAGTCTCCGGAGCAGAAGATGAGTACAGCACTGATCATTTGGAAATTATTTCAATGTGGTGGTCCCTTTTGCTGGAGTGTTTCATGGCATTATCAGAGGAAAAAGATATTCTGACCATAGAGACAGGAAGAACATTTAAAAAAAACCCCATTTGTGGAGAAATGCTGCCTGAGGCAATTTTAGATTTTCAAGAAAATCAACTTCTTTGTGGGGAGTTGATTTTTGTTCTGTTTTGGAGGCTTCACTGGCATGATCACAAATCAAAGGGGTTTGCAAATGAGAAATGTTCTGATAGCACCACCCAGGTCCCTGTGAGGTCCTAGAGGATATGGTCTGTTAGGACGTATGCACTTTGAGTAAACTCTGGGGAAATGTCAACTTTCCCACCCCAGCCTGGGAGCTGGCTATGCCAGACCTGCCCAGGCCTGCATGCCTCTGATGCAGTGTGATCCAGGGGAAGGGAGGTAAGAGGCTCTGAGTGCTGGCCAGAGGGTGACTTCTGGTTCAGTGTGGTCGTTATTTGGAATCCAGGCCAGTCTGGGCTCTGAGAGTAATGGGAAAAACAGAGGAGTTAGGATCTCTGGGCCAGGAGTTGGGATGTCTGGAGAGTGGAGAAGAAATCAGTGTCAAGGATAAACCAGGTAAAGTATTAGAGCTACAGGAGACATTGCTGATGGAAACTCTTGTCCACCCACCACTACTAGGATCCAAATCCCATTCTGTATCCCTGCCATATTTGCCACACACATTTCTATAATATATTTTCTCTATTGTGTGCTCTCCCCAGGAGAAGCTATGGGTTTTGGAAAAGAACATGTATTTCCAAAGAGCTGGGGAGGCAAGCAGTGAGAACAGTAGGTGCTGGGATTGAGGAAGTATAGCTATTCACAAAACTGCCCACCTCTCCACGTTTTCATTTGCCTTCCCTTCCCACTGACTCTTTATGCTCTCCTTGCTGCCCTCATCTGTCTCTGGAGAGTCCTCTCTCTGTCTCTTGGTGGGCAAGACCCACATTAACTCCCCAGCTACTTTCTCAGAGGGTTCCTTTCAGCTTCCTGGTGTTTGGAGAATAGCACTAACATTCTCGAAGCCACCCAGGTTAGAGCCCTTTCCTTTCCTTGCCCTGTCCTCCACATCCAGCTAGTTCCCAAATTGAGTCCTCCCTTATCTGTGGATATGCATTTCAGGATCCCCAGTGTATGCCTGAAATGGAAGGGAGTACCAAGTTCTATATGTACTGTTTTCCTTGTATATTGACACCTATGATAAAGTTTAATTTATAAACTGGGTACAGTCATGATTAACAGCAATAACTAATAATGAAATAGAATAATTATAACAGTATACTGTAATAAGTTATATGAATGTGATGTCTCTTTCAAAATATGCTATTGTACTGTACTCCCCATCATCTTGTGATGATGTGAGATGAGATGATACAATGCCTACATGATGAGATGAAGTGAGGTGAACGACGCAGGGCTTGTGACATAGCACTTGGCTACTATGCAAGGATTACTTGACTATTAGAGCTGCCATACCACAGAGGGAGATCTGACACCTGAGTCAGCTATGAAGTGACTCACAGGCAGGTAGTGTATACAGCCATGGACAGATGATTCACATCCCGGGCAGGATGCAGCAGGATGGTATGAAATCTCATCATGTTTCTTGGAATGGCACTCAGTTTAAAACTTAAGAATTGTTTATTTCTGGAATTTTCCATTTAACATTTTTGGACTGCAGTTGACCATGGGTAACTGAACTACATAAAGCAAAATCTCAGATAATAGGGGTTGTTGTATAGCCCACATGGGTGGCACCCAGTAGCCCTTGGTGCTGGATGGTATAAACTTGGGTTGTGGATGGGAGAAGCACTAAAGATTCACCCGTGAGGGGCTTTCAGCATTCCCCAGTGCTCTCCTGGACTCTTCCAAAGGCTGTGCTTCATGGTGATGGTTAGGACAGGAAAGGCCAATTAAGCCTCTGAGCCTGTGCTAATTTCCTTCACCTATCCTGCTTCTCCATGAGGCTCTTGGCCCGTTGGTGTTGGGTGTTCTGAGTCTCTATGGTGACTCAGCACCCTGAGAGGGGGTGGCCTGGATCTCTGGGCTTCCTCTTCTGGCAGGCCCCTAACAGGACTTCAGGCCTCCAAGTCTTCCTGGTTCTAGAGTTCTTCCTCCTTACTGTTCTCAGCTCAAAGCTCCTCATGAAAGTGGCATTAGGTAGAAGGAGCTGAGCTTTCATTCTTGCCTGTTATTGCTTTATGCCTCAGTTTCCTCATCTGATGGTAAAATCTGCTTCATGTGGGTAATGGTATTGTTTTTGAGAATTAGATGAAGGTCATGGTACTTTGAGAATCAAGTATGTGATATTACTTATGGTCACTGTTATCAACAGTCCCCCCAGAAACTGTCAGTTTGTTTTGCGCTGCCTGCAGTTTGGGGTACATGAAGTATCTCAGCACTCCTTGGGAAGGGGTAGTCAGCTCTCTGGGAGGCAGTCAGCATGGGTGCTTAATTGAATTACGTGGCACATGTGATTCTTTGTGCTCAGTGCTGGGGGACCCTCAAATTCATCCCATCTGTCTGGCCTAACAGACACTGGGTAACAGCCTCTCCTGGATGTCACTTCAAGTTCTGTGTTGTATGGAGAGTCCTGGCACTGATAAAGAGCTCTTATTTCTAAGATCTTCTGGAGAAAGCTGCCCTTATTTGGAGGTGGTGGTTGAAGGTGAGCTGGAAGGTGTTCCCAGGAACCTAATTTTATTGAACAGTGAGAAGGCAGTCTCATCTCACCAGTCTTCCTGGGCCCTCCACCACACAAGCTGTCAGTAGGGGGAGCTCCATCATAGTGGCAGCTCTTGCCGCTGAATCTGGGTCTTAGGGTCTGTGGAGGGGTCCAAGGAGGGTCTTGAGGAGTGACCAGGGGGCTCTTTTTTGCAGGAGGAACTTCAGGTGTGTGCTGAAGTGGACAGGTCAGGAGTCACTGACTACAGGGGCCCTGGATGAAAAAGAAGTAGACATCTATTGTGCCTGGTGCCCAGGGGTTATGAGGGGTGTTCAGGGTAAACATGCAAAGAAAATATACCAACATCCTGACTTAGGAAGTCTTGGTTAGGTAGGAGAAGGGAGAGAGGGGTGCCACCTCACCAAAATGAAGCTGTCACGGCACCTGTTTACTAGGACATGGGATCCAGAACTACCCTCTCTTTGCCTACCCATGGTTGCCTGCAGGAACTTGCTTCAGTGGAAGGAGGGGATGTGACCTAAAAGGGAATCCTTAGGCCCAGGTGGGACCTGCCTCTTGCCTTTCTCAGGAGGCTGCAGAGTCATTTCTCTTCCATTTCTGTGTCACACTAGACAAGGCATGGAAAGCCCAAGGATGATTTGATTCTGTGGGATGAGTCCACAGAGAGGAGGAGGCGGCCTGGGAGGTCTCAGAGGCAGAGTCTAGGGGCCATTTCTCCTAAGTCTACAAAAGTGGGTCAGCATGGTGTATTTCAGAACCACTCTTCCCTTACTGGTGATTTCTGAGATTAATCTTTGTGCCTTCGGCGATGAGATTGAGATTGAAATTGGGATGCCAGGGAGGATGGTTGACTCAGGGACAGAAGAGGGCTTTGTTGGAGCTGTTTTCTGAAGTTTTGCTGCATCTTTCTACCCTGGGGTGAAAAAAGAGACTATTTGACTGGAGCAATTCAAGAGAATTCGACAACTCAAAGAGAATCCCTCCAGGGGAAGAGAGAAGTGACTGTTGATCTGTTTTGATGGGATTGTAGCAGATCACTGTCAGAGATGGAAAGAGGCTGACTCCCCTCCTCAGCAACTTCTGTGCTCTTTCGAGTCCCATGAGCTCAGTCTCAATGTGGCACCACTGATCTGCTGTACCTCCGACCTTTTGTAGGCCATCATTTATAGTATTGCTGTAGAAGCCCAAATTACTTTCATTTTCTTGCAATCTGGATTTTTTTTACCCTCCTTGGTGTAGACACCATTTAATGTGTGAGTCAGATGGGAGCCCACAGGGATGTCCTACCCTAAACTTTATCTTTGCAATTCAGTTGGCTATCTCTGCTTACTAGAAGCAAAAAACCCTGTTGAATTGTCTCTTTAGGATTTGCAAATCACTCTGGACTCAGACACAAGGCCAAGTCTCCCCCTCTGCATCTAGGCAACATTAGGTAGGAGAGGTGGGTGAGTGCTCAGTTCAGCATATCTAACTGGGCCATCTCTCTCTCTCCCAGCACATCCATGGCTTGCACTGCTCGTAAAATTCAAAACACTTCAGAACTTTACAAGGCCTTGCATGATGCACCTCCCTGAAAGATTGCTCTTCAGACCCAACTCCTTCCACTCTCTGGACTTCAGCTACTTGGGACCTTGTCCCTTGGTGTTGTCAGGCTTGTTTCAGCTTCAAGGCCTTTGCCTATGTTATTCTTTTTCCTGGTATATTATCTCCCCTCCCTATCCCATTCTTTTATCTAGATGATTCTCACTCATCCTTCAGGCCCCAGCCTATGCATCAATTCCCTAAGGAAGCCTTCTTGCACCTCCTAGATTGTATTCCATCTAACATTCTCAACTACTTTGATAGCACTTGTCACAATTATAAACACTTCAAGTCACATAATTGATTATTTTGTCTTTGCTACAATGTAAGCTTCTTGAGGCAAGGGCCTGTGAGTTTATCTTTTATCTTGTTTTTTTTACTCTGGCACAATTTAGGTGCTCAAAAAAAATGTGTTGAATGAATGGGGTTACCAGGTGGTCAGTGCTAGATACACCCTTTTGGCCTTCTCCTGGACTGACTCCTCAAATTACATGGATATTGCTTTTTGTAGGACCACTCGTGGGCTAAGGAGTGCTACATAGCAACTCCTATGACTTTTGGAAGTTTACCTCTTGCAAGATGACCACAGTCTCATCTCTTCCCCAGAGAGTCTCTATTAAGACAGAATCCACTTCCTACCATGCCCACTGCCTGCTTTCTCCTAATCTTGTCTTTGTGAGAAAAATGTGGCTTTCTCAAGGCAAAGTGGAGATGTTACCTGGTTCAGGGAAAGTTATTGGCTATGATCTGAATTATGGCTCCAGAGCCAAGCATCTCAACTCGGTCTACCTTCCACAGATGCAATTTTAGGATACCAATGAGAAGCATGTCATCTGGACTGCTTTGGATGGTTTTGGAGCAAGCTTTGGTATCTGGAGAAGTCAACAACTGTTTCTGCAAGTCCTCCAGGACTTTGTGCTTTGTGAGACCTGCTTATGAGAAGTGGAGAGGACTGCCTATGAATTTCCCTTTCCTTGGAGAACTGGGCTCTCTTTTGGTGACTGGCTACTGAGCATCTTTAGCCATTTCAGTTGTCTTTTGTGGGCATGCTTCATCCCAAGCCACTCCCCACCTGCCTGTCCTTGGTTTCCCCTACACTGAGTCAGCAACATCCCCCCTGCTGCCTTGGCATTGTGTGGCCAAGCTAGGCCAAGTCTGGTTACAATGAGTCAGTTCTTCTGGAATCTCATATCCTGTACTCTTTTCCAACATGATGCCAACTGGCAACCAATGGTGAAGAACAGCCCTGGCAACTGAAGCTGCCAAGGACTTGTGACCCTGTACAAGCCAACAGCAAGAGCCATGTGAACAGTGGGGGGGTCATCCTGCTGGCAGGCCTTTCTTTCAGTTCCATGTTGGTTCCTGTCTAGCAGCACCACGGCACTGGCTGGCAGTCAGGAATCCACTGCTGATGCTTGTTGGTGGCTTGGCACCTCTCCATCTAGCCAAGGCATTTGGACCTTTTTCCTGTGTTCTTCTTGTGAGCTTGGGAAGCAAGCCAGTACTTTTCCTTGGAAACTGCCTCCATCGATGTCATTGCACATCCTGGTCCCAAGGGAGACATATTTCTTTATTTCTCCACAAAGACTCCTTCTCTTGCCCTTGGCTCAAATACAGAAACCTCAGAGAGTAACAACTCTGTGGGGAGGGAAGGGGACATATGGTAGGTGGCGGTGGCAAAGCAGAGTTGGGTTTGTTACCAGTGCGAATGATGCTTTGAATCCCCAAGGTTATAAGTCAGTCAAGAAGCTATAGGCCTTTTTCTTGTCTCTGGGACTGACTGGCTCTGGCTTTCATAGGAATACTCTGGCACTTCTGTGAGCACCAGAGTTGATTTCTGTTATGGGCTGAATTGTGTCTTTCCCACATTCGTATGTTGAAGTCTTAATTCCAATACCTCAGAATGTGATTGTATTTGATGATAGGTCTTTAAAGAGGTAATTAAGGTAAAATGAGGTAACATGGGTGGGTCATAATCCAATATGACTGGTGTCCTTCCAAGAAGGGATTAGGATGTAGATAAGTGTGGGAAGACCATGGAAAGACAAAGAGGAGAAGGTGGCCACTTGTAAGCCAAGGAAAGAGGCCCTCAGAAGAACTCACCCCTGATGAGGGGGTGATCTTGACGTCTAGCTTCCACAACTGTGAGAAAGTCAATTTCTGTTGCCTCGCAGTCTGTGGTCCTTTTCTGGGCAGCCCTTGTAAACTAATACAACCTCCTTCAGATATAACAAAGGATTTACAGAGGGGCAAGAGAGCAGTAGACTAGAGGCTCCCATTTTGACCAACTTTTTCTTGGGTTTTGGTATTCATGGTGTTCCTTTGGCTTTTCTGGTTCTTTCTCCTTCAGGTAGCCAACAACTTCATCTTATTTTAATGATTAGCCAAGGTGGCCAATAAATGTAGCATTTCTATTCTTATTTATCTGATATGAAAATCTGATGATAGGACCTGCACAATCTCAATGTCACCCAGCCTGGCATGCCTGTCCTCTGGAAGGTTATGTTCTATAGGCAGGAAAGACATGAAGATCACTTCACTGTATCATGACAGGTACCATGTTAGAGGTCAGCAGAGAGACAGGGGAATGCAATGGAGGACAACCTGAGCCTCTGAAGAGGTCCCCAAAGGCTTTGTGGAGATGATGGCAGAGTTTGGAGTCTGTCAATTCTCCAGATGGGGACTGGGTCTTGCTCACCTTATTTCACACATGGAATCTAGCAGTGTTTTGCACATAGTCAGAGTTTGTCTAGAGTGTTGGGTGATGACTCTCTTGAAGTCACTTTTCAGTTTTACCAGCCCATGATTCTGTGATCTAAGAGTCCCACAGTAGTCAGTTGGTTGAAGGTGCTGCTGATGGGTGGTATGAAGGTGAGCAGGTACCCTACAATACCGGGTGTTGTAGTATGCAAAGTCATTTAGGAACAATTAAACTGGAAACAAGGGAGGAGGGCATAGCAAGCTACCCCTCTAGGCTCAGATTTTTGGGAGGATCCTCAGGCATAACCACAGGAGCCCAGCAGCACAGCTGCCCCCGTGCAATGATCAGAGGCGATATATTGCACTGCACAAAGCAAAGGTTGGTCAAGTTCCTCACAGCTGTTTCCCGCACAGAGGAAAGCCCCTAAGTTCCCAGGCAGTGTAAACTGACTGTGTGTTTACAAAATATGCCCCATGGTCCAAGAACACAAAAACACTGCAGAGGCACAGAACTTCAGCTGATGTAGCAGGGATTTTCGATGCTTAGGAGCAGGGAGAAGAGTGAGTGTGGTTGAGAGAATGGTTAAATTCCAAGTGAGGGCAGCTTCCCTCTGGAGAACACCCACACGATTAAAACTGAAGTTCAAGAAACAACAAACACAAGAACCTTTGGAAAACAAATTTTGCCCAGCTTCCTTTTAAAGCTGAGAGCTCAAGCTGAGAAGAGGCTCAGAGGAAATGGTTGCTGACCATGGCCATGGCACCCAAAGAATTAGGGGCAGCTCCTGCTCCCTATCTGAGGGCTCCGAGAGCTCAGATTAAAATCCTTTCTGCCTGGCTTTTACAAGATGGAACCGAAAGAGCCCAGTGGTAAGAAGATAGGAGGTTGAGGAGGGCTATCCCCCCCTTTACAGACCGCATGGTGCCTTCAGATGAGCTGTTTTGTTTCACGCTGAGCTGAGCTCACCTGGGCAGTGACCTTGTGACAAGAATACCAGGCCGAATCCAGATCAGCAAAGAGAGGACAGGAAGAGGAAGAGAAGCAAGTGCAGCCATGTGGAACAGTGACTGGCGGAAACCCAGACAGAACTGCTGGTTAACATCATTTTGAATCCTTCAGAGTTGATAAAACTCTGACAAGGGTAAGTTCTTGTAGTGAATCTCTCAGTCTATAAAAAAGGTGGTTTGGACCCAAGAAAATAAGACAGAAGCTCTGGAATCATTAGACTCTTCAACATATTAGGCCATCCTTAGGTTGCACTGGGACCCAAGTCCCTTCAAAGGTAAACCAAACCCAGCAACTTGGGTGTGCCCAGACATCTTAAAGAAGACAAGGGCTTCTGGGAATGCCAAGGGCTTCCTCAAAAATCTACTCCAACAGACTTTACTGCAGGCTGTGTGGCTCCTGATCTCAATGACAGAATGATAGTAATGGAAATAAAAATAAGAGACTAACTTTTATTGAATAAACCTCTGATCAGCTTGGGCACTGTGCTTGGCATACTTAGTATCTCATTTAGTTCCATTGCTATTCTTTATTACATGGGAGAAAATGAGGTGTAGAGAAGTCAACTTGCTCTCTCAAGGTCACAGAGTAAGTGGTGGAGCCAGAATGCAAATCCAGGGGCTCAGCCCCAGAGACAGTACTCTGAATGGTCCCACTACTCTGCCCTGTGAAGACACCTCCTGAACCTTCTGGGGGCTCAGGCTGTTCTGGGATGAGGCATGAATGTTGAACTGAACCAAGGTGTGCTCTGGATGGTGGAGTACCCCAGCTTATTCCATTTTGTCATGTGACTAACGGCTCTTCACATCTGTTCTTCTGACTTGACTTCAGGAAGCTAGAGTCATCTGAGGTCTAGGGTGTGTGTGTTGAGGACCCTAAGTGAGAGGCACACCTACCTAGAATTGAATATAACAATATAAGAAGGGGGGTGGTGGTGGCAGGACTAACTGACTAAGACTGACTCCATTTTTTACACACAGAGGCCAGGGAAGGAACTGATGAATGAAGCCCTGTAGACCCAATCTATACAACCCACTTCCTTCACCCAGGCTATAAATCAGAAATAGCCCTGCTTTCCCTTCCCCACACCCTCCAAGCCCTTCTCCCCTAACAATTAAAAACACCCCACATTGCCTAGAATGAGAAATAACCTGGAATTTAACAAAGAATCTGTCATGTCCCACTGTATTTTTAAACACTGGGTGTCTAGCTCCTTTATATGTCCTTGCCCTGGGCCCCCAGGGTTGACATATCCTTCCCTTCCAACTCTGTGACCAGGTGAACTTTTGTTCTGCAGGCCGGATTCTCTGATTTGTGTAATGCAGACATTTCTTAGGAGGCTTTGGGATGGCCACAAGGAAAGGCATATTGGGTCACATTGGGGCCACAGCCATACCAGACTTCTCCTCCCACCATTTTCACACCAGGAGGTATATTGGGAATCTCCACCCTTCTCTTTCTTTCTCAGTCCCTAGCCTGATCCCTGAGACCACGGTTAAGGGGGCCTGATGCTTCCAAATAAAAGAAGAGCTCCTCAGTTCTTTTACCCTCTATCCTTGCAAATCTTATATACAGTGCTCTGGGTTGCACTCAGGCCCTCTGACTTATGGTGGGCTGGGGACTTTGCCCAGGGGTATAGCACTTGCCTAGTGCGAGACCCTGAGTTCCATCCCCCGCACTTCAAACAAAAACAAAGTGAATATATCAATTGCTGGTTTACAGTACGGGGGCTGAAGAGGAATGAAGGAAAAGGAGAAGCTCCAGAGAAAGGAGGAGTGATCAAAATTAGGTTTCCTTTCTCCCTGGCTGAGGGAGCTTACTGGTAACTAGCCAGCCAATTCCAGGATTTTATCTAGTGGGGCTGTGGTCCACGCTGGGCAAGGCAGACACAGTGCTCCTATCTGTGGCTTCAACCAGGGTTCCAGAGGAGTTAGTTCACTTCTTAGGGCATTTTGCAACTTGAATCCTATCTTAGACCAGGCAGCAAAAATCCCGTTTTGGCCATAGCCACGACTTCTTTTAGGGTTTACTATCTTGGGCAGTCTGCTCCTTTTCCCTTAGGCTTCCCAGAGATCCTCACAGTTCTCTGTTAAGCACTCATCTCTCTCCACTCCCTCCAGCTGGGGAAGGTGGCAGCATCTCCAGCAACCTCAGGCTTCTTGTCTTCCCTCTCCTGTTGGGAGGTACCATTGTCACAGCATGCAAATCAGTTTTGCCTAGAGATCTTGGGAGAAGAAAGGGAAGCTCATCAGCATTGATCTCACCCTGTGTTCTCGGAAGCTGTGTTTTTTGGCTGTTGCTTTCAAGTGACCCGGATCTCATTTCAGATCCTGAAGTGGGGCATGATTCTGGGGGGGCGCTTGAGAAATAGGAACTTGGCCTGCTGGTTGTCTTTGAGGGTCGGTGGGAGAGAACCACAAGCCTGTCCAGATCTTATCTTCTCAAGAAGGGGCAGGAAAACAACACAGCAAAACAGCTACCCTGACTAGAACACCACCTAGCATCTTCACACCACACACCCACGTGTGGTGAAGTTGCAGTTTCCCATGAAGATGAAAGAGGAGAAGCATCGCAGGGATTCCCTGGGCCCCAGAGGGGAGGGCTCAACGGGGCAAGGAAGGGACCAGAAGGCCAGCCCATGTACTTGTCAACTCCATTCTGAGGGCTCTTCCTGGAGGGTCTTGGAGGGATCTGCCTTCACTTTCTAAAAGAGGCAATCCAGCAACAAAAGCTCGTTAGACATGCATTGCATGTCCGCCCTGCGCTCTGGGGAATTTGATTAAATACAAGACAGTCCTGGCCCACGTGGAACTTAATAAAAATTGAGTGGGGACATCTACCACAAATAAAGGAAAAGTTAAATAACATAACACATGCATACACATAAATCAAACACAAGAGCAGTTATAAGTGGTACATGACTAATTGGCAAATGAAAGATATGTTCACTCTCGGTTTGCTCCCACACTGACATTTTACTAAATGGATGGAACAAACAGAAGGATAACTAACATAACTGTGCAGCTAGCTGAGGTGGGGGTGGAGTGGGGATCTCAGATGGGGCAACTTGGTGTGCCGGGAACCATCTCCACATGTCTTCAGTTTGAATGCAGAAGGACCTCTTTTCTGAAATGGATTCAGGGCCAGCTTTCCCATCCTCTCAGAAGGCTCTGGTAGTATCTTCCTGCAACATATCTATCATACCTACTCACATCTGTCTCCTCCCCTTCCATCAGAACCTACTCCTGGAGGATTCTTCCATTGTTTGCCATTTTGCTCTCTGATATGTACACTCTGCTTCTGGCCTTCAGGATGGATGCCCGCAGCTGCTTGTCCTCTATTGCCATGTCCAGGCCACTCCTCTTAGGACAAATCCCTATGGAATTGCTAATGGAGGTGAACTGAATTTGAAGCTAATTGATTTTGGAACAAATTCCAGCCCTGTTCCTCCTTAAGTGTGACCGGGACAGTGAGTTTCAGTTTTCTCATCTGTAAAGTAGGCACCAAAAGTATATCTGTACTGTGTGATTGGTAAACAGCTAAATGAGATCCTGAACGTGATAGCACCTATCTCAGCACCTGAGTGTGTCGAGTCTGTTTCTGTGTGGAAATTCACCAAAGTCTATGCTAAAGCAGTGCTTCTCAGCTTATATGTGCATTTAAACCACCTGAGTGTCTTGCTAAAGATGCAGACTTTGATTCAGTAGAACTGGGTGGAGCTAAAAGTCCATATTTCTAGCCAGTTCCCAAATGATGCAGATGCTGCTGATCCTAGGACTACCCTTTGGTAGCAAGGTGCTAAAGGACTCTGTGATCAGAATCCTGCATTTCTATGACTTGCTTGGGTGCTGAGCCTGGTCTGCATTGGTGGTTTGTACAGACTCTTGCCTTCTCTGTTTGAAATGTCTTACCTCGTTCCTCTAGTCTATTTTACTCCACCCCTGTTGCACATTTTTTCTCATCTTGGTCACCTTTCCCCTCTGACTCTACACTTCTGTCTGACCTTTCCTTCTAGAGTAGCGTTGCTCACCCTAACTACCCTCTTCAGTGTTTCTGGTCAGTCCCATAAGCCTCTTCGTTGAGGTCACTTTTGATTAATATCTGCCACACTTTCTTTTTCCCCTGGATCACCAGGAAGCTTTTAGTTAAGTTTTTATTGATTTCTCCCATTTTCTACAAATTGAGTTTCTTCTCACTTATCTCTTCTTTTATGACTTGGTTCTTAAAATTTAATTTTTTGTTTTATTGTAGGTATTGCCTTTTGCTATCTGAGTGATCTTGCACAGGTCACTCAACCTGTTTGGGAATCCCATTTTCTCCCCTACGAAGTGGGGATAACAAAGGTACCTATCTCATAAGATTACTAGGAGGATTAAATGAGTGATTATCTGTGAAGTTTTTAGAACTTGGCTTGTGGCAAGCCCCAGAAGAATGTAATTGTTTTTAAATTTTATTTTATAAATTGCTTCTAATTCTTTTGAAACATGAGGTGGGAATCATCAAACCAAGTCAGCATTGAAGTGTACTGAATACAGTATACCATGAAATTTTCATATTGCATTGGAATGCTTGAGACATCTTTTAGAAAGAAATTAAGAACAAATGAAATCAAATGCAGTGTATAGCAAACTTTAGGGAACATGTCTCATATAGTCTAAAATCAAATGTGTTGAAATGAAATAGAATCTATCCTTCCTAACCCTGTGACTTTAAACCACAGAAGCCTCTGATGGACTATTAATCTCTGCATCACCTTCAGACTTTGAGCATTATAGTCACGACGATTCTCTTGAACCTGCTCACTTCTCAGAACAATGGTCTGTTCTAGTTACTGGGCTTTGTCTCTCATTGCTGGCCCAACTAATTTCTTTGTCTTAATGGCTAAATTCAGCTGAACTGATCGGATACTGTTTCCTTCTCTGACTTATCATATCTCTGAATCTTCAGGAAACCGTTCCACTGGATTCTGCCCCAGCTCCTAGATCTTTACTAGGTGACCTTCTGGGGTTCTTGTGTGCCTCCTCCATCTCTTCATTCATTCATCCAGCTAAGTGTATTTTATGTTTATTCTTTGTCAAACAGTGATATAAATGAAAGAAAATATAAAAGTAACCAAAACAAAGTAGGCCAAAGCCTTCACCGAGGTTACACTTTAGTTGGGGGTGATGAGCAATAAGCAAATGAATATATACAGTACCATATATTCTGTGTTCTCAGGCTGAGGCCCATGGGCCAACAGCAATGATGTCACCTGGGAGCTTGTTACAATGTGCAGAGTGCAGCCCTATGGAAGCAGAATCTGCATGTTAACAAGATCTGCAGGTGATTCATGTGCACATTACAGTTTGAGACATGCTGTTTACAGAAAACAGTCTGTTCATGTCATGAAGAAAAAGAAAACAGGTTAAGGGACTAGAGAATGTTGGTGGGGTGTGTTTGGGGGTGCTGTTTGATATAGCATGGTTCATGAGACTGCTTTGGGAACATAGCATCTGCTCAGTGACCTGAGGAAGGGACAAGTGTGATTCCCTTTCCAGCAGAGGAGATGGCAAGTATGAAGTCCCCTAATAAGGAGCATGCTTGACTTGTGCAAGAGATAGCAAGGAGGTTGGTGTGGCTGGAGCTGAGTGAAGAGGAGGAGAGTAGACAGAGACTGGAGCAGGGAGGATGCTAGATTATGTAGGGCTCAGGCCCTAATGAGAAATTGGGCTTTCACCCAGTGCGACTGGAAACCATTGCAGAACTTTGAACAAAGCAGGGGCATAATTAGGCTTTAAGAGCATCACTCTGTCTGCTGTAACTATGGTAGGACAAGGGCAGAGGCTAGGAGACCAGGTAGGAAGTGGTCACACTAATCCAGGGGAGAGATGATGGCAGTTTGGATTAGTGTGGTGGTGGTGGAGGTGGAGGTGCTGAGAAGCAGTTGGATTGTGGGCATATTTTGAAGATAAAGTCAATAGGGTTTTCTGGATTGGGATGGATTGGGTCAGAGGATGAAAAAAGGGGGAGAGCAAGGGTGACTGACTCCAAGGGTGACTTTTTGTCTCAGAAACTAAAAACAATTGCTTTTTACAGGATGAGCTGATTTAGGGGGGAAACTGGAGGATGTTGTTAAGTGGGAAATGTGTACTAGAAAATCAAGTTGCTTATCTAACTTTAGGTTTACGGAAGACATTTAAGATAGGATGACTTAACGATCATCTATTCAGACTACCTCATTTCACAGCTGAACACACTGAGTCTGAGTGAGGTGAGCAGGCCTTGATTAAGGGGATGCAATTAGTTGGTCAAAGAGCTTATTTGTGGTCTTCTGTACTCATTACATGCCATCTCTTCATGCATGATATCTAGGTCAAGTGAATTGTTATTATTTAAAATTTTTTTTTTTTAGTTGTTGATGGACTTTTAATTAGTTAATTAATATGTGGTGCTGAGAATCAAACCCACTGCCTCACACATGCTAGGCAAGCACTCTACCACTTGAGCCACAAGCTCAGCCCAAGGTCAGTGAATTATTGAGGTAAATTTGTTTGTTTATTTAGATTGTGGAAATGTCAGAAAGCCTGTCTGATGTTTCCTGTCAAAGGCTCAATCCTGGGTTAGAGGGCATATGGGTGGAATCTGAATGACCATTCTTGAATCTCTAGTCCTATCTGCCCTTATCAAGGAAAATTTTAGGGGAGAGGGATAGTGACTACTAAGTTCCTTTCTAAGACACTGACAGAAGCTTCTGTACAAATTGGAATTAAGAAAGGATTTCAGAAGCTCACTGAGTCATTTTACACATGAGGAAATTGAGGCTTAGAGATGAATTCAAGATCCCATTGCAGGTCTGTAAGAGACCTGAGACCCATATTGGGCCTCTGGACTCTCAGTGTGAAATTCGGGATTTGGAGTTGGAAGATCTGTGCTCAACTCTCATCATCTCCATTAGCCCCAAGTGGGAGGAATGAATCTTTTACCTTCCTTATGTTTTCATTTCCCCCAGGTGTATGACACTGAGTGAGTCACTTATCCCTCCTATACATTAGCTTTTTCATATGTAAAGTGGGTTGATCAAATGAGATAACACACATAAAATGTTCTGTGAAACTGCTTCGGTTCCCATCACAACACACAGCATTTCTTATGCTAAAACCATCCAAAAGAGAGCAAACAAACAGAATTCAAATCATATCCTGTATTAGGAAGAGGACACTGATGTGGGAGAGTCCAGTGCCATGTACCTTGCATCCCTCGTCAGCTCTTTTCCAGCTCCCTCTTCTCCAGGGGTCATTATTAAATCTTTCTATCCTCTACTACCTCACCTATACTCTACCACCTCACCTATCCCTTCTTAGGAAATATAGTCAGAAATGGCATGCTATAATTCCCCATAACCACAAACATCTGTAAAAACACCCATTTCCATCTTTTCCTCCTGAAATAATGTCATCCCACTTCTTCTCTTGATTACCTCCACTTCCAACTTCACAGCTCAGCTCAGAGGCCACTAAGTTCCAGCCCCATCTACCCTCTGTTAGCTGAGTGGGTAATCCTCTTCAGTTCTCCCACAGCTCCCTGCAACTCCTCTATAATAGCATGAATCTCATTGACTTACAATATTTGTTTATTAATGCCTCCTGCATTAGAAGGCAGGGATTCTACTTGTCTCTATATCTACCTGGTACCTGGCAGGTGTATTCACAGATGAACATGCACATGATGCTTACTTGGGGTGGCCCTGAGGGCAACTTCATTAGCTTCTGTGTTGACATCTCTGAAGAGAAGAGGCTTCAGGTTGTTCAGTCTCCCTCTACATCTCCCATCCTCAGGCAGAAATGAGTGAAAGCAGAAGTGGTCTGTTTTGACTGCTTTGCCCCAGTTGTGTACCCCATCTCCTGTTTGTCTGTGATCTTCTCTTGGATGGTAGAGGTAAGAATGCTGAAGTCAAGAATGGCTGCTGGAGGAGGAGGCAGGTTTGCCCTTGTCAATAACTCTAAGCTCCTTTCTCTAAGAGCGAGTCTCAGCAGCCTCACCTGCTATGGGGACCTTCCCTGATATGCCACAGACTCTGTCTGACATCTGTTTCCAGGGCCAGTGGGACTCTGAGCAAGTGATGGTCATTGGTATGTCACCAACCTAGAAATGAAAGGAAGTGGGAGAATTTAAGAGAGATCAATGGCAAAACAGGGGATGGCTTCCTGCCCCTGCTACCCCGCTTGATGCTTGTCCTCAGGGACTCCCATCTGTCTATAACATGAGCTTGGAGGCTTAAGTCAGGGACAACTAAGTGTCATATGAGCCTGTCATCAATTAGACAAGGTGGCAGCACAGAAGGCTCTTTCAGCATTCTTTCACTGCCCTGCCAGAGCCCCTTCTGTAGCAGTGTTCCTCAACTGTCAAAGCCTCAAGCTCCCCTTTGATTTCCTACATTTACACTTTTCCTGCCTTCTTGATTTGCATTAAAAGTCACACATCATGGAGGAATAAAGCACAGTGGCTAAGAAGTTGCATTCTGGAGATAGTCTTAACCAGGTGCAGTTCTAGGGATGGCTGTGCAAGTTACTTACCCTCTCTGAGGATGAATTTTTTTTTTTAATTTATTTTTTTTTATTGAACACAAATGGAGTACAGCTATTGTTTCACTGTTTGTACACAAAGTAGAGTCACACCATCTGTGCGTTCATGCATTTACACAGGGCAATGGTATCTGTCACACACTCTGTTATTAATTTTACCCCCCACCCGCCCCCACCCCTCCCTTCCCTCTATGCTAGTTATCTTTCCTCCATTCTTGCCATCTTTCCCCCACACATTATGCATCATCATTCATTTATCAGAGAGACCATTCGGCTTTTGGATTTATGTGATTGGCTGATCTCACTTAGCATAACAGTTTCCAACATCATCCATTTACCTACAAATGTCATAATTTTATTCTTCCTTATAGCTGAGTAATATTCCATGAATTTATTCAACCAAAATGTGGCACATATTAGCCACTCACAAGGGTTGACCAAGATTATATTAGAAAATGCTTAAGAAGGGCCTTTGAATCCTTAACAAGCATTGATTATTGTCACTACATCTTTACTCACTTTGTCAGAAACACTCTCCTTCGTGTTACTGCAGAATATTGTAAGCATAATATATAATCATTTTAATAATTTTATGTAATGTGCTATATAGGCTATATGCTGTACACATTATATAATATGTATACTATACACTTATGATATAACTATATGTAGTATATATCCTGTGTACTATTTGTGGTGTATATTACATATAAAGGTATTTAATAATTTATAATATGTGATAATGCTAGTAATAATGGTAACTTTTATTAAATACTTACCATGTGCCAGACATTGTTCTATGAGCTATATATGTATTAATTCTGTTATCCAAATTTTGTAGATGACAAAGTGAGGCACAGAGGAGTTAAAATAGCTTGCCCATGACTCTGTAGTAAAAGGATGAGTAGAATTTGAAAATGAGGTGGGCTGGCTCCCGTCTTAGAGCTTGCTGGACATGGACTTTGCCAGACCCCCTGGGTTGGGAGTTCACGTGCCGTGTGTGTCTAGTTCAACCTTGTCACCTTACTAGTGCCTTGCACCAGGCGTGCAATTTTCTGTGGCATGCCTGAAGGGAGGAGATGCCATCAGCAAAACTTATCAGCTCTTTAGTTACTAAGAGCCCCCCAGATAGAGGATGCCAGCTTTTCACTCACTGCTCAGGTGCTTGCAGCCTGTCGCCCAGTTCCCAAAGATCTGGCTGCCTGCTCATTTCTGGTTTGACTAATCAGGCTGCATTGGAGCCCGGCAGCAGACAAACCTTTTTCCCTAGGAAAAAGTGCTTACAGTGTTCAAGATATGCTGAAAAGGGGAAAAAGTGCCCAAAGCTAATAGAATAAGAAAACTAGAGGCTCATTTTACAGCTGGGCATAGTGGCTGAGGAGTGAGGAGAACTACGACGTCTGCTGATGAAGAGAGGTGATACTCAGGATTCTATTGAGAAAGCAGCTTATTTGGGACAGCAGAGTCCCACTTGCCTTTCCCCCATTCTAGGCATGCAGAATTGACTGTCACCTGAACATGACTATCATCAAAGACATCCATGTGAAGTGAAAAGAATATATGATTGATAACAAGTCACTTATTTCTTCTGACCCAAAATTTCCTCTTCCCTAAAGTAAAAATAATAATAAAACCTTCTCAAAGATTTGGTGGGAGAAAGTAAAACATCATACATTGTGAAGAGTAGTAAAAATACCTATATTTACAGAATACTTTGATAACAATAATAATAAAAGGATAGTAGTAATAATATCTAATCAATGAATAGCACTTGCTATATGCCAGGAACTCTTCTAAGTACTTTATATGCATTTTATCCTCACAACAACCTCATGGGATAAATAATATTGTATTCATTTACAGGTGAAAAAGTTAAGACACAGAGAAGACACGAGAATGGTCACACAGCTATCACGTAGCACAGTTGGCCTTCAAACCCAGGTAATCTGGTGCTGCTGTGCTGTACCTCCTCCTTATGATGAGTGTAAGCATGTGTGTTTACAAAGCATGATCTCAGTAAATTCTTACTGCTCCCTGAATGGGAAAACTGTAGGGCTCAGGGAACATTAGACCATTCTTTTTTTTTTTTTGGTACCGAGGATTGAACCCAGGGGCCTTAACCACTGAGACACATCCCCAGCCCTTTTTAATACTTTATTTAGAGACAGGGTTTTGCTGAGTTGCGTAGGGCCTCACTAAATTACTTAGGCTGGTTTTGAACTCACAATCCTCTTGCCTCAGCCTCCCAAGGCATTGGGATAACAGGCATGTGCTACCATCCTGGGCCAGGCCATTCTACATACTACATGGAATCTGCCTCTTGAAGAAGTGTCTTGAATCTGCTGTGGATCCCAAATCTTGGGAAAGTTTGCCTGAAGTTGCAGAAAAATACAAAAAAAGTCAGCTTTGTTCTCAGTAGAGATTCCAGATAATCTCTCCATACTCTCTGGGTTCTTGTGGTTCTGACATCTCAATGTCTTAGTAGCTGACAATAATGACAATGGTAATGACTTAACAAATCAGACCACAAATATTTATTAGGTACCCATACCATACCCAGCAGTGTGCAGAGGGGTGGAGATAATGTGTAAAAGAAGTAGGGTTATGGTCTCTAGCCACAAAGAGTTAGAGATCCTGTTGAAAGATCCAATAGGTGAAGTAATAGAGTGACAGGATGATGACATTGAGAGATAATGATGACATAGGAAATTGTTCCATGTTGGCAAAGAGACTGAGAGAGATGAATGCAGCATGCTGCGGATTGTGCCCCACTCATCTCCTGGGCTTTTCCTCAAAGCTCTCAGTTTTCTTTGAGATGTTGTACTCAGCATAATTGACCTGTCCTTTCTTCCCGGGGAGATGATTCTAAGTAAATGAATATTCTTTGCCCAGCAGCTCTGCTGCATTCACCAAGAAGTCTTTGCCCTTTTCATTTCTTCATCAGAGGTGGTAGAGAGGTCATCATGAGATCTGCGACCCCTCAAGTAAGAATTGAGATAATGAGGTGGGCCATTTTGGGCTACTCATTAAGTCAGAAGATTCCCTGTCCTTTATTCTTTTGGTAGTGTGCTCTTACTTCTCCAGGTACCTGAAATTGCTTCCTAATGCTGGATGCTCCAGTGCGTGGACCAGCACACCATCTTAACTTTTTGATCAGTTTCAGCTCTTTCTCTTTCTGCTGGGTGATTTTGGTCAAGTTGCTTAATCTTTTTGTGTTTTAGTTCTCCCAATCTACAAAGTGGATGTATAAAAACGAATGTGAGGACAAGCTGCAATAATTCAGTGCTTGACATAGAGGCTTGTACATGATATGTTTTCCTAAAATGCTATGTTTCTGCTATTTAGTTCTCCCATCAATGACCTCAAATCACTGTCACTTACATCCTCATAATCACTATCACAGATATCATCACTATTGTCTCAATACCATCATTATCATCATAAGCTACCCAGTACATCCCATGTCTCATTTCTTTAGGTCATTTTATTTTTTTCCTTAGGTCACTTTAAAATGAGTTCAGGATTAATCAAATACCAAGTTCTCCCTGTGTGACAATGGTTTAATCTGTCATTGCAATCAGGAAATATCTTTATTCAAATTTTCAGGGGGCAGGGGAGTAACTCACAGAAAAGTAATGCTAAAAGTTGTAGGTTTTATGATGGGAGAGAAGGAAAGTTGACTATAGTTGAATGGATTTTGGATGCTCCTCTGCAGCTCTTAGGTCTGCCACTAAGTTTTCCTGGAGTTCTCTCGGTTTTCCTACAATGCACTGAGATCATTTCCCATTCCAAGTCAATTATAGCATCAGTGAAAACTTTAATTCTGAATAAAGGGAGTGCCTGGAGGAGAGCAATAGAAATGTTTGAGGTTGGGATTCTGAAGCACAAAAAGCACAAGTTAATTACCTTTGACATCTCAGATAGATTTCTGTGTACGCAATTGCATTTCATCTTTGTAACCTGCAACTATACTTTGAGCAGTTGTAACATAGAGAAAGTTACCCGCACTCTGCCCAGAGACATGCTCTAATTTAAGAACTCCTAGGAAGATAGATATAAATGCCACCCGAGCAGCCCTGTACCACTGGAGCCCCCACAGGTGATGTCTTTCTCTGGAGAGGTATTGATTTGATAATTGAGAGGGGACTCATTTTGAAATTTTTGCTTGGGGGCTTTCATTCAAAGTTTCACTCTGCAAGGAGGTGTTCAGTTCCGTTGAATTTCTTCACCAAGTCAACAAAAATTGCAAAGTGGAAATGAGTGTGTGGTGACATTTCCGATGTGGTATTTCTTTCTTTTCTTTTTTGGTTTGTTTGCCTTTGGCTAAAAACACAGTCAGACCTTTGTGCAAGCATGGATTCTGGAAGGCCGTTGAAGGCCCAGTGGGAAAATCTTAAGAGCATTTTGGGAACACTTAGCACAAACACAGCAGCACAGGCCAACTTGCCTCAAGGCTGAGATGGCTGAGGGCTTCTCTTCAGTAACCCCACTCTTCCTACATCTAGCCCTGGAAGGATCTGGAGGGCACATCCTTTGGCTGCTGTATGAGATTTGATCCATTCATCCATTGAATAAATATTTGTTGAGCCTCTTCTAGTGCCAAACCTCTTCTAGGTGTTGAAGATACAGCAGTGAACAGAAGATAGGCAACAATCCCACTGACACAGAATTCACTTTTCCTCATATTGCCTTACTACTCTCATTCTGTTCTTTCTGATTTTATGTGTGTATATGTCATATATGTATCAATGTATCTTTTTAAATTTTATACAAAATATTAAAGTTCTCAGATTTATATATAATGAAATATGAATATATTCATACATAAATAATGTGAAAATATGTGATTGTATCTTCCTAGGTTGTTTGTTCCAAGAAGACTGGGATTGGGTTTACCCAATTATCTTTGTAAGAGCCCAAAATAACATCGTTAATTCATTTAATATGGACCTTCTGAGAGCCTACTCTGAGTGAGGTAAGGAAGATAAGGTGATGGGCATTCTCATAGAGAGTACACAGTCTCATTTAGTAAATATGAAAACAGAGATGGTTGATGCTTTTTTATTGATGTTTAATTTGGGTTTACTCATGGACATCCTTTACCTACTCAGTTGTTAAAAGGGAGCCTAGATCTTCTGTTTCTCGTGCCTATTTTTCCTGCAAATTTCTCCATCTGACCTCCCTGGTAACCTGTACTCTATCCCAGCTCTTTCCAGGGCCTCCCATCCCTTTCTAAAGATCAGTAACAAGAACTGTATCCAGGCCATTCTTAGGACACTGACAGACTAAGGGAAACACATTTTGCAATCATCTTAATGCCCCAGCCCTACACTGCTCACATCTACCATTCTGGGGGCAGGAGGATCTCTTATCCTCCAGTCACTTCCCTGCATCCCACTCCACCAACCTCAGCTGTGGCCTAAAAGTATCATTCCCCTTTATCCATGCTCAGCCCTCAGACTGAAGATGCTGTAGTTTGAAAGTGAAAGCTGCTGAATTTGGAGTTTATGCTCAGAGACTGCTGTTCTAAGAACAATGAGAGTAATTCCTTTAAAAGTTTGAGCCAGCTTAAAGCCATGAAGGGACTAAGAAAATAGGCTTTACCTTCTGAAGGGGCAGTAAGGTTCAAACCTTGCATTTGGGAGAAGCAACTGGGAAAACACTGTCCCCATCCCCCTACCATCTACTTCAACTGGGGTTAAAAAGCACAGGGGAAAATATCTGGCTGAATTTGCCCTGCTAGTGAGATTTGTCATTTCTCCTGGTGATAGGAGTGAAGCTTAAAGTCCTATTTAACTCATATGTACAAGGGGAGTCCAATGATCAAATTTAGATGGCAGTGCTTTCTAGAACCTCCCTAGACAATGAAGAGCATGAAATCAGGGAAAGGCTTTCCCATGGCCAGTCCAAGTGGTATCTAAGGGTTCAGTCAAAACATCTGACCTGCTGGATTTTTCACATTGTCCATTTTGAGTCTTGTTGGTCTGCTTATAAGAAGCAGAACCAAGTCCCAAGGCATGCTCAGCATGCACAGATCAGGCAAGACTCTGCTGGGGGATCTCTGGGTGCAGGGACAGAGAGCAAGAGCCAGAGAGCTGCCAGCAAGAAGAACAATGGGACAGTGTGAGTGCTGCCTGAGGGGCCTGTGGAGATGACAGTCCACCACTGCTGCGGGTGTGTGTTTGTCCAGGCAGGAAGCCTCATGGGACTCTAAGCCAGCCTCCCTTGGCATATCTTCTGACCACACCTTCAGCAGAGCCCCTGGGCACCCTGTGGAGGCAGGAGCTATTGTTGGATGCCCAAGCCCCAGCCCACTTGGCCTTGTTTCTTCTTTATTTTCTAGTTTTGGTTGAGGACTAGCCTTTCTGCTTCAGGGAATATTCTCAATTGCTGTTCAAGCCACTCAGGCTTGTCCTTAGTCACCTCATGGACTCACTATCCAGGAGCTAGATTCTCAGAGCTAGAGGCTCTAAGTCCTGATGAAATGACTATGAAGGAAATGGACTGATGGGTAGAACACCCACCAGGTGTTCCTATTGACTCTCCATCTATATATGTGAAATGAATGATTCCATGAATGTGCCAGGGCCATTCCACTGTGTTAAAACTGTTGGCCCAACAGTGGTGACCCATACCTTAGTGGGAGGGAGTAACTTTGTCATCAGGTGACACTATTTCTGGTGTCAGTCATTTGGAGACAAGGTATGCCTCTTAGATCAGGCATGGCTGGGTGTAAATGTCCAAAGATGATGTCAGGGTAGGCTCATGTGAAGATAAACAGTAGAAATGAGGATGCAGTGGAGGTAGGCCAGACATCTGGCATTAATTTTAATGCTCGCTATAGAAAAGACAGGACCCACAGCACACAGGAGTGAGCTAGAGACTTTGTCACCTTGACTTCTCCCCCATGCTTTGCATTTTCTGGGCTCTTAGGGTAGGCTCTCTGGCTCTGTATTTGGCAATTCAATGTCCAACACTGACTGGCATCTACTATTGCCAGGCTTTATGGTAGGTCTTTTCATGAAGTATTTGATTAGGTCCTCATAACAGCCTGATGAGGAATTCTTGTCTCTGTCTTTTATAGGTGGGGAAATTGAGACAGTGCTAAGTGCTTTGTTCAAGGTTCAATTTTAAGTGTTAAAGCTGGGATTTGAACCCAGATCTATTTGATTCCAGAAATCAAATTCCTAACTGCTTTTTATTATGGAGTCTTATCTCTACTGTGCTGAGTGTTATCAATAAGAGAGGTCAAGTTCAAGTTTGGATGAAGTGTTACAGAGGGTAGTGGAGTTCTCAGAGTTGCTGCATGAGGAGGAACCTGAGAACAGGTCATTTTCCTTAGTCAGTCCTCCTTCCCTCCTATGCATCTCCCTGTCCTGTCCTTGCCAGACCCTGCGAGACCCTGCCAGACCTTGGGTATTGATTTTGCTTTAGTACGTGCAAGACTTCATTCATGGTTTCTCTCTGCAACTTCTTCCTAGCTGTCCCCAAAGCTGGGAATGACTAATAAAATTCCTTTAGAAGCCTGAAGATATACCCTACATTTAGGATTAAAATAGAATACCTAAAATATAGTAATCCTTCAGTTTCCACAGGGAATTGATTCCAGAACCTCCCCCCTGCTCCCGGCACCCCACCCCAGGTATAAAAATCTATGGGTACTGAGTCCTTTATGTTAGATGGTGTAGTGTTTGCGTATAACCTACACACATCCCCCTGGATACTTTAAATAATTTCTATGTTACTTATAATACCTAATGAAATGTAAATATTATTTAAGTAGTTGTTATACTGTATCATTTATAGTATAATTACAAGAAAAAAATCTACATGTTTGATATGGGCATTTTTTTTTTCAAATATTTTCAATCTGTGGTTGGTTGAATCCACAGATGCAGAACCCATGGACACAGATGGCTGTGTGCAGTTCTCTGAGTGGCTTGGATCCCAGGAACCATACTTGCTCACTGCCTGCTTTTGGCATGTACTTCTCAAACATCCAAGGCACCATGCTCCACTGTCAGCAGCTGCTGCTGCCTGAGGGTATAGGAGGTCCGGACAGGGACAGATGTTCCAATGACTGCTATTTGTTCTGATCTATCTAATCAGTTTGAGCTGACATCACAGCCTCTGACATATGGGAGAATACGGTTGCCTAGATTAGATTATGCAGTTCACTGGAATTTATAAATTGTCATTTAGTGACCAAGTTCCTTGTCCCTAAGTAATAACAGGAACGTGCTGGGATTACAGTGGATGTGGAAGAGGCATGGAGAAGGGGTGGGGAAGATCCAGATAGCATCAGCCCATAGTGTTATCTTTCCCAGTAATATTTGTACTTGTTGTTGGTATGAATTTTTATGAATCTAGGTGACTGTGGTGTAATCTATAACCACTCTGTAGCATATTCTCGTACCTCTCCGCTGCAGGATTGCCTTTGTGGCCCAGGTTCAGGGCACTCCATGAAATTGTAATAAGAATGACTATCCCTTTATATGCTTTATTTGTCAGGCACTTTTGCACTGTTTTACACACATTAAGTGATCTAATCCTTTTCAAAATTTTATAATATTTATGTCCAGTTGAGATAAGATTGGTGGAGGTAGGATCAAGTCCAGGGATTTTGCTCACAGGTCTGAGCTCTCAACTATCAAATGTGGCTACTACTGTACAGGCTGGAATGGCTGTTCTCTCCCAAACTCACAGCCAAGCAACAAGAGATGAAAGAGCCCTACTTTCTGAAAAAGAAAACAAGGCATTACAAAGGGGGATCTGAATAAGGCAGTTGTTCTCATGTGGGACCCCAGGTCCAGTAGTCTCCATATCACCCTGGAACTTGTTAGAAAGGCAAATTGTTTGGTCCAGTTCCAGCTTGCCAAGTCAGAAGTTTGACTTGGAGTTCTGGGTTGATGATTCTGACACATGATCAAGTTAGGAAATCGCTGGAAAAGGAAATCAAGTGGGTAGGTTCTTGACCCATTCCTGCCCTTGTCCTGCTGAGTGACCATGGTCAGGTAATTTTCTCTCTCTGATCCTGGTTTCCTCATCTTAAAAATAAAGGGCTCACTCCAGATTCATTCACTTTTCAACATTTACTGAGTGTCCATTATGTGACAGATTCTGAAAGTGTAAAGATACTGTTCCTTCAGAATGGAACACATTCTGTTAATATATTCAGCTCTGGTTAATTGTGTGTGTGTGTGTGTATGTGTGCGCAAGCGCGCGCCAAAGCCACTTTTAAAAGAAGTGTTACCCTGATTCTGTTGCTTCTCAGTTAGAAACCCAATGCCTCCCTATTTGCTATGCTTAGCAAATGGAACATAACAAAGGACTAAGCTGCTTGTGGTGCTCAGAAATGTGAGAGGCCTCAAACATAATTCTGCTTAGGACACACAGGCTGGTTGGATGCTGAAGAGGAGAGATTGCTGGCCAACAGAGGTTCTAGGCTCCATGGAGCCTGAATTCTGTGGCTGCAAGAAAAAAAAAGAGGGTAGAATTCTTGAGCAACATTTGGTGAAAACTCTGCTCTTCTTTGGGATTCCTGTGACATTCCATCTAGACAAACCTGGTTAAATATCCGGTGTATATTGCAAAACCTATAAAAAATTTGAAGCAATGAAAAATGGGTGTGTTGGCTCAAGACTCAGCAGCATGGGTTTGAGGCTGTTGTGGGAACTGGAGTCATTGTACTCATCAATCTACATCCTGCATGGGGTCCCTGGAACTTGGTGACTGCTGTCATCTATCTGGCCTGGGGAACCTGCTTTCCAATTTCAGGTGCAGCCTCTGATGTCACAGCTATGTAAACAACTTTCTCACCACCTGAAAAAGAGTAAAGGATCAGTGATCAATGAATCAATAAGACTTTACTGAGCACATACTCATATTTTTAGGAATCCATGTTTCTTGCACCAGAAGAAGCAGTCCTTAAAATTTCTATAATCAGGCCTGGCATCATTTTCTAAATTGAGCAATCCAAATTCAAATTGAGATGGGACTACTTAGTAGTATGTTTGGAACTTTGCTTTGCAGTACATTGAATCTGTGAAATCCACATTACTGGTGCAAACTGGCCACCTTGTTTGAGGAAGATAAGTTGTCTGAGATTCATTCTGGGCTGCCCAAGTGAGCTTAGAAGACTCTGGGGAAAGAAAGCAAGGATGTATAGACTCTTAAAGCTTTTAGCTTCTGGGCTCAGGATCTCTAGTCAAACCCTGTAGAGGTATCAGTGGCAGAGCAGATAGCTCACCAGAGCTAGGGTTCCCACTTCCTGTGATGAGACCAAATTTGGGCCTCCCTGAGTTCAGTTTCTGCTTGTCATTGTGAGGGCAGCTGCTGGCTGGCATCCAAATGATACTCGTTGAATTTGTTGAAAGTTGAATATCTGGGTTTAATGCCATTGTAGTTTTTATCTATACCCCTCAACTGGGTTTTTAAAAATATGTATTTTAAAGTTGTATTATAGTATAATTTAATGAATTATACTCTAGTGTTCATACTTTTTCTGATTGAACATGCAGTGACTTGATTCAGTTAAGAGTATGCTATTTGAAACTGGCTCTCAGTCTTTGTGGGGACTGGTCTATTTCTGCTTCCTCTGTATTCCATTCTTGTGGTGGGAAAGCTTAAAAATCTTGTGGCATTTTTCAGGACTCTACTGGTGGCCAACGTTGGATCTCCAAACTTATAAGACTGATTGAAAGTCTGTCAAATTAAACTGGATTTTAGAAATGTTTTTCTGAATGTGCCCAAGATCTTTATTTTGAGAGGCACTATCTGGTCTACTGCTTTCCTTGCCTGGTAGGATGATAGTCTCTCCTCCACCACCACTAGAGCGTAAACACTATGAAGTAAGGGACCTCACATTTTTTGTTCACGGCTATATCCTCAGTGCTAAACATAGACTGGATGACAGTAGGATGACATTTAACGAATGTCATTTGCTGAATGAATAAATGGGTGAATGAACAATTGACTGTCTGGGACTTTGCTCTCTTGTGGTGAATGAAAGCTGTGGAATCAAATTGCCCAGGTTAGATTTCTGACTCTCCTCTTTATCAACTGTGTGTTTTAGCCAAGTTTTTAAATATCTGTTTCCTCATGTGTAAAATGAGACTAATACTTCAAAGCATTGTTATGAGGATTAAGTGAACTAATATGTACAAAATATCTAAAACAAGTCTTGGTGTATGGTAAGTGACCATAGCCTTTTGCCATATTGATTTTGGGAGCTGCAAGACACATGTGGAGCTTCTGAAGTCATTTTACCTCCATCCCCATCGTACAACCCATCTCCTCTGCATGGGGTGACTATGTCTTTTTTGAAGAAAATGTAAACTAAGGGAGTTTTATTTATTTTTATAGAAAAATGTTTTTATGCCAACCAATTTATACAATTTATATTTGTGTGCCTGTAAAATTTTTATCCCATAGTGGTAAACACTGCACTCAAGTCAAAAGTTTTCATATTCATTATTAGTAAAAATTATTATAACAATAAAAATAATAGTAGCAATAATAATTTGTAAGTCTTTCCTATGTGCTGGACATTATGTGCTTGTAGTCACGGATTCATGTGGACCAGGGGATCATGGACACCCAAGTATTGATTGGATGTCAGAATCTAGCTTTGTCTCTGGGTGTAGATAGGGCAGGTCTAGCTCACTTTGCTAACTGGATTCACTAGTGTCACCACGGCCCACAAATGCCTCATGTAGAAAAACTACTTAATTAAGTTAACTGCTCTCTTTTTTGGAGACTGATTTCTCTTTGAACTCCTAAGCTATCTATAACTTCAAGCTATATTTATCTTTCTCTCACTTTTCCTCATTTGATTCTTCTTCTATTTATTTTTCCATATCTATTTCATGTTCTGCATCTCTTTTTTTGTGAGGGTGGGTACCAGGGATTAAACTCAGGGACACTCGACCTCTGAGCCAAACCCCCAGCCCTAGTTTGTATTTTATTTAGAGTCAGGGTCTCACTGAGTTGTTTAGTGCCTCACTTTTGCTGAGGCTGGCTTTGAACTTTTGATCTTTCTGCCTCAGCCTCTAGAGCCACCGGGATTACAGACGTGTGCCACCATGCCTTGCCATGTTCTGCATCTCTTGATTCATTCATTCAAGTTGTTTTCTCACCAAATTAAAGAAGAGGTGGTTAAAACCAGACCAAACAAAGCAAAAACACAAACAACAACAACAACAACACACCCAAAAGCCAGGCAGTTGCTGGCCCTATATCTATACCTGTGACATAAAATTGCCCAGGGGCATTTCATAATGCAAATAGACTTGTCTTCATATGTTGGGCCTTTGCTGTTTTATAGTAAACTATCCCTTTGATTCACAAGGAAATGGACCTCAGCTTTATTGCTATTCCTACTTCCATGATGTCTGTGCGCATATCATGAAACATACCTGGTGAAAATCTGAGACCCTAGAAGGCCAGGTGTTTCAGGAAGAGGAAGAAGAGGAGGTTCCTTTTTTGTGTCTTCAGAAGGAAGGATGACTGACAAGTCTCACCTCAATCATTGTACAAATTCCCTTCCCTTCACTCCTCGAGACTTCAGCTTACAAGGAATAGGGCAGTGGTCGGTAGGTGGTCAGGCCAATAGCATCCCTGATGTCTGTGTTTTGTGGAAGTTCTGCCACTTGGGGGGCTTTGAATGTCACCCAGAGAAGCAGTGAGGCTCAGGGATCTGAGTTCTGGACAGGCAGAATTGATGCCAGGTCATAGGGTCACCAGAACACTATTCCATAGGGGAACTATGGGAATGGGATTGTTTCTGGGAGCGGAGCGTTCATGGTGCCAAACTCCCTCCCGTGTGTGGGAAGTGATGGTTATGTGTTTAGTTAGACAAAGGAATGTTTCACGCTATGCTTAAGTTGGAGGTTTTGTTTTTCTTCTTAATCAGGGCTTTCTAGGGGCATTCCAATGAAGAAGACTTGAGAGAGGATAGAGGGAAAAAGGAATCTTGAGAGAAAAGAAAGGGCGATTTTTTTTTTGTCATTTAGGTTGATGTTTCCTAAATATCTAAGCAGTATCTCCTGAAAGTTTTAAAAACCAAACCAAACAAAACACAACCACTGAGTTAGGGACCATTCCAGACCTATTGAGTCATTCTCTGGGCGCTGGAGTGGGGCCCATGAATATCTCTTTATAATGAGCATTCCATGTAATTTGAGTGGGAACCAAGGAATTCCTTTCTAGGAATTCTTGTGGGACTTTCCATTATAAAAAACAAATCATTTTTTTTCACACTACTAATAACTTTCTTGAACACAGGGACTATGTTTTCCTTACCTTAGTAGCTAGCACAATTTCCAGCAGAGAGTTAGTAGAAATATATATCATGGAAAATATTTCTCAAAGGTGGCCATCAATTGTGCAGGCAGTGGGGAAAGGTACTATTGATCATATGGCAAAAATATCAAATAAAGGCCATTATTCAGTGGTGGGTGGTGCCAAGCAATGTTGAAGCAAAAAACAACAGAACAAAGAGTCTTTCTGTCTTAGAAGCACCACATAGTGGGTAGAACAGCCTGGAAACTTTCCTTTTGCAAAGGCTATTTTCCAAAGCTCCATAATATGAGAAACAAAGGTAGTAATCACCAGACTTTCTTGACTATCTTCCAAGATAATTTATAGCAGCACTGGGTTATAGATAATAATTAAAGTCACCTGGTCCTTGTTTTTCTCATCTGCAAAATGGGACATGGATATTTACCAGATGTCTGGGTAGATGGAAGGTTGTCAGTATGACTAGAAACCATCTGTTTAGTACCAAAGGGCATTCAAAAATAGCCATAAACAGAATTGGACATCCTCTAGACTGCCACAGAAGCCAGGCTATTACCGTAATAAAACTCTGTCTTCTGAACATTGGCATCCATCCAGACCAATTGGGTTGGTTCAATCTCCATTTGATCAGATCAGTGTGATTTCCCTTTCATAGTGTCTAATCATAACATGTAAGTATTTAAGGTGTAATAAAACTGGAAATCCAATCATTGATGACATTTTTAGATAAGGACCTGCCCAGCAGCTGTCAGCCATTTTTGCAGATGCTGGCTGGGAACTTGAGAAGCTGAAATGTGATCTGAACCCAATGCTTCTTTGGTAAGGGTAGCAGGGCAAGTACTTTTCTTGAAAAGTAGAAATTGGCAAAGCTTGAAGGACTCCCTAGTGTGCATGAATTTTGAGAACAAAAATATGAAAGGGAATTCAGTTGTGTAACCTCTTGATCTGAACCAAAACAATAAAATTAATGTATAGAAAACTCACAGTATTGCATCCAATTCTTGCAATAATTATTATTTCAAGTTTGAAAAGGAGGAAACTTCAACTAGGAGAACCTAAACAACTCACAAGTCTTCACCATTTGCAGTATAGCCAGATTCCAAACCAGGCTCTCCAAATGTAAATTAAATAATCTCTTCACTATATTTTCCTGACTCCCCTAGATGGAAACTATGCAGAAGAATGAAATGATATGCAATTGCTGGAGTAATGAGAAATGGGCTTAACTGATTTGGTGTGTAAAGAAATTTACATATTGTAGGCAGCAATGGAGTTTAATATTTCACCTGTGAATTGCTTATTTTACCTTGGAGCCCATTATTGTTCTAGCTAGATTTAGGTAATTTCTCTTTCATATTTCAAAATTTGATATCCTAGTACCTTTCTAAACAGTAGTTCTTAACCTTGGGTAAGAAGAGTGGTCATGAACTCTATGGACTCTCTACCAAGGAAAATGTTTATATGCACATAGAATTCATGGTAACTCTTTAAAATCAACCTGATCTTCCCCTTCTCTCCCACCTCTAAGGTCAAGAAATCCATCTGACTTCACAAATTGCCCCAAATTTCTGGTCACAGCCTATTTTCAGTGTCTAGGGATTATTAATCCTATAGGCCTCAATTTTTCTATGCTTTAGTATATCTGTATCTGTATTGATGACAAATCATTTGTTGAAAAACATCAATTGGATTTTCTATCTACCCAACACCAATTATCTGTATTTTGATAACAATTTCTGTTTTCTTTATTGCTGTATGCCTAAAGACTAGAATTTGGCACAATTGCATGATATAATTTACATTTTTTGTGTGTTTCATATGTGTGTTTCTGGAAATTGTAGATAAAACTGTTTGGAAATGAATCACATGATGCAGTAGGACAACTTGTTTTTAGAGGGAATTTGTCTACAATTTCTCCTATATATATTCTGTAGATTTTTGGTATATCCTTAATCAAGCTAAGGATGCATCCTTCTAGTCCTAATTTTCTAAGAGTTATTTTTCTAAAATTAAAAACAGATATTGGATTTTATCAAATGTTTAGATATTAATTAAGATAATTTTCTAACTTTTCCTCCTACAATTCATCAATGTGTTGAATTACATTGATAGTTATAAAAGAGTAAACCATCCTTGCATTCCTGGGATGAACTCTATGTATTTTGATGTGTCATTATTATTTCATGATGTAGTCTTCTTTCATAATACACAATGGGATTTTACAAACTAATATTTAGGATTCTTGAATCTATGTTCACAAATTAAATGGCCAATAATTTTCTTATATTGACCTTATCTAGCTTTAGAATCAAGGTCACATCACTCTTTTATTTGCAAATTTCCTGTGGTTGCTTTGTTTGTTTGAACCTTAACATTATTGGATTTTTTAAAATATTTGAATTAAATCCATGAATCTGTCTTTTAATTGGTAAACTTAATATTTATTTATTTATTTTTGGTACTGGGGATTGAACCCAGGAGCACTCCACCACTGAGCCACATCCCCAGCCCTATTTTGTAATTATTTAGAGACAGTGTCTCACTGAGTGCTTAGAGTCTTGCTAAGTTGCTGAAGCTGGCTTTGAACTCGCAATCCTCCTGTCTCAGCCTCCTAAGTGCTGGGATTATAGGTGTGCACCACGGCACCTGGTGGTAAGCTTAATCTTTTAATATTTATTATAGTTACTGTATTATTAGAATTCATCCTGTTATATTATTTTTATGTTCCATTTGTTCCATTTTTAAAAAATACCTCCTTCCTGTTTTCCCTAGAAGAGTCCAGTTTTCTTTAGCTGGTTTAAAAAAAATGAAACATTTTATTTCTGTTTTTATAGTAAGAACAGAAGTGGCAGTTGCCCTTCACACATTTATTTTCTGCTACTGATTTCCTCTACAGGCTAAACATTCTTAATCTGAAAATCCCAAATTCAAAATGCTCCAAAATTAGAGACTTTTTGAGTGTCTACATGATAGCACCAGTGAAAAATTCCACACCTGACCTCATGTGACAGGTTGCAGTCAAAACATGCATGTGCTGGGCTAGGGTTGTAGCTCAGTGGTAGAGCCCCTGCCTAATATGTGTGAGGCACTGGGTATGATTCTTATTACCACATAAAAATAAAGATATTGTGTCCATCCACAACGAAAAAAAATTTTTAAAAAATGCATGCACTGAAAATATTATACAAAATAAGTTTCAGGCTATATGTATGGGGTGTATACAAAACATAAGTGAATTTTGTGTTCAGATTTGGGGCCTATACCCAAGATATCTCACTATGTATATCCAAATATTCCAAAATCAGAAAAAAGTCTGAAATCTGAAAGACTTTTGGTCCTAAAATTTCAGATAAAGGTTATTCAATCTGTATTTTCCTCTTTATGCAACAAAAACATTAGTACAATTAAATTTCCCTTTGATTTTCTTTAGTTCTTCATATCACAAAATTAAATAGAATATAATGTAAATGGTGTCCTTTGGACTTGTGGCAAGCATGTAGATATTTTTTAGATATTCCATTCTGTGTTGCTAGAGATGAATTTTCTCTTTTTGTTTCCAGTTTTAAGAAAATTCCTATTATAAACTTGATCCAGATATTTGACGACCTTTTGTTCTGATATTTCTTGCAACATCCTCCCAGGTAGCTCTTTTCATTTGAATACTTCCTCAAAGAGCAATTTTAATGTGAGGCCTTGCAGGTCTCAGGATATTTTTGTTATGCTACGATATTTGAATGGCAGTTTGGCTAGATTTAAAAATTACAGGTTCAGTGTTCTTTTTCTTCAATAGTTTAAAAATACTTCTTTATTATCTATTTGCATCTAATTTTGCTATGGAGTGGTATACTTTTATTCTGATTCTTGATTCTTAGTTGTTAATATAATTTTCTCAGTAAAATTTTAGTTTCCTCCTTGTGTTAGTTATTAAAAATTTCATTATTATGTGCCCAGGCACTAGTTTTCCCTCCCTCTATTATGTGGCTGTGTCTGTCAGTGTACAAAATCTGATTCATGGGCACACCTCTGGGTCTCCCGTCCTCCCTTTTCCGGAGGATAGGATTTAACCCAGAGGGTATAAGCTTGTACTGATCTGCTTCAGGTTTGAATCATATTGTATTAACATGACTGCCATTTACCCTTCACTGATTCCAACTTAATGAACATCCACTAGTATAATTATTTAGAGCTCTGGGTGTCATCGGATGAACTTAGGTCTGACACCTACCCAACGGCCTAGAAGCCCTGTGACACTGGGCAAATTAAATTTCCTAAGCATTTGTCTCTTGGAACAATACAGATAGAAGTTTCCTCATAGAGTTATTTTTGTATGGACTAGATTGGATAACATATTTAAGGCTGAACATGGAACCTGGACATAGTAAGTAGTTATTTTTATTAGTTTATGAAAATCATTATGCTAGGCCTGTGAGGAGAAACAGAGATGAATAAGAAGTTCTTATTTTCATGGATTTGGAGAGAATAAGAGCCAAAAGACGATCACTGTAAGAGAGGACCAGAAGGGTTCACATCCTCCTAGGAATCTATGAGACATTCAGAGAATCGCTTATTTATTTTATAAACATGGAAACTGAGACTGAAAGAGTTTTGTGATTTGTTTAAGGGGACACAGCAGTGAATGGCAGAACCTTCATGGGAACTCACGTCTCCTGGGACTGAGCCAGGCCTGATGGATGTGCCACTGCTTCCAGTGGAAACTTCTAAGAGGCCCAAGCTTTATGATGCTGCTGCATCCACGGCAGGGCTGCCCATCATCCTGCAGTTAGAGTCTCTGGGTGAGGCCTAAAGCTCAGCCAGGAGACAGCCCTCTCTCTCTTGTGAGTGAATTGTTTATGTGAACACTTTTCCTCGAGACCTGCCCTCAAACGAACAACCCATTAGAGACAGTCATTCTAACTTCATTAAGTGAAGCTTTTTCAGAGGTCAGTATTGGCCCAGGTCCTGTGGAAGCCCCGGAGAGAAAAAGATGAAACCTTCTTGAGGAACCTACAGGATCATGCAACAATTTTCCTTCATTTAGTGACCAGACCAAGTGCTCCAAGAGCTGAGAAAAGATGGATGGATATTTTCTTGGTCGGGAGGTTTGGTGAGTCAGAATATTTTTTACAAAAAAAGAGACATTCGAGCCGGATCTTGAAAAATGAAGAGGTGATTTTCAGATGGGGAAGAGGGGAGAGGAACCCAGCAAGAGAGGACACAGGGTCAAAGTAGGGGTTTGCCAGATACTCAGCAGTGCTTAGAAGGCACTGGGAATCGGTGGTAGGAGGGCAGCCGAGATGTGCAGGAGAGGAAGGCAAGGGCTCCACTGGAAGGGGCTTTATGTGCACCCAGTTCTGTGGCTAAAGGGAGAAGGAGAATGGCAGGGTCAGATGCAAGATTGCTCTGAGGCGCCAGACATGCCTTAGGGGGTCCTAGCCCAGTGGTCTCACCCTAGACTGCTTGAGTCACTGGATCCTGAGCATGCGGGTTTCAGATATACAGTGACAGAGGGCTTCCAAGCTAGGAAGGATCTTTGTGGCTCACAATCCATACAACATAGGTGTTAAACCCATTTACTCCTGTGAGAAGTTTCCTGTTAATCAGGTGGAGAGGCACTAGGAGAGTGGCCCTGTTCTTACTGTGCCAACAAAACCCTTTTGAGAAACCAGCTCCATTTAAGGAGCCTGGGCTTGTCTCCCTTCTTCCCTGAGTTGGCTTCTTTCTCTGTGGACATATCTACCATCAGAATCAATGTCCTTCATATTTTAACAAAATTAAGGCTTACCATTTTGGTGGGGACTAGGGCCAAGGGAGGGGCCACTGAATTTCAAAAGTGGAATAAACAGAAAAGCAATATTAAAGGAGGAGGAGGTTGTTTAGTGAGGCTTGAAGGGAGGACAGGTGCTTCCTCCCATGTTGAGAATCAGTGACCCCTGGGAATCGCATTTCCCGTTGAGCAGGCGCCCATGGCAGACCGAATCCTGCCAAAGTCCTGGTGGTGGAACCCAGAAAAAGCACTGGAGAAAAATCTGCATTTTCCAGAGGTTCTTTTGGGATCCCCATTGTGTGAGGAGGTCCAAGACTTGACATGGTACTCACACCATCTCACTCACACAGTCCTTCACACTCTCACACACAGGACATCACTCCGTAGCGCTGTGCAGATGGCCACGGCCTCCTGTGCTTTGTGGTTATTCAGTCCCAGCTGGCTGGTTCTGTGTGTGAAGCATTTTGTAGCCAATAAGTCTGTGAGGATGCACACATAGTGGGGTGACAGGCAGTGTTGCTGCAGAAAAAGTGTACCCGTGCCTGAGGTGGGAGGATGTGATGACGTGCCCCCACGCAGCGGGAACTCAGACCTTTAAAAAGCCGAGGAAGCAGCCTCAGAGCAAGCGGTGGTTCCACTGGAGGAAAGCACACCCAGGTCTCACATTAAAGAAGCCAAACTGTCTGCTTCAAAGAAAAAAGGCAACATCCTGTCACAGGCCATGCTCTGGCAAAAGCGTAAGTGGTTTGACTGTAGCTGTCAAAGCCAAGTAAGCACAGTGAGGGGCCAGGAGATCACCCGTTGGCTTGGAGTTGGGGAGGTGGTGGTGATGGGGTCACAGGGCCTGGGTTCCAAGCTGGGGAGCAGGGAGGGAGAGGGTGGGCGAGATGGAGCCTGGTGGAGAAACCAACCTGTCAGAGGTGATGCTGATTTTCCAGGCTCGGGGGGAATGAACTAGAGTCCCAAGGTGGGACAGCTCATCATATCTCTGCTTCTGTGCATGAATCACTGTGGTGAAGAAAGGGCAGTTTATGATTCACAAAACAGAAGCCACATGTGACACAGGTTTGGGGCTGGAGGGGAAAGCGGTACAGTTCTTTATAAGAGGGGCTTTATTTTTATAGGCAGATACTCTTCAGCTGTTGTTCAGTTTTGTGAACCCGTTTCTACCTCAATTACTTAGCTTTCTGCTGAAGGTCATTTGTTTCTGGGCATGCATTAGCATAAGGTGGAAAACTGGTTTCAAGAACTGGGTCTTTATTCACTTCGTTCTCTGGCCTCTTGTTCTTTTTCCCATTCTGTGGTAAGACTTGTGTGTCCCAGTATGGAAAGGCAGGAGGTTTTTTTCTTTGATCTTGGTTTTTATCCCTGGAGTTGGATGGAACAACTGTGAACTTTATTTTCCGTTATGTGGACTAAACAGGAACTTGTGTTATTCATCATTGAAATCATAAAGAGATTATCTGCAATATTCCTTTTATGAGGTAAATGAAGTAACTCAACGGTCTCTTGAGAGATGAAGCTTATGGGGGTTCAGTTCTATACTTCTTCAGGCAAGAAGTGTTACCAAAAAACTGCTCTATTCTTTTAAAGGTGCTTAGTTCTTTAAAATGCCTTTCAATTAATTCAGGCTTACCCTACCACAGAGCAAACTTCATCTAAGAGAATCCAGATCTACAGAAAAAGGTAAATTAGGTAGTTTATTTTATAATGACTATTCTTTGGATACTTTGAAGTTCTGAAAATATGAATTCATTAATTAAAATGTGACTTACAGTCCCATTATAACCAATGTGTTATTTTTATTTCTTGCATAAATTCTTTGGAATTGAATTTTTAATGCATTAGCAGAGGAGTGACTTCGACATTTCTCAGATTGTGATGTGAGATGTATTTTTTATAAATGAAAAGAAATGAACTTTAATTTGGATTTGGAGTTATGGACTCCTTCCAAGATAATTAGGAACATTTTACTTTGGATGTTGTACAACTCTACCAGAAAGAGGACAAAGAAAGAGCCTACACTTCCAGAAGCAATGGCAGCCAGTACCATTGGGAAAGCTTTGTGGATGAGGTCAGAGGGCATTAATGTCTTTACTGGGAGCTTCTAAGCATCCATATGCCCTCTCACTTTGAGCTGAATTATTTGGGTTTGTGTGAGTCCCTCTTTTTTTCAGTTCTTTGGTTTCTCATATTTAAATGGGGGTAAAAAGAAGACCCCTTTTGCAGAGCTATCCTTAGTAAGCAGCAGTGTTTCCCAAATGATGCTAACTGCTTGATTCTGTATCGGCATCTGAGATGGGTTGCTTCTCAGGTAATATTTTCTCTTCTTAGTTATGCACTACATTTTTTTTTTAATTTTCTAAAGTTCCTTAAGAGATGAAAAGTTTGCCTTTTTAAAAAGGGGGCTCCAGAGGGAATGCTCCCACCCTGGGGGCTAGCCAGACATAACAAAACTCCATCATAAGGGGGACAAAATTGTAAGCCCTCCAGTGGAATAACTGGGGTGAACATTTCCACATGTTCAGATGAACACATGTCAAAGTTCTCTTTAATTGTCCTTTACAGCCTTAAAGAAAACTAGGAAAGGCCCTGTGCACTGCACCTATCCTTGTAACCAGGACCCACGTATGTGGTACTTGGGGAGGGCTCCTCCATGACTAAACCCTGTGGGAAAATCAGTAAAAACAGGGCGGCATCATCAACCCACTTAGAATCACCCGAGATGGAAGGGCAGGGTTTGAAATCAGACACCAAGAGTGCTGAAAAGCACTTTCTTTTTCAGAAAACACCCTCGAGGCATGAGCTGAAATGACTGTGCCCTGGGGTTCTGGAAAGGGTTAAGAAAACATTCACTTTGTAAAAGCTGCCTCCTTCCTACCTGGTCCATGACCCCTGTTTGTGGACTAAATGTGAACACTGGCTTTGCTAGATCCGAGAATAGCGTGATAAAATTCAGAACTGCTGACACAGAGAAATGATCTTCAGGTCTCAACTATGGATTAAAAATGTACTTGACCAGCCAGTTGGATAACCACAGATTCTCTCCCTGGTTCTGCACTTGGCCCTGCCTGTCCCACATAGCATAGAACTAACATCCACCCCAACTAGTAATGGAACAGAAAAAACAGAATGAGTGTTGGAGTGAGATAGGGCTGGATGTGACAGGTAGCTTTCAGTTGAGTTATTTCACCTTCTCACTTTCTTAAAAACCTGGAAAATGGGGATTCTAATTAGTTTTTATGAGAACTAAAGTAGAGAATACGGGTGAAGAGATATTAAGTTCTCTGAATTCTCTGTGCCTTCCCTACCAGATCTCCCATCTTGAATGGTCAGGGTTATGCCAAACTCCCTCTTGTAAGTCCTTTTCTATTCTTTGTTTAGAAGAACTAAAAAGCCACAATCAGAATATTCTTGGGTATTAGGATCTAGTGACATTTTCCAAGTGTCTAAAATAGGGATCTGTAAATATGGCCTGTGTGTCAAATCAGGCTGACTCCCTGTTTTTGTAAATAAAGTTTTTGGAACACATGCCTATTTATTTGCATATCATCCAAGGTTGCTTTTGCTGTGATGATGGTGTTGAGTAGTTGTGACAGAGACAGTGCATCACATGAAGCCTGTGGTAATTAGGATCTGGCCTGTTAGAGGGAAAAGTTTATACCCTCTGGTTTTAGATGATTTGCTTGGTACTTTGAGCATTCTTTCCTTGGAGTGCTCAGTATCCTGGGGCTTGCACAGTGTCAGCAGCAATGGTAGAGTTAACTTGCAGCCAATTTATTAAATACTTTGTCCAATGCCTAAAACTGATTTGATTAAACTTATTCCGTAAGGGTACTAATATGTGTATAATACACTCAATACCACTTGTTAGAGAGGAAATGAATTGGACAACTGCATTTTATCACTTTTGTTTGTATTAAGAAAAAAACGTACATGATAATGGAAAACAAACTTAACTGATTTTTTTTTTTTTGGTCTGGTTGTCTCATGTCCCATAGACGTGGCCTAGATCTTTATTGTAGTATCCAAGGAGGTACCTTAGGAAATAGCTATTATCAAATTATTATGGCACAGATGTGCCTTTGCTCTCAGATAACTTGAACAGAGAGGAGGTTTAGCAAACAGATAAATTAGAGTATCAGAATTCTCATGAACAGAGAACTCTGCTCTTAGGCTTTAACCTAGGGTTCCATTAAATAGGCAACATTTTTATGGTACTGGTAGAGAAGGAAATTTAAATATACATGTAATTTTTTTGGAAACTTGAAATCTCCTGCATAGATCAGACACTCTTATAACAAAAAGTAATTTAACATCTGTGGCCAACTTCTAATATTTCTGTTCTGTGTTACAACCTTTACTTACTTAATGAGCCTAATAAATATCTTTACTGCTTACCAAGTTTATTCATGACTTAGTGTTTTTTTTAATGTTTTTTATTTTTTATATTTTTTGGTACCAGGGATTGACCCCAGGGGCACTTAACCACTGAGCCACATCCCCAGCCCTTTTTAAATATTTTATTTAGAAACAGGGTCTCACTGAGTTGCTTAGAACCTTGCTAAATTGCTGAAGCTGGCTTTGAACTCGCAATCCTCCTGTGTCAGCCTCCCAAGCCACTGGGATTACAGGCTTGTGCCATGGCAACCACTGATTTTGTGGTTTTTGCTGTGAAAGACAAGTTGAATCCAAAGGAGAGATATGAATTCACAAGCACCTTCTGCAGGTGGAATAGGTGACCCATCCACCAAGTACACAGATGTAATTGGTAAAACAGCAGATGGTTTTCATGGTGAACATTTTATTTCTTTCTCCCCATATTTACTAAAGTAAAATGCCAAATGTGTCCTTTATATCCAAAAAGTTACTCAGAAATTTTGAAAGCTATCTTCCAATGTACACTGCATATCTATTCTTTTGTGAGAAACAAACAAACAAGAAAAGAATCAAGGTTGTCTACACTTGTTCACTGAATGTGTGGACATTTGATTAATTAAGTCCTGTAAATGTTTGTTTTTAACTTTCTCATTACAAAATAAGTATATCAGGTTCTCTCCCCTCCAATTTCTTCCAAAAGTAGTTTATTTTTTGACTCAATGAAGATGTCTAGTAATTTCTCATTCTGAACCAACCAAATCAAAATTTGGTGATATGATCAGTGACATAATTTTCACCTTTAGGAAATACCTAGCAACACTCTAGTTTTCTCATTTTTGAGGAACTGCTGCTTGACAAGAGTGGGCCTGCCTTGGATGGGAAAGGGGCTTCTCTGAAACCTCATGTCCTGGTTGTGAGATGCTGTGGACAAGGCCTTATTTTTGTAGACAGGAGATAAAGACCCTACTTTGCATCATAGAAAATCAGGCATGTGGCCATCAGCAGGCCACCTAACCACTTTGGGTCTCATGTGAAATGGAACTTGCTTTTTCCTGGCTAAGGGCAAGGAAACTGAACTTGATTGAAGTTCTTTTCTAGCTCTAATTGCTGAATTTTCTTAAGCACTTAAAAAATTGAGCACATTTAAAAAAATTATTTTATTTGTTTTAATTAGTTGTACATGACAGTAGAATGCATTTGTACATTTTTATTGATCACACAGAGTGTAATCTCTCATTTTTCTGATTATACGTATTGCAGGATCACATCAGTCTTGCAGTCATACATGTACGTGAGGTAATAATGTCTGCTTCACTCTACTATCATTCCTTCCCCCACACTCCTTCCCCTCCCTTTGCACCCCTCTACCTAATATAAAGTAACTCTGTTTTCCCTACCCGTCCCCCCCCACCTCCATATTGTGAATTACCTTCTGCATATCAGAGAAAACATTCAGCCTTTGTTTTTTTGGCTTTGGCTTATTTCACTTTTAATTCAAGAGTCCATAGTATAACTGGAAGGGATTTTTGCATCTTCTTAGAGGTATCCTTTTCAACCTTGGCTACACAATGGAGTACTCTGAGGAGATTTAGGAAACACTGATACTGATCCTTGGGTCCTAACTTAGAACTTCTGGTGAAATTTCCCTGGGAATTGGGATTTTCAAATGCTTTCCTGGGTGATTTTAATGTGCAGTCAAGGTTGAGAACTGCTGACTTGGAGGTTGAAATCAGTGGTCTACTTTACCTTTGGATTTTACACACTGTGATTAGAATATGCTTAATCCTTTAAATAGTGATAAACAGCAGTTATGGGGCATTGAGTACTTACTTGGTGCCATGCAGTGTACTAAAGTTTTTGTTGGACCCATTTGGATTATATTTTGTTGCTCATGAAGAGACCTGAAATGATAGCAATTTAAGTAAGATAGTGATGTACTTTCTGTCATGTAAAAGAAGCTCATGTTCATCTGCTCAAGATCGTGTGTATGGAGTCTACACTGTGCTAACGACATCCCTGTCTTTCTGGTCTGCTGTCCATGGCATATGGCTTTTGTCCTCAGAGTTTCTTCATAGTTATCACTGTAATTCAAGTCACTATGTTTGTGTTCTTCTTTGCATTTTCAGACAAGGACAAAGAGGAAAAGGGAGAAAGAAAAAATGATGCTCACTATCTGTCCCTTCCCCCAACATAAAACTCCTAACATGTAACAGCCACTCCTACCTAGGAGGGAGAACAGCATAACTGTTTAGCTGGGCACACTGCCACACTCCAGAATGCAGGGGTTGTTAGGAAGGAGGGAGAAGGCAGATGTTGGGTGTGACAACTGCCAGTCTTTGCCATGCTTTGAATGTGTTATCTCATTTAATTCTCGTAAAAACTCCATGGCATAGTTTCTGTTGCAAAGTCTTTGCATAGATGAGGAAATTGAAGCTTCAAGATTAGGTTAGTCTCACCCACACAATGAAATTAATTTGACCCAGACCTCAAGTATTGACTTGCTAAGCTGTCCTGTTTGCCATGCACTTAGAAACTGCTCTTGGTGAAAATCCAGGTCTTCCACATTTGGTAAAGACCAAGGGCAGGATGAAGCCCCCCAGTCCACACATGGCTGTTCATACCTTGAGAACTCACTTTTGATGTGTTTAGCTTATGCTTCAGCTTACTCATTGGAGAAAACAGGATCTGTGCTTGCTATTGCACATCCTCTACTGGGTCCTTTGCAGACATCTTGGTTAATGGAAGGCTCAAAGAGGAACCTAGAGTCTGCCCCAGATAATCCAACACATCTGTTTTCTGAGCAGCTCTACTGGAAATCCTGTGTGGCAGCCTGTGTTGGGAGTCCAAGCTTCTGCCTCCTGGGAACTTCCTTCCTTCTGAACCTTCTAAACTTTGCAAAAACCAGGCTATCCTTTCTCATCTCTGTGAGTGCAAGAGAGGTGTGGTGTAGGGTTTTAATTTGAGTTGGAGAGGGACATCTCTGTTCTTTGTTTGCCATTAGTGGTTTAAAACTTAGCTTCTAGGTTTATACCTAATGGTTGTGTGATGCTGGCAAGTCCCTTTGCCTCTTTCTGCCACCATCTCCTTATGCATACACCAAGGATGTGGCTCTTCCTTTTTAGGGGGTATACTGTGCTTAGCATTAAGAAAGAACCAATAAATAGTAGTTACTATTATCATTTTCCTATTCTCTTCCACCCTATTTCTGAGAACAAGGTTGTACAGGTTAATTGTAGACTATAATCTGTATGCATTCTGAGTTCTGCATTTCTTATGAAATGGCAGGGCATGTATTCCTAGTCTTGTAATTAATAATAGGGTTCATGATCAGGGCTCATGCTGATGGTTAAGCTTCCCATTCTGTGCCAACCTGGCTGTGATTACCCTACCACCCTAGTAAGGTAGGATGCTAGCAAGTCTTGAACTGATGGGCAAACTTGTGTTTATGTTTTAATTCACCAGATTGGACCAAGGTGTTTATAAACCAGTAGTGAGGAGAATGACACTTGAAATATGCAAGAAATAGCACTAATGATACCGAAAACTGAAACAACAATGTGCTACCTTCTTTTCTTAGTAATGGTTTCATAGTACCACTTTCTGGGAAGAGCTGGTAGCCAAAAAATTATAAACTAGAATCATTTTCAGACCAGGTGTTGGGACCAAAAAGGATTTGACCACCCTTAAGAAAAGTTGAATTTCTTTTTAATCTAGTAGAAAGAACCATACATTTAACTGAAAGTGAGGAAAAGAATAAAGATTATTAAAACTTTCTGGTCTGAGGAGAAAGAAAAGAAAGGAAAGAAGAGAGGCAAAAGAATTGACAATAGGACAGTCTTAATGTTGAATGAAAGCCAGCTCAATTCAGGGAAGAAAGATGTAGAAGGAAAATTTATCATCTCTTCCTCAGTCCATTCATGCCTGTACCCATCCATCCATCCATCCATCCATCCATCCATCCATCCATCTAATAATGGAATTATTTCTAGCTAGAGAAATTAACAAATGAAATAAATTATCTTCAGCAAGAAGGAGGAGTAGATGGGATCAGGGAACATGCCATGGAACATATGGATTGTATATAGGTCCTGAGGAATTGATAGGTTTGTTGCTTAGATTCTGGGACAAAGAGATCTATCTTAGCATTGGAAAGACCGTTCAAGGACATATAGGTTGATGTGCACAATTTCTGTGGTCATAATTATCTTTATTCAAACCAAATCTGCAGAACACCAATGTAAAATGGAGCAGTTTTGAGGGGATATCCAGAGTTCAGTTTGTTCATTTACTTCCGTATTTCCTGCTTCTGTCCCTCTTTTGGCACCTGCAGTCACCATAACTATATTCTAGGATTCTTCAGATCACAGACAACCACCTGAACTGATCAATCCTTCACTCTTTTTAGCAAGATTCATGGTGCTGCTCACAGGTTCTTGGCTTACAGAGTGAACTACTGGGAAGCACATTGCATTTGTCTTTATGGAGCTTTGAAAATGTGAAGGTCATGTTTTCAGTCTTTGTGTGTTTCTAGTAAATAAGGGGAAGGGGAAACTCCTCAATAATTGACCTAGTGACAGCTTTCCCAAACTTGATATTCTAATAATATCCTCCTCTTTTCCACTGTCCTTCATAGGAAATCCCCCACATCATGAGGGCCATTGGTTAGTAAATCTGAGAATTACTCCCCCCCAGAGCTCATCTTGACTGGTAATTTGTCTCTTATGAGTCCATCATCAGGACTATTTCTGCTCATGATGACTATACCCCAGGCCACCGGGAGCCTTGGACCTGGGGTTTTTGAATCTGATGTTAAATGCACAAATGTTGCTGGATCTGAAAGTCCTTCTGAGAGTGGTCCTTACATGAGTGTTTCAGGAAAAAATTTATTTCTTTCATTAGAAAATCAAAAATAGATAGAGGTTAATCAGGGAATAAACAACTGAATTTCCTGCTGTCTCCTCCAGTTGCCTAACCCACGAATTTTTTTTTTTTTCCTGTCCTAGATCAGACTGGCAATTCTAGATTCAGGCTTTTATTTAATAAGGAAAGATGTATCCACCTCCTCTACTCCATCCCTCCCTATGATGCTGCCTTGCCATAGAATTGAGGTGGGTCCCCAGGGTGGTTGAGCTCTCTTGTTCAATGCCTAATAAGGGTCTATTGCTCTCCATATCTCAGGTTAGGCCCTTTCTCTCCCCTTTTGAAGGCTGCTGCTCTTAAAAAAGCTGAGGCAATACCTAATATGTCATCCAAAATAATCTGTTGTGCACCAGATGCATTTGTCAGTCTTACCCAATTCTGGTGATAGCATTTTAAGATGGATGGCAATCTCATTTTGCAGAGAGAAAAACTTATGCACACACACATTAAGTGATTTTCCAAGGGTCACACAAGTAATAAGGAAAGTAACAGGCTTAGCAAGCTAGGTCTGCCCAAGACCCAAACTATACCATGCTGCTGCTGCTTCTACTTCCAATTTCTCTTCCTCTGCCTCCTCATTCTTCTTTTTATTTTTTTTTGGTAATGGGGAGTGAAATCAGGGATGCTTAACCACTGAATAACATCCCAAGATTTTTTTTTTAATTTTTATTTTTGAGACAGGGTTTAACTAAGTTGTTTAGGGCCTCACTAAGTTACTGGCTTTGAACTTGTGATCCTCCTGCCTCAGCCTCCTGAGCCACTGGGATTACAGGTGTGCACCATTCACCCAGCCCACACTGCTTCTTTTTTTTTTTTTTTTTTTTTT